>KE747809.1:1874731-2147598 GCA_000465215.2 Pyrenophora seminiperda CCB06
TGGCATTGTAAGGTTATGCAATTCTAAGCTGTCCAGTTTTTTTTGTCCACGGGGTGCTCCCAGCCGTGGCATGGCATTCGCCGATCTCGGCATTCTTGCGTGCCTGCAAGCGTGATGTTTCGTCACATACATAGTTTGGTTCCCGAGAGTCTTTTGATGGTAACGTGACGTGTGCCTGATGCGATGTGGTGTTTGGTGTGGCTGGTGGAAGGGACGGCAATACTCTTGTTGTGGGCCAGCAGAATAAGTTGTGTGTACCCACGGTATGGGATTTCCACATTGGGAATGTACTCCAGTTACTATGTGGAGTTGCTATGTAATGGTATAGTTGCTTGAATCGCACTGTTCAACCAAAGTTTTGTAGGTGTCAGAAATTATGGAGGTCTAGCAAGTTAGTGGATCTTGCAGACAACATTTGATGTTCAGTGATGTGCGGTCAGGATGCATGCATGCCACGCGACGCGCTAGTATCGTAGCCGCTGCAGTACGACAAGCTTGGGAAAACATGGTGGCGATCCTGCTCGTGACCTTGGATGATCGGTTTCGGACCGATAACGCAATCAGAAGTCTGGAGTTTGCCATAGCAAAGTCGTAGGTGTTCGTTGACCTCGGGGAAGCGCACGAAGGCGTTCAAGGGATGGCGCAGAAATAAGGGAGAGCCATGAATCAAATCCCATACCATCGCCACAAAGTCCCACTAATCCCGACTCGAATTGCGGCCCGTTAAAAAAGGGGAGTGCACAGTGTCTGTTGAGAGATGTAATGCTGCCGCTGTCGCATGAGCCTGTTTCGTTGCTGCGTCAGATTAACCCTGTAGGCAATGTAGGGCTGAATAAATTATCTGCCGGGACATGTCTCGCACCCGTGCCGTACACCTAGAACAACAATGTTGAGTTCGAAAATTCGAGATCGCATCTCTTCCAAGCGAGAAGTTTGAGGGCGAAACTTCGGCTGGAGCAATATCAACTAAGACGGAAGATCTCATAATAATGTCGCAGTGTGACGGGTTTTCTCGGATGTGGCTTGCACGGCTCGGACGGCTCGGACGAATGCCTCCCTAGATGCATTCGATTCTTCTAGGCGCTCAACATGCTGTTCTAGTGTGTCGGCTGCGAACTCTCAGCCACAATTAAAAAACTGCGGACGTACACCTATATACAAGGTAGCAAGTTCAGCAACACGAGCATGAGGCCAATATCAACTGGAACGGAGGCATTGAAAGTGCGTCGTCCTGTATGACTTTCTTGCCATGATGGTAGTAAGGAAGCCTAGTCAGCAAGGTTGGCCTTTTTTTCCAAACTGTTCCAATTGATTCCCATAACCGCAGCCTGACCGGTCGCCTGCGCCTCCTATAGTGTACCAGGTACTATGGTCATGTGCTAGGCCTTTGGTGGAAGCTTGCGCGGCGTTGCAGCGGCATTGTGGTGACGTCGACAGGTGAAATTCTTACACCTACAACTGCATGGCGCATCTCAAATACCGTAGATACAGGCCAAGCTTGATTCGGCAGCGATCGTCACCGTTACAACGAGCAGTGAACGTGATCTCCAGAGAGGCAGCCCAGCTGAGTGCGGTTGAAGTTCGGCGACGGGAAGCTGATCGCGCAGGAGCGGCATGGAAGATTGCCACGTTAGGGGTAGCGCACGTGTGTGGCGCCAAGTCGTCCATTCACATCTTGCACCGGGACGAGCAACCTTGTTCGGTGCATCTGCCGATCGGTTACGGTGACGTCCAAGCCCTCATCTCACGCGATTGTTCACCATTTCCCCACCACCACCGTCCCTGCATGCTATTACGCGAAGCCACAAAACGCCAGGCACCCGATTTTGCTACTCCTAGCTTCAGGCTTGCATTGCTCGCCTTGCTGCTAGCCTCTTCCCTGCAATGCATTCAACAGTGCCCAGGTCGCTGCTGCATTCATCCTCTGTTTCAGCTGCATCATTGGTCGATGTATGCACTACCAAAACTAGTACAAGCCTTTCGATGCATGGGCCAAGCATGAACAGGGCGATAACAAACGTTTCGCACCGGGGGAACATATAACTCCTCGTCACTGAAGCCGTCCTGCCCCACTCCGTACCTAAATCTGCAGCTCCCGTCCGCATGCCCATGGCTAGTTACTCCTGCAGGCATTGGCTTACTATATAGCGTTTCAAATAGGAGCTGTCCCCTGGATACTAAGCGGCCCTGACTGGCATTTCCGAGACGTCTTGATATTGTGAGAACCTCCCCAGGAATTTTGAAGACGTGAGGCCACCAGACCCCGCAGGCCACCACCAACCTTCACATTGCTTCTTTCACCTCCCGGGCCGTTCAACTGTACACAGAAATATTGCATGTGGACGAGGAAGGATGAGGCTTCTGCAATTGCTGCTTCCATTGCTGGCATGGAAGCAATTAGTACTTGCTCAGGAATCACCTCTAATAGCAGCCGTTGAGAAGCTCCCTCAATGTGCGGTATGTTTACTGTAGATGAGATTTTGAAAAAGTACTGACAACCCGTTTCAGCAAGTATGTCTTGCCTTTGCCGTTGCAGAGTCAAACTGCACTTTTACCGACGCGGCTTGCATATGCATGGATGTCAAACTACAAAAGAATGTTGAGGCTTGTGTCCTGAAATCATGTACCCTTAGACAGGGTTTGAGTGAGTCACTCAATTCCTATTCTGTCAATCGACTTGACTGATTACAACTCCCAGCAACAAAGAACGCCACTGCGACCATTTGTCATGCCCCGATACGTGATCAAGGAGCAACCCTTCGAATAGCCAACATCGCTCTTGCATCTGTCACTGCCTTCTGCGCGCTTACCCGTGTCATATACAAGGCGGTATTTTCCATCGGTGAATTAGGCTGGGATGACTACAGTGTCGTCGCCGCCTTGGTTGCTGGTGTACCATCTGTCATCATCATCGACCGGGGTATAGTTCCAAACGGACTTGGAAGAGACGTCTGGACAGTCAGCTTTGACCGAATCACCAACTTCGTCAGATACCTTTACGCCTTGGAAATCCTGTACTTCCTCCAACTCGCCCTTCTAAAACTAACGCTCCTATTCTTCTTCCTACGGATTTTCCCTAAGACGATAATCAGACGGCTGCTCTGGGCGACTATTTGGTTCAACGTCCTGAACGGCATCGCCTTCATCATTGTAGCCATCTTCCAATGCCAGCCTCTCTCGTTCTATTGGACCAAGTGGGACTTGGAGGGTACCGGCAAGTGTATCGACATCAACGGTCTGGCATGGACCAGCGCCATCATTAGCATTGTTCTGGACATCTGGATGCTTGCACTACCTTTGTTCGAGGTTTTCCAACTTCAATTGTCTTGGCGCAAGAAGCTTAGTGTTGCTGTAATGTTCTGCGTCGGTACATTGTAAGTTCAACTATAACTCCGAATGCCCAATCGCTAACTCAAGATTCAGTGTGACTGTCATCTCCATTCTTCGCCTACAGTCGCTCGTCAACTTCGCTGCCTCATCCAACCCCACCTGGGATCAATCAGCAGTCATTAAATGGTCCAACATCGAGGTCAATGTCGGAATCATATGTGCTTGCCTGCCTGCACTCAGAGTCATTCTCGTCCGTATGTTCCCGAAGATGATGGGTACCACCAAAGCCACCGACAAAGCATACTACGCATACGGCAGCCAAAGTCGGGGATTGAAGAAAGGAGAGAGTGCTCTAGGGAGCGCAAGTGTACCTGGAACAGCAATCTCTACAGATCCGAACTCTATTACTTATACAAAGACGTTCGAGGTGCGACGTACCGATAGCGATGAGCATGAACTCGTTCAAATGGAGATGAATGAATTCGGCTCGAAGAAGGCAAATCCTCAGAGCAGCAGTACAAGTATATCAAGTTTATAGCGAGTTTTTCCTTTGTGATACCCTGAATTATCGTAACTAAAAAAAATTAAATTATCAACAATACAAGCCAGTCCCTAGCTTCAGGCCAGCATTCGTAAGACGGAATCCTATAATGAGTACCGAATAACAGCAATGCTCCTTTGGAATTCATACCCTCGTCACCACCACCTAATTCAGAGTGATAGAAACACTCCAGATATATTTAGAGCTAATGCATGTAGTAGCCAATTTTGTCAAAATCGTCACAGTTTTCTTGTGGCACAACATATCAATATAGAAAGCTTCTGTTATGGTATTGATTGCAGGTCCTTATGCAGAGCTGCTAATTATACATGTCTTTGGTCATTAAGATATTTCCACATTTCCTTTGCTGTTATGTGCGACATGGCCGCGAAAATCGTACATCCTTTTGAGTATCATTCCCGTAGTACTCTGATACTACGATACATTCATTCGGTGCACCAGTAGCATTTACCAGAGAGCCTGCCGACATAAAAGTCGAATCGGGCGTGCCGGACCTAATGTCGACAAACTTCAATCCACCAGACTTGTCTTTCACTCTTAGGTTCCAAGCACCTCACACATGTATTTAAAATTTCAAAGTTGTTCTCAATTACTTGCATCCATATTCCGAATACTAAACTCTATCCGCTCACCCCTAACATTAACTACGCCTCGATTGTTCTCTTAACTGTACTTAACTAGTATCGAGATATCATGGCACAGAAACTATTCATCGGGCAACATACTGGTCAATTTCCCTCTAATCTAAACTTTCCTCAATGGCCCCGAGAGCTTTTTTGTTTGGAATGCACCTTCTCCAGAACTATGCTCTCGCACAGTAAGAGTCTCTAAATTTACCACTAAAATGTCGCTACAATAACAAACAAGCCAAATTTGCTAGGTACATACCGGCAAAGTGGCAAAGGAGAGATGCGGAAATCTCTGTAAGATAGTCAGTGAGGAATATGAAATGAGGGTTCTGCTTGATAATGGGAAAGAGAGATACGATGCGAAACTCGCTGATCCAAAAGCGGTGGAGCTTGGGGAGAGGAGGAGCACTATCATTTTGAAATGACTCGAATGCGATAATATGAAGTGGGTTAGAAAGCGTTTGAATGGGTTAGGGAGCAGATAAGGTAGATATTAATACGAGGAGTCTTCGATCGTTAGGCGGTGTATATTCTCACCCAGTGATACCGTGCAATATTTGGTGCTTGAGACACACTGTCATTTCAACATGGTTTACCCATTTTCGGTGAAACGTTTCAATCATGTAAGACAAGCAAACATCCTTTCAGCTTCATGTTACTCACAAATCCGTGCTATCAGATATATCAGTTCGGAACACATGTTTGTCGCACGAACGACAAAACAGGGGCGTTTGCGAGCAGTCTAGTAGCTTCCAAAGTGAATATACAATAGCTGTCTGGCCATGTGTGAGATCAGTCACTGTTTCCAGTAGACTGCCAATTCCATCTACCGAGCATCCTAAGAATGCATAGATTAGCCCTTTGGAAAAGATTAGGCTTTTAGGACTTCGTCCTCGGTCAGTCTCATCAAACCTAAATAAATGATCAATGCATCTTAAACTCATTCGATCCAAACTTGAGACCTTTCCAAGGTTGCACCTCGATATCACCGAATTGTTTTAATCACGTACCCTTGGCGTTATAAGGCACTTCGCCTTCACTTGTATGTTTGAACAAAATCCGATTTAGCATCGCTTCGTTCACTGAAGCTCGCTGCCTGAGTCTGACCTTTCACGTCTAAGTGAAACACGAACACTGAAGGAAATTGCTATACTGAAGATATTAGCAAGACTGATGTTGTCATGCCCGTCGTAGATCCTATATACTTAGAACAAGCGTAAGCCTTCAGAGTGGAACCTTTCTTTCCAATTACTGAATCCCTGTTCCACAAGTAAAACGCCAATAACTTCCATGTCAAAAACGATCTTCCAACCCTTGAGCGTATACGACCATCCGCAAAACAAATCTCTCACCTGAAACCACATACAACTAGCGGTGCGATTACCCAGGAGTGCATCGCTCAATTATTGATATAAGTAACAAGCGACTCCCTTGAGTTTGTACGACTCAATGCAGTTTCAAATAGCAGCTCACATATATTCCCGAAGATACCGTGGTATTCTGTTCAAGACTAGATAGTCGCGTATCAAATCAGATGTCATATCTTTACCCGGTATTAGAAATAACGACTCCCGTCCTACCCTGTCTAACATATGTATATACTTAACCATATTCTTTCCGAATACGATGAGATTCATTTCGAAGCTTTTATGCAAGATGGATCCCATTACTTGCTGTATCTACCTTAACTTTCGCATCAAACCCCCTAGTGATGCGTCACTGTATTAGTGTCATAGCAGAAGCTGGAGTGCACATCAATCCCCCATCCTATATCCCATACCACTCGCTATCTACTCACATACCTTGCTAAATCAAACTTACTGCTCTCTATCTCCCATACCCACTCAGAAATACTCAGGTTCTATTTCATCATCACCATCATCACACACTCCCATCTATCCTAACTAACCCAACCTTCTCCTTCACGAAGACCGAAAAGGCTATTCGCACATCCATTCAAAACTCATAAATACCATTGACTCCTCGACCCGCACTCGCCCATCATGACGTCACCACAAGGCCAGTCCAATCCAGCCCTACAAAGCCACACAAACGCGATGCGGCAGTTCATGCCGAAAAGCATATTGCACTTCCATCCAAACGAAACAAGGCGTATTGACCTTCGCAGCGCCTTTCCTACCGAAAAACTCCCCATCGGAACAACACCCTTCTCGCACTAAGTACCTACCAAACCAGCCATGCCAACCCCGCCTTTCGCCACACAACGGCCCAATCCTACACATATCATCCCCACCTTTTCCTGCCAGATCATCCGCTGATCGCCAAGCGACGCGATTGCGCTGATCTGTGAGCCCGCATTTTCGTTGTTTTTTTTAGGGGGGAAGAGGGGGCTCTTCTCAGTTCTCTTGCCTTCTCCCTGTTCACTACGACAAGGACGAGATTCAAGCAAAAAGCTCCCGCCCCCGCAAAGCTTCTACATATTTGTGTAGATGAGCATGAGCATGAGCACGAGCACGAGCACGACCGACATCGGGCTCCTTACACTCTAGCCCACCCATTCTCTCCCTAGCACCACTACATCAGCACCAGCACCAGCATCAACACTAACCAAAGCCGCCATCACATCACTGGTGCCTTACTAGCCCCAAGTCTCGCCTCGCCTCGCTTCGGCTCCAGGAAGAAAAGCTGGGGTAAGCGGTACGCGCGGCGGAGGGACGCCGGTTGGGTAATAAATGTGTAACGGCGTATTGAAATGTGGAGATGGAATGTGAAAGTGAAACAGACGTTACGTTGTAGGTGGATCACCTGTTTGGGAAAGGTGGGTGAATGGAGAGCCGATGGATTATGGATTATGGGTGAGGTTTGTGTCATGTCATGTAACGTTGTGCCAGGCCCTCTATATGTATAATGAGCTAAAAGTTCTGCGGTTGGAAATGGGTCTTGACAAGATAAGAGTACAAGGTGTCTTTCGTCTACGTCATGACATCTGCGAAGTTCATGTAAGAATTCCCAAGAGAAGACCATTGCAGCCGCTGATAAGCTATCCATCCATAGTCTCATCAGCCACAAACAACACGTTTTTTTTCAAACATCACATTAAAACCATAAAAGAGCACATAGTTCAGGGGTTAACGCTGAAAGGATGGATATAATAACTCATAACTCATAGATAATAAAAAGGCGTTATATACAATGATTTCGCGACAGCCAATGAGCCGCTTGTTGACCTCAGAACGAACAGCTTAACGTTCGTGTTTATATGGCCGTTAATTAGTAACAGATATCTTCATCTCAAACTCTTCATCACCCACAACCGCTTAAACAGCAAGCTTCTCATTGTACGTAGCACTCCTCTTGCGCTGGGCATCGGCCTCAATTTCTGTAAGGCTAGCACGGCGGTTATCGGCGCCAATATCCTGCACGTCCTGGAAAGAGACAGAAGGAACGAAGCCAGGCGACTTCCACGCGTGCGCGCACTTGCCGTAGAGCTCGTCGACCTGCTCGAGAGAGAGACCCTTGGTCTCGTAAATCATACCCCAGACGAAGAAGATGCAGATGAAGCAGCAACCGCCCCAGATGAAGAAGACCTTTGCGCCCAGGTTTGCGTTGCCGGGACCAGAGTTGACCAGGTATGGGGTCGCATATCCGATGGCGAAGTTGAGGAGCCAGTTAGAGGCCGTGGTCATGGAAAGCGACTTGGCGCGGACCTTGAGCGGGAAAATTTCACCGGTAACGACCCAGGCCACTGGGCCCCAGGAGCAGGCGAAGAAGAAGATGTAGATGCAGACAAATGCGATGAGGGCCTGTTGTGCAGACATGTTCTCAGTGCCGGCAACGGTACCGGTGATGGCAACAATGAATTGGCAGACGGCCATGCCGATGGCGCCAAAGAGGAGGAGGTTGCGGCGACCCCACTTCTCGACGAGGTAGAGTCCGGGGATGGTGGAGGCGACGTTGACGCACGAGGTAATCATACTGATGACGAAGGGGTTCTTGATACCTGAGTTTTGGAAGAAGGAGGTTCCGTAGTAGAAGATGAAGTTGACACCGGTAAGTTGCTGGAGCGACTGGAGAAGGCAACCAGTCAACAGACGCTTGCCGAGGTTGCCACGGAAGCAATCAAGGTAAGACGCCTTGCCGAGAGACATTTCGTACTCGTGGTTGGCAGTGATCTCAGCGAGCTCCTCAACGAGAGAAGGGTGATCGATATCAAGACGGCGGAGAGTGGAGAGAGACTTGGCAGCCTTTTCCGGGCGGCCCCTCTTGATGAACCAACGAGGAGTCTCGGGAAGCCAGATGCAGCCGACAAAGAGAACGATGGCCCAAGCAAACTGGACGGCAATGGGGATACGGTAGGCGCCAGTGTCAGGTCTGTCCTTGGTGGCGTTGTCGACAATGGCAGCGAGAAGCAGACCAATGGTAATAGCAAACTGGTAGCAACCGACAATGGCACCACGAATCCATTTGGGGGCGGTCTCGGACTGGTAGAGAGGAATGATGGCACTGATCATACCAACTCCGTAACCGGCGAAGAAACGACCAGCAACGAACATGGGGATAGCAGTGGCAGCAGTCTGGAGAATGACACCGACGCAGAAGACGATGGTACTGATGACAAGACCCAGGCGACGACCGAAGAAATCAGCAGTAGGCGCGGCGGTCAAGGCACCGAAGAAGGTACCAGCTGAGAGGATAGAGACAATCAAAGAGGTCTGCTCGGCAGTGACATCCGGGAGACCATCCTTCTTGTTTTTGAAGCCAGTGCTGAAGAGTTCTCGCCAGTGCTTCATGCCCAAGATACCACCAATGGTACCAGTATCATAACTGTAGATGTTAGTATATCATCCTTGACGGCAAGCTGGAAGATGCATACCCGTAGAGAACACCACCAAAGGCGACGAACAAACCGACCATGATGGCCGGGACGGTTGAGCCAGCCACGCCCTCGGGCTTCTTCAACATCAGACCCATGATTGGCGATTGTCTGAAGTTGTGGAAATGGTACAAGAAGGAAACTCAGGCCCAGAGAAAAGAGTAGTGTACTCGGATGAGGATGAAGTTTCCTTCGGGGCGGGTTCACGGCCCTTAAGTAGAGTTGGGGGAACTGAGTCCACGAGCTTGGGGATCTCCATGGGCAGCTGTCTAGTCTGGAGGCTGGAAGCATGGGGTGAGTGCGCTAGTGCCGTGAGTGGCTAGATGGCTAGCGTGAATAGGTCCGATGGTGCTGCTGGGGAAAGCTTAGCAAACTGTCCTAGCAAGGATTCCTCCGACGCTAGACCAGACCAGACAGAGGCCACTCGAGCGGTTGAAGGCCTGTGATTGCAAATGGCGCTCAAATCATGCTGAACTAATTTTGCCTTGGAATTGGAATCCGGGAAAGTCGAGATGCAGCTAGTGCGACGTTGCTCAGCGGTCCCAAGATTTGGCTGGCTAGACCACCGTAGCAAACCTCGTCGCGGTTCCGACGAATATGTGACAGGCGCGATCAGACGCAAGCAGGCGTTGGCATGCGCACCCTCAATGGCATGTCAGCCGCGACGCTGGGGCAGATATGTGGGGGATTGGGAGAGTATTGCAGTAGTGTGCATGTCCTTGGCGGAACCTGGTCTGGCAAGTCGGATGTCGTGAACCACTGACCCTCGTGGAGGGCCTACATGGTATGCGCGCATATGCAGGCCATCGCCGTTGGTCGTTTCAGTTGGTCGGACGTCACCGACCTGCAGCCTCGGTATCGTCCTACAGCTACTCGACCCGGGAGTCTGTCTGCTACTGTTCATAGACACACAGGTGGAGACGAAGCACTGGCCATGGTTGCCATTAACTGTGCCGTAACAACTATTGACGACCTGACGTATGTGAGACAAGCCTCGCCACGTGATGGCTTAGCCCGACGGTCTCGCCGCTGCATGGGGTAAAAGCGTAGAATGATTCCAGAATATCGCCAGTCGGGTGCTCGGTGCTGCTCACAATGACCGGAGCGCTGGTACCAGCCGGGCGCCCGTGAGTCAAGTGAGCGGATATCGGAGCGGTGGGGAAAGGAGTAGCGCGTCAAGTTTTTGCTTCTGGCCGTCCCAAGGTTGCATGTAGACAACGGAGTGGGTGGGGTGCATTAGCTCCCATGACACCCCGTGAGGCTCAACAAGCCCTGCTTGGCGCGCCTGATCCGGGTGGGCCTGGCTTTGGCTGAGCGAGACGGGCTCGATTGGCTGGTGACTGGCAGCTAGAGGGCTAGAGAACCAGCGCTTGGCCGAACTATCGGTAAGATTTGTTCATCATCACTGGTCCTGTTGGGTGTTGCGCCCTGCGGCTTCGGTCTGGGGGAAGAGGAGGGGGCGAGGGGGGCGAAGTTTTCGTCTGGAGAAGACGGCCACTCCGCCCAACATTGGGCCCCGCTCGACTCCCCGGTCCTGGGGATAGAAAAATGGCCGCGTCATGTGGCATGTGGACCTGATCAAAGCTGGTAGCAGCGTGTGGAGACTGGAGTGTGCGAACGCGACCAGTAACGCGGTGTGGGAGAGACGCGCATTATGGCTCCACAATGCATGGGCCTTTGATACCGTATCTAGTCGGCTCCCCATGGAGCAAAAGTTTCATGGGGATTCCTGGAGAGTAGAGAGTGGAGAATGGAGACATGGAGATGTGGTAGAATGACGAGGTTGCGTTTCAGGCAAAAAGCCCACCTTCTGTCGCTGACGGTACTTGTAGGCTAGGGAAGTGGACGAGGGAGGTCGTCGCAGGTGCACACAAGCTCGTCATTCAAGCCTGGCAGCCAAGTGTCGGAGCTTGGCAACACGACGGTGTCGCATGAGGCGGCGAAAGCTTCGCCTGCGTGGTCTCGGTCCGAGGAGTGACCCGCAGTTGTTGTATCTCATTTTAGCGACAACCGGCCGTATGTCCTAGTCTATCGTGAGGTCCGGCAACACTTTCGGCAGTGACATGCTCATTTGAGGGTGCTCCACACGCGGCAGATGTCCTCGTCATGTCTGTCCATGTCGAGGGCTGTCAAACATGCGAGACAGGTCTGCAACCGCGTACATGGCCACGCAAATGGTGGCTGCCGCCCGATATTAAGACGGCATCTAAAACGATCGCCACAAGCCACGATCCGGCTGCGGCTACATACTTTCCAGCAGCCTGGCATGTGCAAAGTCACGCGGGCAGGGTCCGGTACATATGTAAGAGTAGGGTAAGAAGGCTTGCACAGCGAGCGAGAGTCAGGACCACCCCTACCTGCAGCGCCGCCCGACCGTACCAAAGTTGAGACGATGGAACATGTCATGTGACGCACCCTCGACGTGTTTTTCCCGCCTTGATAGAATAGCGGAGAGGCAATCTGGATCCCCTTTCCCTTCAAGGCAGTCATCTTAGCCAACACACGAATGTTACCATCTATCAAGCATGCTATCTATGTACAAAGCACGCCATGTTGCTGTACGGAGTACTGCATGAGGGATTATTCCAAGTCCGACCAGCCCGCCAAGCGTCATCGAAGGATTCCGAGGCCTCCAGGGACGGACAACTCCAGCGCGGGCCGACATAGTGTGCATGTGGCTGACGTGGCTGATGATGATGAAGATGATGATGAAGATGATGAAGACGATGATGAAGCCAGGATCAAATTATGGCCTGCACGGTACCTACAGGTAACGAACAAGGCAAACACCCCGCCATGAGCCTCCCCCAGCAGCCTCACCAGCCAGCCAATCAAACGCGGCATGCACAACGCGTCCCACCAAAACGCGTCTGCATTCACCGCCCCTCCGCCGCACTGGCCAAAACACAACACAGCAAGCCTTCCCTTCTCCTACCGCCCACCCCAAGCAATTCAGTCGCACGAAACAATGTCCGACACCCCCCTCCCCGTGCACGAAAGCCCCTCTCTCCCCTCCTCCCCCCTCCCCAAGCGCACAAAAGTAATCGATCCGACCCCACTCAACACCAGCTCCACCCTGCCCCGCGTTGGCACAGACTCGGGCGTCGCAACACCCACACCTCTCGCTAGCAGCACAATGGCAACCAGCACCATCGGCCTGCAACCGCCCGCCCCCATTGCGCCCTCCATCGCCGCTGCCGCCGCCGCCGAACAACAACTCCAAGTCCAATTGCTGAGCGACAAGGCCACAGCGCCGACAAAGGGCAGTGCCTTCGCTGCCGGGCACGATTTGTATAGTGCGGTTGAGATTGTGATTCCCGCGAGGGGGCGCGCGCTGGTGGCGACGGATATCAAGGTTTCGGTGCCTGTGGGGACATGTGCGTTCTCTTCTCCTCCTTCCTCCATGTTCCTAGTCTGCCCAATTTTACACCCCACACTCCCGCCAGAACACCTAAACTAACGTTTCTTCAGACGGTCGCGTAGCCCCACGCTCAGGCCTCGCATACAAACACGGCATCGATACAATGGCAGGCGTCATCGACGCCGATTACCGCGGCCCCGTCGGCGTCATCCTCGCGAACCTCTCCGATAAAGATTTCGCCGTCAACATCGGCGATCGCATCGCGCAGCTCGTCGTAGAGAAGATTGTTATGCCTGATGTGGTGGTTGTGAATGAGTTGGAGGCAAGCGTGAGGGGGGCAGGTGGGTTTGGGAGTACGGGCGGGTTTGGAGTTGGTGCTGGGGAGAAGTGAGGCTTAGACTCAGGTGTGGCTGGGATTGTGTTGCCGTCTATTTATAAGAGGGAGTACCGCTGTTTTCTTCTTCTTCTCCGTGAGATTTGAAGAGAGACGGTAATGGAGCGAAGAAGCTTTGGTGTGAATGGGTGAATAACCAGACATGACGGCATAGCGTAGCATGACAACACACAGACGCAGCATCAGGCGAATAAAGAAAACTATAGTCTATTCGAGATCTATATTTTACGCTCCACCTTCTATTCCCGTAAAAGGATAATGTCCATCATGTCCCCTCTTTAGCCGCCACCTGTATCCACCCGTATACATTGTCCCTGTCCCCCAATGCAACACATTCAACTCATCTGGCTGTCTTTCGCCACCTCACTCGACCCACTATCCCGTTCGTTCATTCACAGCCCTAGGTTTAAACTTTTCCAGCTCCGGTGGATCAACAAGTTCTCTTATATACCGCACCACGGTAACCTCACTCGCATTGGTAAGCGCAAGATGCCTTTTCTTCGCCACTTCCTCATCCGCCTCGTCACCCTCACCACGACCTTCCTTTGCAGCGCGGGCATCGTAGGACTTCATCTTCTGCTGGCAGAATGCTGTCGTCTTTGTCAGGATGGCTTGCATGGAAGCGAGGACCTTTTGACACGCCTTGGCGAGAGGGAGTTGCTCAGCAGGCACGTCGTCGGGCGATCGCCAGCTCGGTTTTTTGTGTAAATCAAAGTCTGGCGTTGATGCCGCATAGACTGCTTCGATGAGCCGCGGGATTGTGAGCGCGGCGAACATGTCGCCTGTGCCCGAGAAGAAGAGGGGGAGCTGCGGTGTGTCTATGCGGAAGAGGCGGGGTTTATAGTCCGAGGTTGCGGTCGAGCCGATGATGGTGAGGTTCTCAATGTCGGAGAGGTCTAGTTTTGGCTGCGAGGAAGATGGCTGTTGCGAGTCCGATGGCGTGTGTGTGCCAGTTCCGGCATTGGAGACGGGACGCGAGGGTATTGTTTGATTGTCGCGGGTCAGGCGGAGCGACGTGATGATGACATGGGGCACTTGGTACGTCTTGTGGAGGACCTGGATGGCGGCCGCGAGGGATTTGAGGTCGGTGATGGGGGTATCGGAAAGCAGCCTACGTCTCCATGTTAGCAACTGCTGGCTTCGTACCTCAAGGATGACGCACTCTGCCTCGAACTGATTTGGAAGTATCAAATCTGCCTCTCGAAGCAAGCTCTTGTACTCTGGGACTTCGTCTTCGGGGATATACAGCTTGCCGTTGTCGCCCATCACAGGGTCGAGCACTATCCTAAATCAGCACTCCCAACGTGTCTGCTTCGATCCGACTCACCCCAGAAGAAACTGCCAGGCTTCGTGCCTGCATTGAATTTGACGTCTCTTCCGATTGTCCCTATTGCTTGTACGGCTTCAGCACTGGGCATGTATCCTGTCAACAGCACGTCGAAATTGCTAAGGTTCGCTTGGCGGAGGCCGTCATAGAGTTCGAGGATTTCGGCGGCAGACGTTTTCGTGCCCTTGACCTGCTTGTATGCAGTGTGGTTGCCTAGTGGTTTAAGCGTTAACCTGGGTCAAAAGTGAGGAGGCCAGCATGTTTACTGTAGTGCACAGTATTGATCGCAGACACATCGCAACCCAGTGACTGCATGACAAACGTTGCCATTTTGTTGCCGACATAGCTCGGCTCAAGGTTAGTCGGTTGCATAGACAACCGTGCCGTGCAACTCACCCATGGACTACCTGTCGCATGTTAGTCGCAAGCATTGCGCCTCTACGCGTGTGAATCTTACATGACTAGCGATTGCGAGCACGCGCGTGTCCGGTATCAGTGTGTCAGAAGCCATATTGGCGCGAATAAAAATAAAAACGATCAATCAAGAAGTTGCAAGAAAAGGGCAAAGGTGCAGGCGGCGTGTGGTGTTGATATACTGTTAATTTCCTTATCTGAGATTCCAGTATGACGCGAAGTAGGTTTTGGTGGGGCGTAACCTTTCTTTTGTATCTAGGGCGCCGAGAGCACCCCACGAGGGTGCACGTTCTCGCCCATGTTGCATGACCGAACCACGGACCTAACAGGCGCTCATGCATATCGGAGCAATTGCGTAACCAATCTTCCACATCTATCCCGAAAGTATGCCGCTGGTATGCCATTGAATTCATGATGCGCTTATTCCTCGTCACCAATCTGCTTGAATCAGACACAACCCCATACAATATATATAATATGGTTTGACTTCTCACCTTGGGTGCAAGGTAAAACCTCAGGTAGCTGTTGGCATCAAGGTTGTACTCGACAAGTAGAGGGACCTCGCTGGACAGGCAAAGCTTGACCGATCCAGACAGGCCACTGGCCTTGCAGAAGTTGGTCAAGTACTTTAGCGAGAAGGTCAGAGAGACTGGCTCGCTCATTTCGATCTTGACGTCCTCTTCCGGCTTGTCCACGCTGGAATTCGTCTTGAGGTGGACTGAGCCCGAGCCAATGTCACCAGAGCACGAGAACTTGACTCCATCTTTCGAGCACTCAATTGCCACTGGGCCAGCATTAGCTCATTATTCCATACAATGCCCGACCCGGCCTGATCTGGCCTGGCTGCGGTATGTGTCTCGTATCACACGTACCTGATTCTGACAAAGCGCCCAAATCTCTGCAGATGCGCTGAAACTCAGGCGATGGTAGCACAATGGTCGCTGCGTAGTCTGTCTCGGGGATTCCCAGATGTTCCTGGTCGATATCCATAAGCTTGATATCATATTCGCTCAATCTAGCGCTGGCCTTGCTCTCGAAGACTAGGTTGACGACATCGGGCGCATCCTCAGCCTTGATGGTGAGCTCATCATCATTCCCTGCCGCACGAAGCACCTTTGTGAGAGATCCCAGGTTGATACCGAGGGCAATGTTACGGTCGCAGCGAAAGGGCTCAAAGGCTTCCGACCTGAGCAGCATGGAGACGAGGGCGACGTGGGAATTGTCCATAGCCTGCAGGGCAATACCCGTGTCATTGCAGTCAAAGTTGCAGTCCTGCACTAGGTCCTTGATGGCATCGACAACCTAATTGCTGTTAGAGAGACTTGTGCATCCGTCCCCATGTGCGAATATACCTTCTTGAGGAGTTGAGCCTGTTTTAGACGTGCTTCAAGCACTGCAGATTGTCAGCTATCCTCAATCCAAGGAGAGGGAGCCACGTACTCTTGGCTTTGAATTGGTACTAAAGGGGCAGAATAAGGCTGAAGGGGGTATACAAAGTGTGGTAGTGGTGCAAGGCGATAATTGTGGTGAGGCAACAATCAACGGAGGGGAACGCGAAAGACAAGGTTAGCCAACGCGTCGACCACGCGCTAACCAACACAGGGCACGGAAAGCTAAAGTGCCGCCAAGTCATAGTTGCATGTGTCATGGCCTCATAGTTATGTTGGAACTTGGAACATCAATTGCATTTCCTGTGTTAGGCTTTTGCTTTGAACGTATCGAGCTGGCCATGCTCATTGTTGTGGTTTTACAGGTCGACGTTAAATACCAGATTTGCATTGAGAAGCCTCGGAAGCCAAACAGACTTTGCGAGCTCCAGTTGCATCCTAGTGCATCGCAGCAAATATGCATCCTCTCTCCCAGCGCTTCGCCTATGTCTTCTTGCTCTAATCCAGCTTCACGCCCTCACCAGTCCATAGAACAATGTCCACGTCAGCACAAATCCACTCAACCCACCAAACACGTCTCCCAGCCACAAATCACCCAAGGGTTTGTAAAAGTATGCGCCAGGCTTGCCATCCGTCTTGAGCGCAAAAATCATTACCGACACTACTAGCGACGCCAATAGATAGAATATGAAGCCCGCGTACGACTCGAGGCCAAGTGTGCCGGCGGCGACGCCGAAGAGCGATGCGGTAAGACTGCGGATGTTGGATACAACCTGTTGTGAGCATGGGTCAGTGGCTAGAGATGTAGGAGAGAGACAATGTAGATGCCGCTGATATGTCTGGGTCTGGCGCTGTGGTGGGCATACCTGGGTGTTGTGCTGGACGCTGGTTCCAACAATCGGGTGGATGGCGAGCTGCCGCTCCTCATTCAAGGCCGACGCTGCCATTTCGAATGTATTGTAGCCTTGTTGTTCCACACGGACCACGGATGTATCGCGTACTTTGAGGGGCTCGGTCGAGAGACCAAGTGCTGACTGGCCGTATAGTTCTTCGGCTCGATGTGGTCTCTGATGCACTATAACGGCTGGGGGCTAGTAGATATGTTTGCGATATCTGCGCAAAGTCCCAAGAGGCTCAAACGAGTGCGATGACGTTACGGCAGTTGTTTGGGTTGGTGAAATGGTTCAATCGAGGTGGAGTGCTGAGTGCTGCTAAGATGCATGCTCCACTTCTACCGCCGTGGCTCGTGCGTGGACCCTTGACAGCCGGGGTTGTAATATGTACCACACAGCCAACATCATTTCACCATGGCATTACAAAGTACACGATGAAGAATCGTTTGGTTCGTAGATGCAGGTTCCACAGCTGTTTAAACACTTGGTGCTTGGCATAGCGACTTACCACAGCAACAGTATAGCCTGTAGCCAGTGAGCTGCTAGTTGGTATAGCTAGATAATGACCATACAACTATCTAGAAGTTGTGAGTCTACACAACTATAAATACAAATCTATTCATGGTAAGACCAAGTACGAAATGTTAACCTTTTTTCTTTGTGGTGCTGGAATAGGGAGCCTCTTATGCTTGCATCGAGTCGCCCATGACTTGCAACATGCAACAATGCACGGAGTTGCTTTTGCTCAACATGATTTACTAGGAGATTGCATTGCATGGCTTGTGAGCTACAAGTTGTTGTTTTCCATCCATCAATCATTGATGGTGCCATCGTCCATAGTGCGGACGTTCCTGACCTACCTGGCCCGGTCGTGCCGGTGTAGGCTAGCTCAACTGACATGATTAGGCTCAAAAGCCACTTGGGGTGTACCTGCATGCCATGCGCAGTTACCTCATCAGATGCAGCCCTAACTATGTCATAATCGTGTTACCGGCAAACCTCAGGCCGTGAGTTTGATGATGACGCAGACGACGGAATGTGCCCGCAAGTGCAGAGACAGAACAAGCACGTGAAGCATGTTTCAATGCGCATCTGCCGTCGCATGCAATTCGGAAATTCCGTCCGACGGATGGAAGCTGACAGGCGAGGTCTGGGGTAGCCTGTCCGGGATGGCTTGTTCGGAAGTTGTTCTGGGCCTGCCGAGCCTACCAAGTAATATGTACGTACGGTACCAGTACAATCCGAGGGCCGAAGAGTGAGATATCCCTAGGGGGAGTTTCTGATATACTGCACTGTATAGAATCGGCTCAGGCCATGGAGTCGCAGTGTGGCGTGCGCGCCTGTGTTGAAAGGACTCGGTATTACAGGAAACAGTGCCAGGGTCATGTCTGAGCGAGAGGTCCGCTGAGGGGGGGGAAACGATTCAACGAACCCCCCATTTAACGGTCAATGCCGCTCTGTTCAGTCGGCGTCAGTCCAATCACGACCAGTCCGTCTCCGCAAGCTGCCTCATTTCCCACGACCCTGCCTCTCAACTACCTTTTGTTCGAACCACGGTGCGCTCTCCTTTTGCCTTTCTTGTGTCTTATCATCTTCCCGTCGTCCCCCGTCGTCTCTCTCCTCCGTCTGCAAGCCTCGTCCCGTGACCGCAGCCACGATTGGATCCCACGTCCTGGACCACGCGCCCGCAGCCGCTCCCGTGCCTGCTACAGCTACCATACCAGCCATATCCATATCACCTGCCAACCCCGGATTAGACCTACCGCCACGGCCCACACGCGAGTCTTCAGCACCCGGAGCCTCAAGATTCACAACATGCGGTAGCAGCATGGAGAACATTATCCCCGACGACTCGCCTCTGGCGCAGTATCTTGAAGGTGCGACGAGGCCGAATTACAGGGGATGCGCCGTGTGCGATACCTACAGCCACTAACAGCACTTGACAGGCCAAGGAAGAGGGGAATCCCGCCTGCCCTCACCAGCCGCATCTACTTTCCCAGACACGCAGGGCTTTGCACCGCGGGGCCCTTCGACGCTGCAGTCGAGGATACGAGACAGACTGCCCCAACCGCTGCGGATACATGCGCGCCATGGCTCCATTGCCCGCATACACACGGCCTGCTCGGTATGACGCACGCATTGCCTTCTACTGTAGCCACGGCCAGGCTTGCTAACAGATGCGCAGAAAGCGGTCAACTCGCGACTGGGACGTGCCGACAACGAGCGCTTTCTCGAGCAGTTTCGCTACCTCATCGTCGCTTCCCAGCTGTTGGGCGAGCAGGGCGGGCTGCGCGCGTCTGCCATTCCCAGCTTCGCGACCGACGGACGCACCGATGTGCAGGAGTTCAGGGTTGCCAGGATAAGCCCCACGGGCGCAGCCCTCACCGCGTCGGCTACCTTCATCCTCGTCTGGCTGGTGCACTGGTCGCGACGCCAGCCGGCCTTCAGCAAGGGGAGGACGCTGCTGGTGCTGCTGGTATTTGCTGCCATGGCCACGGCTGCCTATGGCTACATGCGACGCCAATGGCTATATTATCTGCGGCAAGAGGCAGTCAAGGGCGCATCTGCCCTGGTTACGAACCTGCAAGCATACGACGCCTCAACGTCGGCCGCACTTGCCTTGATTCAGGAGGTTGAGCTTGTCTCGCGCGGCTACCGACTGTACGTTCCCGATCCGATGGCCAAAGGCACCTGCTATCAGTCACTAACACTCTGCAGGAGCAGTCCTCTGCCACCCATTTCGCGCCTCGAGGAAAAGGGACACGCTCGCCGCTGCCAGCGACTGCGTCGGAATCTGCGAGCGACATACGCTGAATTTATTCCCGTCCTCTCCCATCAATGTGCTATCCTAAAGCAGCTGGTCCAGGCCGACGACCTGGACAAGTACCTCGATGTGTATGAGATCAGCAATCCTGACATGCAAGAGGCAGCCCTAAGCTACAGCGAATCCGAGTTTGAGGATGCCGAGACACTCAAGGCCCTTCGTATCTTGCAGTATCGCTTGTCCATCCTCAGGCGTGTATACCTCTGCTCGCTCCTAGCCCTCGAGGCAGATGGTGGCGCGTCCGATTTCACACGATGGTCCACTGTGGTCGATTCTATGCTCAATACCGCTCGTCCGGCGGGACAATGGAGTGAGAAATTTAATCGCGTGCTAGTTGAGGAGGAGCAGTTTGTCCTTCCATCGCCGGCCAAGACTGCGCCCACGCCTGGACGCGACAAGATTAGAAACTCGGTGCGCAAACTCTCGGGGCTTTCAAGTGGCATTCGGGGCCTGCAAGCCAAGATGCAAGTGCTTCGAGAGGAGACCAGCAAGAGCTTGGAAGACACAGAGGATGTTACCGAGCTGGGCCACTCTCTCCTGGTGCAATACGATTCCATCGGGGCCGATCTTAAAAGCTTAGTCCAAGCATGGGAAGCAGGCAAAAACGCACTTGCACTCAACATTGATCGGCACGAACGCAGAATCTCTCAGGCATCATCAACCGGGCTGCGCTCACCAGTTCCAAGTTTAGGGGGGCTCACTGCTGTGGATGAAGGCAGTCCGTCTGACGCTCTGCGTGCCCTTAATGGCGACCTGCTGAGTCCTCAACAGAGTGCCCCGTCGAGCGATCAGGGCAGCACATCGGACGACGAAGTCTTCGAAGCTATTGCGATACCAAAGACACGCGCCACCATGTCGAGGGAAGAGCGCATGCAGAAGATTCAGGATGATCGCGTCAGACAAGCTACATTCCGCGAGCAACGCGATGCGAGTACAAACATGCTGAGGGAGTTGGAGTCGGTCATCAACATGCGACCCAAACGCATGTCGGCACCACCCGGTGCACGAATTACCAGTCTTTGAAGCGCATTTTTCCTTGTGTTTCCCGCTGAGCTAATGGCGGCTATCAGACATCGCATTTCCTTTTTGCTCTGCTTCTTGTGTCTTTATGGCGCGCATTGGGTCTCACAGCCTGAATTGGGCATTTACGCTATACCACGGCCGCGGTCGCATTCGCTTTTTCTTTCATTACACAGTCCTATGGAGTCGGAGGTTAATGTCTGTAACGTATATCCTGTGGTCACAGGACCCTCACAAAATAGTAATGATATATATCACCATGTCAACTCGAGGCATTTACTACTCGAATCATGGTTCTCTCGGCAGATGGATACGACGGGCAACGTTACGCAACGCGACGTGGCTGAAGGATGGTGGTATCGGGGAGAAATACACCCACAAGGTTTTGCAGTAGCGAGATGGGGCTGATCAGCCACAGCATGGGCTGAGTTGGAAGCCAGTATCGTTCCTCGCTTTCAGAGCGCAAATGTGAATTCTGCCCCTGTGCGAAACAGCCGGAAGCAGTTGGTTGACGTGGATATCAGACGCCCATGTGGTGCCATATGACGCTGTCATGCGCTCCGGTGAAGATTCGGCCCTCACCACCTGGGCATGATACCTACGCACCGTGCATCGATGGATCAAAAAACGTGTCACTTCAACAGCATGCTATTGTACACCAAGTATCTTGCACATGTCACAGGCACGTGTGTAATTTGGCGTTCTCGAAAAACCAATATGGGTAAACGCTTTACGATTAAAGCAGCTCCGTTGGTGCCACAGAGCACCTGCGACTCAGTCTACGAGGCGATTGACTGACCGCTCTTGCCCAGGTGCCCAATGATGAGCGGGCGTTCATCTCCTCCGAGGTGGCCGACTCATTGGTACCAAAGCCCCTGCCATGGACCTTAGTCGTGGTTTCGACCTTCCCTCTTATCTCACTTCATCCCCCGTTACTTCCAAACGGCCGAAAGCTAAATCTTTCTGTGCACCGCAACACTTTTGTCTCAACCGTTGATTCTTTGCAAACAGATCATGAGCTAGGTCGGCGGGCCTTCGGAGCGCAACAAACGACACTGAATTTCTGCCGACTGCCGACGCACAATAGCTGTTAACTCATCTTAACAAGTGGAATATGTGAAAGGACCCAAAGAGACGTCGCGATCATACTACGGCAAAAAAAAACACGAGACAACAGAAGACATAATCCTGAAACATCTCCAAGCGCCATACAAAAGACTCGTTCCCTTTCTGCAGTAATAGACGAACCCCCTTATTCTTTTGTTTAACGGGTGTCTGCTATAGCAATCTCAATCATCATCGTCATCGGCCATGCTATCAGTCTTCCGCGCGGGTTGGGGAGCGCCGTGTCGTCTCCGCATGTGCACTCTCAAACCATCGGAGCGTGCATACTGTCGGTCACAGTTCTCGATAGGGCAAGGGTATCGGAATTTGGGTCGACTGGACCCCACACAAGCCTGAGTCTTGAGGTGGCGTGTGAGATTTCCCAGTGCATGTACACCTGTAAGGACCGTACCGCAACGATACGGACATGGTACACTGTACTCGGTGTCCATCTGAGATCTCTCAGGCGAGATGGTTGACGACGCATGATTGATGGTACTTGGAGGCGACGCAGACGGGCTTGCAATTGGAGAAGTATATGGAAATGTTTCAGCTTCGCTTCGCAGTCACGTTAGCTCCATTAGTCAAGCATGGAGAGTTCACATACTAAGTTGACATAGTGTGAGCAATTGAAGTATTCAACCGAGGCGCTTCGACGGGCGTATATCTTGCAGCCGGCCGGCAACCACCTGTCTGGAGAAGTGGTCTATAAATTTACTCAGGTCAGCGACGACTCGTTACCCCCCACACCATATACACGTACTGATAGGGTTCAGAATAGATTTGCGATGACGTGTAGTTACCCTCCAGATCTTTCTTCGATGCCGCTCCAGTGTCGCCCCTGGTGACGCAATTACTGTTACTGCGAAAACTGTTGCCCAACGCGACGGACTCTTGATATCCATGGTAGGAATAATAAGTATCGGGCTCTTGGGAATACATGGCCGCTCTATGGCTCCAGCCTTGCTCATATGGTCGAAATTCAGAAAAAGGAGAACTCGCTCCGAATGCCAGCTCAGGTCCACTGGAACTTATCAACGGCAGAGAAGAGGGTGTCACTTTCTGATCTTCATCGTTGTTCTGTAGCCAGGAAGCTCCATGGAAACTCTGGGAGTGATGATACGCCATATAGATGAAACTTCTTCTTTCCGGATTAGTTGTGTCGCCATGTACCGCTTTAGAGGTGTGTTTACCAGTCCATAAAAATCATTCAAAGGCACTAACGTTGTTATCTCAGGAAGACCTCAAGAATCGGGAAAGCGTTACAACAAAAGGCTTACCAGAAAACACAATGGAGGAAAATGCCCTCCAAAAGATCAGCGATGCAAAGCTCAGACCACTTAAGTAGTGGGAACGTGCGTAGATACCACGCCTCAGCTTTTGCTTGTTAACCAGTCAGCCGGGTTCCCACTTGATTGAAGCACACTTGAGTCGCTCTGCTCGCTACCGGTCTTCTGGCTTCTCGACGAAAGTAAACTTACCGCTGCTGATTGTAATCCGAACTTGGTCCTATCCAGTACGAAGCGAATGACGACCATATAACACTACACAGAGAGTCGGGATACTCGCTATGTTATACTGCTATGCATGGCTGCGAACGAACATGTGAGGCTGGGTGATCCGATGGAAGATCCCCGAACAAGGGCACGATAAACTGCCGCACGATCAGTCTTGCAAGCCATGTCCAAGGAAAACCCGCTTCGCTATGCGCTCAATGTGACATGCTTGTCGACGTAGCTGCGTCCCAACTCAAAGGGCTGGGAATTATGCGACGATCGTTAGCTTCTCCCCTCGCCAATCAAGCATGCACCAGCAACACCGGATGTGGCACGGCGCATTAGATGCCTTGTTAGCCTTCATGCGATGGCCTCTACTGCCTGTTGCGAAGCCGCCGGCATATTCTGCGGCTGCCACAGCGGACAGAAGCCTTGTTTCCGGATCTCAACCCAGAAAGTGGGCAAAGACTGTGGAAAAGGCATCTCCGCCCGCACATGTTGCTAGGATACCCTGCTACCATGTGCCCATCCAATTGCCTAGACCAGCATGATATTTCGAGGTACCATCCTCCTCCACGGAGATACAACTTGAATAAACTTTGATGGTCGAAAGGATGTGCTTGGCTTCCCAACTCAACCGGTAGCATAATGCTGTGTTTTCTTGGGCTACAGATTCTACTTGAACAGTGCCCAAGAACTGGCCTCGCTATCTTCCAAAAAAATTCCAGTGTCATGGCTTCGACGTTGAAAGTAACACAGTCAACACAGCTAGTCGGGGAAACGGACGGGACTGATCACGTTCTAGTTTTCTGCCGTCTACGCCACGTCTTGTGCCCCCTGCACGTCTTACTTGCAGCGGAGCCGTGTCGAATGCGAGCCACGAGGGCGTTAGTTCAGCATTTCGGCGCTTATCACCAAGGAATATCCTGCTTAGCCGCACACAATCCTAGACGAAGAGTACCGCTTGTGAAGCTAAGGGTGTTGGCGGGTCGGCGCGTGGTTCCGGACATGAGTGGCCTACCGATCAACCCGACCGGCCCGAAGTCTTGCTCATTGGTGTGCGTAGAGATGACACATGACAGAAGACAGAACACGAAAATTTAGCAACAAACCTTGTAGCACGACCTACGGCCGACCCTGGAACAAAAGTGCGTTTTACAGCGTCCACGGTAAGTCTCCAGAGCCCAGGTACGTGCTCCGTTACGATCATGATTACCTGCACTTGCCATCCGATCGGATCGACATGGACGAATTGGATAATATCGACCTGTTAAGATGATACCGACAAGCCAAGGTAAAGGGGGCGCCCTTACCATAAGGTTTTTACAGGTCTAGCCCTGTTTATCGCTGTCATAATACCAGTTTGCCAATTGCTCGGTTTAAGAAAGAGTGGAGTCAGTCCAACCAGGTGGCACAAAGGATACTCGCTCTGCATCAGACCTTACCCGAGATAGTTCTCAGAGCGGCGGTATCTGTCAGGCCCTCTAAGCCCTTATGAACAGATCGCTTAGTAGTATAGTCTGAATCAAGCATATTGTAGGGGGCCAGAGCTTAGGTGCGAAGGGTGATTTTGATTCCACTAAATGCCACAACCCGAACTAAGGCGTTTTTGCCATGCAGTTGGCAAAATAATACTGTAATCAAGGGGTAGGAGACTGCATTGCCACTAAGGTGTTCAACGACATTGCATGGTAGGTAAGTGCACGCACGTTCTCCCCACATTGAGTAGTATCAGGACAATTGAGAAAACTGTCCCTTGCCTGCAATGGAACCCCAACTCTGTCTGCCTCTCCAATCTCTTGCTATCGGTAACTTCCAGTGCATTGAATCGAAAGAAAACCAACTGAGATGAATTGTGTGCAAACAGGCGGTGAGTATGTGAGCCTCGTGGGCGGGCAAGAATGAACTTTGGACGGAATTCTAGGGCATCTTTGAGTTGTATCTGCAATATTTCTGGGGTAGGAATACGGCATGTCAGCCAACAGTTCTCACTAATCAGATCCAGCCGAGTCGTCAATGCGCCTCGGAACATTGAGCGGTGAAAGGGGCCTGTGGTTGGCCAAACCTCCTGATTTGGTAGCCGATGCAGGCCATGGAAATCTCAGCCTTTTTCAATCCGCAGTGCATTACATGCAGCGATCCAATTGGGGAAACACCTACTCCTGCAGGAGAGAGACGCTTGAAGGTTTCGCGCTTTCCATGGCGCACATCAGTTCAACTACATACAGTCAAGAGGGTACATGTACCCCCAGAATTGTAGCCAACCCCATGAATCTAATTATAGATAACAGCCTGAACTATACGTAATATTACCAAGATGCGACTCCTGTGTTCAAAACAAGACTTGCTAGCTCTGACAGTGCTACTGCAGACTGACTTGGTAATACCCTCATCCTTGCCGATTGTTGTATCGCAAGCTTTGTTGTATGTATTGGTCACTATTATATGGATGATATCGCATATAAGATTTGATTCAAGGCATGCATGCCACCATGTTGTAACAAGATGGCGTGTTCCACATCAGTTGACTATTAAACGAGAAACGTTACGCTAACTCTATTCCAACCACATACAACCACGGAATTACGGTAGCACGTCTCCAGTTCCCATTGAAAATCTGCAGGTATGTAGGTAGGCTTGCCATATCTTGAGGCTAGTATTAGGATAAGAGCGAAGATTGGACGCCGAAGGAACGACTCAGAGGAATAATAGCAAGAAATAGCGAGAGCTTCGAGAAGGACAATATCCTGTCTTACGCTGAGTTTACTTATTTTCGCTTCTTCGCTGGCGGAACATCCAATTCTGGATGGCTTCGTCGAAGATGGACAAGTAGAGCGTCTCCGCGACCAAACGTCTTTGCGCATTCCGGTTTGCTACAGCGAATGCTCGTCGCATTCCTGTTCTTGTGGCGTTCCATGTGGCGATTGTAGTTACGCCGCGCGCAATATCCTGTGAAGGTAGCATCCTCACACTCGGAGCAATGCAGAGTCTGCACATTGTCACTATGCGCTAGTCAGCCAACCAGCATAAGGAGTTTCGTGCGCTTCCTATATTGTTGTTGCATACCTTTCAGGATTCGTTCGACTAGCTCCTGATGATCGAGGTCGCGGTGACTCAGGACTATATCGATCTTCTGCCATCTCGGTGAAGGCGTTGGCATCGAGAGGAGGGTGCTGAGAGGAAGTGTTGGTATATCCGGTCATTGTATACGGAGTTTGACTATACAGTTCCTGACTATCAATGGTTTGTGGTAATGTAACATTGCGACTTCGACCATGGTAGGATAACGGTGTTACCGTATGAGATGCTTGCCATGACTCTTCAATGGACGGGTCCGGCTGAGTCACTTCGGTACATCGTTGCCGCAGGGTAAGTGGTATAGAAAAGGGGTATTGTGCTGCTTGATATACCGAAGGCGGCCAGTGGGTTTCAGCAAACTCTTGTGAAGCTAACGTGGTAACATCGTAGGTGAATGCGGACGTGCGACCATACGCAATGTTTGACACTCGTTGAACGTTTCTCTGGCTCGGATCGTAGCCACGGTTCTATCTAAGTTTCAGCTCGAGTTCCACTATGGAAAGCCCGCCCCAATATCCGCGGTGAGATCATCAGCCTCTTACTTACCTCGCCACTTCCGCTCCTACCATATACATATGGGTCGTCCGTCGTTGGCATTTCGAAGGTAGGTTGATCTCTCCCAGACTGTAACAGCCCTTCGACTTTTGCTTTTGTTTGATTTGGAACTACTGCGCGAAGCGAAAGTAAAGGCGTATTCTGCAGAGAAACAGACCGAGAAGAAACCAAGAGCCAAAGGCCTGGTCTTTGACCAGTCAAATCAGGACCACGGGACGCACTCTTGCACTCAGAAACCATGACAACGCAGTACCAATGCCCAAGCCAACAGACAACACATCGCGGCGCCCTATTCATGACGAATCACAAAGTGGCACAACAGGCTATCGGGACCGGCATACCTCGCTCACAAGTCGGCTATGACGGGGAGCCTCGTCGCCGGGCAGACTGGCCGGGGGTTTGCCTTCTCCCACACCGGTCCTGGCTCGACGTGGGCGAATCAGCCATCACGCATAGTTACGAAGCCTCGATATCGAGGCCGTAAAAGGCGGCCTCTAAACCAGTCGATATGCTAGCTGCCAGCGCATTGCCAACGACGCCCACGGGTGTGATTGCGTGTGTGATTGATCTTGTCAGCGCCTCTTTCTGCCTTGTGGGTGGTGGTTGTCTTAGCCAGACCTGCCAAGCTGAGCCTAGTACAGCCGGGGGGAACTTGCTTCTCATTGCCCCGTGCCGCAAGTCTTAGCCCGCGCACATTATGCAAGGGGTGTTGAGGAGGCCGCTCGTTCAATACAAGGCAGCGACATGTGTGCCAAGTGTGGGCGGACGTGAGACAAGAACGAGGTTTTGTCGTGGCTGAGCGTGAAGAGTTTTTCGAGGGACCTTTTCCTGTTGAGGTGCGTGGACACAGGGAGTGTAAAGGGGCGCGGTGTTGGGGACGGGAGGAATGAAACGAAAAATCGATGGTCCTATAGGGCACGACTGCTGTGAAAAGGAGGACGTGGTGGTGTGATATGATACGATATGACACACAAATCGCGAAAACACCATCGGCAACAACAAAAACAAGTCGGGTAGGAAACTTAATTGTTTTACAAAACGAAGAAAATGCAGCATACAAGCCTATATCCACATCTCACCCAAGACCCAAATCCCAAGTCCTATCACCAGCTTCACTTGTTGGGCACCTCTGCGTCTTCCTTTCTTCTTTCCTATATTGTCCTCGGAATTTCATTTTGCATCCAGCGCCCGAAGAGTGAAGCGGCCCCCAACCAGCCAGCAGCGCTCTGTGGTAAACGTGCACACACACACATCAGGCTTTGAAAAGTCATGCGTAAGCGTAGTCTACGAGCTAAACCACAACAAGGCCAGAGTGAGACGGAAAAGGCACAAGGCTACAGCCTGGTTGATCAGGGGGCCTCTGATGAGGTGCCACGTCGAGGTGAATGCTGGTCGGCCTGGGATGGAGGGGTGTGTTGGGCCGCTGAGTTGGGCTGAAGCGGGGTTGAAAGGGCTGGAGAGGGGGGAAGGGGATGAGGAAAGGGTGGGTGATGGTGAGTGTGAGGATGTAGCGCAAATTCGTGGCTTGTGGCTTGTGGCGCAGCAGCGTCCAAGGCTGTAACACAAGGACAACGGAGGATATTGGTTAAGGTATAAAGATTTTTGACATGAGAGCTTGCCTTTATACAGGCGTGAAAACTGAGCGTTATTTTGGTAGATGGCTCGGTGTCTATGTCAGTTGCTTTTGTGTGAGGAGGATGAAGAAGGGGAAGCGTCACAGGCATAACTCCCTTTAGACCAAATGGACGTCCTCTTTTTGATGGAAGCTATTGCGTGTTATGATAGCTTGTTCAAATTCATACGAGATTGTGGTGTTGACTAGAACTGTGAAGGGGATTTTTAAGGTTGGCAAAGAAGTGAGGAAGGTGATGGTTTTGGTGTACTACTGGTAGCGGCACTGTTGTTTTTGCGGGATGGGGTGTTTTAGAGATTTTCGATATGAAGCACTTTCGATGAATAGGGCTGACAAATCCTCTTCAAATAATTGTAACAATCTTGGTTAACCGTGTCTTTGGACTTTGTGAGAAAATATGAATAACAAAACACAATCGTGAAGATGCTCCCCCAGAGTTGAGCTCCGAACAAAGTCGGGAAGAATATGCACTGTCGGATGGTTTTGTAAGCATGTGCGTCTCGTACCTGACCCAGGCCTATGAGTGACGATATGTCAACGGCAGCTAACCTAGCGTTGCGCAACATTTCTGCCTTTTTGGGGTATCCACGTATCTCGGTAGTCGATACACCTACCTGACTAGGGATCGAGCTGCCGCTTGACGTCCTTAGCTGCGAGCGTCCTCCGAGAATTCACAACCTTCGTCCCCCCCACTTTCTAGAATGGTCCGAATCCAAGGCGAATTTCGACGGGGCATTGTAGCGCACGTACCATTTTGATGCTCAGAAAAACGTGTTTTGAGGTGGGTCGGGTGTATCGGCATTAATCGGCGAAGGATCTTTAACACCAGAACAAGCGATCGATATGGGCATCATCGCGCTCACTCTGATACATTACAAATGCTTCAGAAAATTTCTAGAAAGTCGGTCAGGAAAGCTATAAGATGATGAGGGCGACTGGTATATTGTGCATTCCAGCCATCATACCATTTCACACACTACTGCATCATTGCATCGACTCTTTCTTCTCGTACTCTTGAATAACAGTAAACGATAATGTCTTCATCATCCGACTTCCAAGGCTGGGTCGCCCATGACCCTTCCGCCGCCGACGGAAACATGCAATGGGGCGACTATACCCCCAAGAATTTTGAACCTACCGATATCGAGATGGAAATCAGCCACTGCGGTGTCTGCGGATCCGACATTCACACTCTCCGCTCCGGCTGGGGACCCTCAGACTATCCCCTCGTTGTTGGCCACGAGATAATTGGCAAGGTTACCCGTGTTGGTGACGATGTCAAGGACATCAAGATCGGTGACCGCGTTGGTGTTGGTGCACAGAGCGACTGTTGCGAAGCCTGCCGGCCCTGCAAGACCAAGCAGGAGAGCAACTGCAACAACTTCGTTATGACCTACAATTCAAAGCACAAGAACGGCGACAAGGCTATGGGCGGTTACGCAAAGAACTGGCGTGGACCCGCTTCCTTCGCCATCCCTATTCCCGAGGGCCTGCCCTCCGAGTATGCTGCTCCTCTCATGTGCGGTGGTGTAACCGTCTACAACCCTCTCGTTTCATACGGTGCCGGCCCAGGAAAGCGTGTGGGTGTTGTCGGTATCGGCGGTCTCGGTCACTTTGCACTCCTCTTCGCGAAGGCCCTTGGGTGCGACGAGGTCGTTGCTATTTCCCGCTCTTCCAGCAAGAAGGCCGATGCCCTTGAGCTCGGTGCTGACAAGTTCATCGCAACCGGCGAGGACCCTGACTGGATGAACAAGAACGCCGCCGGCCTCGACATCATCATATCCACCATCTCTGGTAGTTTCCCTCTCGACCAGTACCTCAGCCTCCTCGACGTCAACGGTACTTTTGTCCAGCTCGGTGCTCCCGATGACCCATTGCCCAGCTTCTCGCCCATGGGCTTGATCTTCAAGAACTTGAAGATTGCTGGTAGCTTGATTGGCACCAGACAGCATATCAGGGATATGTTGGAGTTGGCTAAGAAGACCAATCTGAAGGCCTGGGTACAGGTCAGGCCAATGTCAGAGGCCAATGATGTTATTGTCGATTTTGAGAAGGGGCTTCCCAGATACCGATATGTGCTTAAGAACTAGGTAGATGTGCATGGATTAGACGATACCCTGTAGTTGTAATTTTATGGATGAACTGTAGCCTTTTTTCCCGACAATCCCGTTTCATTAGCCTGCCTTGACATCATATCCACCTCTTGAGCACTGCGCCAGCAACTTCAAAGAAATCTGTTTCCCGCGACAACTGTTGACCTTGATCAAGCGTTTCTTACGTCTCCACCCAGCCCACCTCCTCTTCCTCCTCCCCTTCCTCCCCTGTCTATACTTTTGTAATCCCCGTCTTAATTCCTTCCAACTTTCCCACCAACTCTTTCCACACGCGTTCCTGATCTCCTTTTCCCTCTACGCTCCTGACATAAGGGCTTGGCTCCGTGATCTCACAGTCGCTAAGATACTTCCCATGAGTCTCCACGCCCTGTAGCCCAGCATGAACAAGCGTCCTGGACCCAACTTCCGTAGTCCTCATAATGAAATAACTCACAATCCTTACCACGGCAGGTAGTTCGCGCCCAAAATCTCTGTGGAAAAGCGTCAGCAATACATTCACCAGCCGTTCGACACAACAATCACAAAAAAGCGGAAACTTACGACCGACAATACCCCGGATTCACCATATTCACAGTCACCGGCACCTGCTCTGCAGGATACCTTTCGCAAAACGCCCGAACGAAAAGTACCTCGAGCAACTTGCTAACCTGATACCTCACTGGCAAATTAACCTTCTTCCCATCCATAACACTCTCATTCAGCCGCGCAAAGATCTCTCCTTCCGGCGCCTTTCTCTCGTCAAATGGCGCCCATGCATGTACTTCGGAGGTCACAATAGTAAGCGTAGGTCTTGTATTAAACCTTGTCGACGTCTCAACCAGCTTGGGGAGCAGCGCAAACGCCAGCAAGAAGGTAGACACGACATTTACGGTAATCGTCGACTCATCTTGTTCAAAGATTTCCCATTCTCCGCGGATCACGCCGGCGTTTAGCACGGCGATGTCGATCCGCTGTAGCTCTTTGGATGCGCGGCTGCAGAAATCGAGGACGGAAGAGTACGAGGCCATGTCGAGTTGCATGACTTTTACTACATTTTTGCGGCCGGTGCTGGATTCGATGTCGGCGCGTGCGGCTTCGCCTTTTTCGAGAGATCGCACAGCGAGAATTACGGTTGAGGCGTTGAGTGAGGTGAAGTGTCGAGCTGCTTCCTTGCCCAGGCCGACATTGGAACCGGTGACGAGGACTGTTTTTCCGGTAAGGTCGCTGGTGGGCTTAGGGGGTGTGACGAAGAATTGGGATCGGAAGAAGCGGATAATCTCTGCCATTGTGATTGTAAGGCTTGCTCAGTGGGCAGTGATGGTGTAAAGAAAAGAAGAGTACAATTTTCTGGCCTCTGGGTTTGTGTAAAAGGATCAGGAAGCAGGCTGCAGTTGGTTTTTGGATTTAAGGTGTGAGGGAAGAATGTACTTGGTCGCGGATATCACTGATGTCTTTAAAGGTTAAATGCATGTTCAACACATGTCATGCAAGGGAGGTATGTTCTGATTTCCCCGCTTTGAGACGAGTTGGCCGTATCGATATTGTGCTGATTTCTAATTTAGGCGTCTGTTGAATGCGACAAATCCCATATTGTCCCTTGCTACTGGTTCTAGATCAAACTTGGGATTTTAGCGAGTCTTCGCATGTGAACGTCTGTATTTGTAAGCGACATAGTTGGTAAATCTTCGTCCGCATATGTAGCCGGTACATGTGGTCTTGGCAAACTCGAAGGAACTACTGGCAAAAGCAGGCAAGGGCCGATGGCCGGACGAAATGCGCTCGTCTCTTCTCAACGTTGTCATCGTGGATTGCTGAACGACTAACATGGCCCCCAAACATCGTCATGCTACAGTGTTCAAGGGCTAGAAAACCGGCGGTATCATAATAAGACCAGCTATCGATGAATCAAGCCGGCAGTCTAGCCCAAATATTCAAGACAAAAACTCATGCCACCACCAGCGCTCAGGCGCATACTTGCATCTCCAGCAACCAAATTATTGTACAAAAGCCTAGGCGCTACTCTACCTTTTTGATACTCCCCCACATGACAACATGCCATGCCAAATGCAGGAAAGAGAGTCGCAATCGAACGCGCAATACAAAGAGAGGAGATCTACCAAGCGTCAACGTCGAATCCTTCCTCTGAGAACTCAGTCGCGACGACCGTTCTCCGCGAGAACTGGCGACCAGCGAGCGCCTTAATGGCCTTTTGCGCAGACTCGGTATCTTTGTACTTGATGTAGATCTTGCCAACACCAAGGTTAACGCGGGCTCCCGCGGGGCGGGGAATCTTAGTTTCGACGATAGGCCCGTACTTGCCGCATTCTTCTTCGATGTCTTCCTTGATTTCTACATTTTGTTAGCATGCCATGTTGGTCTGCGAGACCGTGGAAGCTGCTTACCTTCATACTCATCGTCGTTGAGTAACTCGTCCGAAGTCACCATGTTCATGAGGCAGACAACACGGCTGTGCTCGTGGTTGTCGGCGGCGCTTGCACCTGCCAGCATGGAAATGGCACCGACTCCACCATCAAGACCAGTCGACTGCTGAAGGCCGACAGTCGCGCGCGAGACCTTGAGATTACCGTCGCCAAGCGGAATGTCGTTCAAACCTTCAATGACAGCATCGATGATCTCATTGTCGGCGTACTCGCAGAAGGCAATACCCTATGCTATGTTAGCTAGAGATAGGTCAGAGTGAGAGCGCAATACTCACGCGATGCTCATCGGAGCTGGTATCCTTGACCAAAATAAAAGCTTTGAGTTTGCCCATGGTCTCGACAAGTTCCCGAATTTGTTCTTCTTCAATGTACTTCGGAATGTTGACAATGCTCAGCTTGTTGGGGCTGTCCTTGACGACGGAGGAGACTTCATCACCAGGTGGGTACGCGTTCTCGTCGGCGGTGGGGGTAATGTAGTCCTTGGGACGACGGATGGAGAGACCTGACCTATCAGGGGCTCCACCTTCATCGCGCATAGTGATACCGTTCATGGCAAGCGCGAGAGTAGCGTCCTCGGGTGCCTTGAACTCCAGTGCAGCGTACTCTTTGCTGGTCGCAATGTGGGCTGACAAGCACGGATCATTGCCAGAAACAACGTTGAGGCCGTTGAGCTGGTTGTTGAAGAAGTCGATCATCTCCTGCGAAGTGCAACCGTGGGGAAGGTTGTGGACGTAGAGACGCTTCGACTGCTTTGCGGCTGATGTTGCGAGAGCTGCGGCCGTGGCAGTTCCGGCAGAGGGCGAGATGAAGGCGGCCAGCTTGGACGGGTCCATGGGGGCAGCACGGGGAGCTCCCGGCAGCGGGAACATGCCCGACAGCTTCGCCTGCTCAGCCGTAATGTTCTCGTAGCCGGCGGGCTTGATGTCCCATTGCGTCATGCGACGTTGGCGTTGCAGGATATTGGTGAAGCTGGCGAGATCCGGCGTAGCCTCACGCGGCTTGTTGAAGGGCGGAGACTCTTCTTTCTGCTGACGCATCCTATCGCGCCCGCCACCAAAGCCTCCATCACGTCCTCCTCGGCCACCTCTACGGTCTTCGCCACCGAATCTGTCGCCGCCTCTCTCGTTGCGCTCTCCTCCTCTCTCGCGCCGGTGGCCACGGTCATCGTCTCGGTCGCGGTCTCGCGGGCGGTCGCGCCTAGCATAAGAATCGCCCCAGCCGCCGCCGCGCTCTCCTCCGCGCTCGCCCCGATCATCGCGCCTCTCACGACGAGCATATGTGTCTTCGCGCTCGCGCTCACGGTAGTCGCGGCTTGATGAGTACGTGTCTACCTCGTAGTCGCGACGGGAACCTCCACCACCACCACCACCGCCGCCGCCATGACGGGGCGAGCGAGAACGGCGTCGGCGCCTATCGCCGCGGTCATCGCGATCGCGAGGGGCGTCTCTAGAGGACTGTCTGGTTAGTACATGCACGGCAGTTGTCGCAACGAAGGTTTGCTCACGTAATTGCGCGATCCGCCTGACCGGCCACCGTCTGCTTATGTTAGTTTTTTTTCTCATTGTGGAAGCTGTACACTAGTCAGTACATGTACTGAATAGAAGTCGCTTACCTCTGGGATAGCTATCGCCGTTCATGCTGGCCGGGTCGTGGGTTGCCCGGAGCTGTCGCGTTGTGGTAGAAACACAGCCACGTGAGATTCTACTGCTACAGCAGGCGGGAGGGGTGGCAGAAATTACCGATTAGCAGGCCTGGATTAAGAAGTAATCGATGGATTAACTGCTCGCAATAGTCCCGAATTGAGGACGCGATGCTTTTGGCCGTGACTGCGGTTGCGGTCGCGGGAAAACGTGTGAGAGAAAGTCGGGGCCTAGTGTCTACGTTAGCGTGTCCTTGGCGCGACTACCAGTACCCCTGTCACCGAGTGCCAGGCCAGACCGGATGGAGATGAACCATGACCATTCACCTTCATTCACGCTCGTCTACCGTCAGCCGTACACAATGGCCTCGCGCGCTGCGGAATGGCATAAGCTACCTACAAGTCTCACAGAGCTATGCATAGATACTACCTTGCGATGCGGCCAATCTTTCCGGTATGCTTTTATACGACCTACCATGTCACTCACTGGTAGGCGGTAGTCGCAACTACGAAGTACTGCTAACATGCCCCCAGATGGCGAAAGTCTGCTGATGGTGAATGGTCAATGGCTCTTCACGGTCGCATCATCTCTCTCCGTCAGGACGCCGAATATCTCCACTACCGAGCAACCTACCCATCCAAGCCATCCTCAGTCGCCCCTAAAGAAGACGATACATCTGCCCTCATCAAGCACTATTTCAACCTGACCCCCAACCTCGCCCAGCTATACGAACAATGGGCGGCCTCGGACAACAACTTCAAAAAGCGAGCACCCAAGTTCACAGGCATTAGGATACTGCGTCAGGATGCGTGGGAAGCTCTAATCGGTTTCATATGCAGCAGCAACAATAACATCAGTCGCATATCCGGCATGGTTCACAATCTCTGCTTACACTACGGACCCCTGATAGGACACGTTCATGACGTACCCTACCACGATTTCCCCACACCTGCCGCCCTCTCTGGTTCGACTGTTGAAGCGAAACTCATCAAGCTTGGGTTTGGTTATAGGGCGAAATACATCGCCAAGACTGCGCGCATGGTGTCTGAAGATAAGGGGATAAAGTGGTTGGAGGACCTTAGCAACCCCGAATACCCCCAATTTGGCGTACATGAAAAGCCTGCGGGGGATATGTTGGATGGAGGTCGCGAAGGATACCGAAAAGCTCACGAAGAGCTCTTGGCTTTACACGGTGTCGGCCCAAAGGTTGCAGACTGCGTGTGTCTCTTTGGCCTCGGCTGGTCCGAGTCTGTCCCCGTTGACACGCATGTGTGGCAGATTGCGCAACGCGATTATCGGTTCGGCAAGGGCAAGCACAGTAGTTTGACTGCCGCTACATACGCTGCTATTGGGAACTTATTCCGTAAGTTGTGGGGCAAAGAGGCGGGATGGGCGCATTCAGTCTTGTTCACAGCAGACCTAAGGGCCTTTTCGGAGAGGATTGTTGCCAAGGTGGAGGTCAAGGAAGAGGAGGTTACTATGAAGAGGGAAGAGGAGGTTGTCATTAAGAAGGAAGACGAAGAATCAGCCATGGATGTGATCAAGAAGGAGAACGAATCAGCCATGGATGTGATCAAGAAGGAGAACATGAAGCGGAAACGCATCAAAAAGGAACCTGACCAAGGTAACCATTCCCTTGTAAAAGTAAAACAGGAACCTACTCGCAAAAGCAAACGGCAACGTTCATAGAAAAGTCAACATATCATGGACGTGTTACGCCAAAGACGATGACTGTAAAACCAGCATTTTTCAGTTTGCAACCAAGTACAGCAAACACGTCCATATATAAAGCCACCGTCAGAACAAGGAAATAAATTGTGGTATCTGAAGGCAAAATGCCTTCCTGCTGAGCATCAGCAGTAGATCGGATGCTCTTCATCCAAACGGAGCCCACACCGTCGAGCCGTCGTTTTGATCATACCGTGTTCAAACAATGTAGGTCCAGAAGAAGAGATCGAATTGTTGAAGGCTAACCATCATCCACTATTTTTTTCCAGACTAATTCCCATTAGACTGATTATTTTCCACCACGAACGTAGTGTTCAGCTTACATGCGCAGTCAGACTACTAGCCAGGTGAAATCACCGATCAATCACCAGGCATTCTTCCTTGCTTCCTTTCTCGCTGATTTTACAATTGCGCCATAGGCATAATGCGAGCGGGATGTGGGTAATGAAGAGGGTCACGAGTGCCATTATCACTTGTATTGACCAAGCCATATTAGGGGTTTTTACTAGGTAATATCTGGTCCTTGTTAAGCTGAATCTTTGGGTAGGGGATGCCGAAAACGTTGTTTTTTTACTCGAAATAAGAGGAAATCATGAAGAATACAAAGAAGCTGAAGTGTTATATTAGTCGCATTTGTTACAGTTGTTGTAGATGTAATTCTCGAACTGTAGAAATACGATTCTCTGCAAGACGTGAGTATTGTAAAGAGATTGCAAGAAGTCTGGTGTTCTATGGGAAGAGGAAGCGCAAATTCGGCCATAATTTGTCCCCTATTTCAAACGAAGACTTTGCGAGCAGCGCCATTTCAAGAGTCTGTGAGCGGTGTCCCTTTACGATTCTGTGTATAGTACTCCTCCAAGATTCTGTAAGTGGAGAAGACTAAATTTTGCATATTTAGATAGTGCTCAAGTGTGAATAAGAGGCTCTGTATAGACTGGTAGTATTCAGAAAAACTGGCTCTTCTCCCAAAAATTCCCCAGAGACGAAATCTAGTCACTGGCAGGCTTCAATGCGCCTGAAAGCGTTTTTGATCCCACAGATTTCGTATAATTGGTAGTTCTGGCCCGTGGCAAATCTAGGCTGGAGCCCGTCATATAACGAGATGCTTACGGTAGGTAAGTTCATTTGATTCTCTGACAACTTTTCAAGACCGAGACATCAAGGCTTATACCATGAATTTGATTCGGATTATTAGCATGGTGTTTCCGCAATTCAGAGCAAGAATCGGCTGTAACTGTCCTACACTATATCTTGAGAAACTATAGAGGCGACATTCCATCTTGAGATCAGAGTATCGGATCAGCATTATTGACGCATCTCTAGCAGGTACAGAAAAAGGATGGTGGTGGCTTTTGGTACAAATAGTCACTTTCGCGTCGGACTTAGTTCAGGGAAGTGAACAGAAGCATGGATAAGAGTTAATACTACTGGAGGCTAACAGAACAGTCATTGAAGAAAAAAACCCCGATGTTTACTATTATTTGGAGAAGAGCTTCAACAGACCAATGCAGCAAGTGTTTAGGATTAGTATCATCCAACTCAAAATCAGCCGCGGCACACCTTGAAAAGCCGTTGAAGTCATTTGAGAAATGGAAGTTTGTGGACATCAAGCAGCAAAGTCATTCTTCATTCTATAGCGTTATTGTGGGCAGTAATTTCAGAGCAGAAGTTGCTATAATCTACATTCCTCTGGGTGTAGCGAGAAGTAGAGATTATTCCGTACAAGATCGTAATCTCAAGATGGTTGAGATACTCTGCAGAAGTGTGGATATTGATGCGATTGCATCCTCATCAAAATAGCCCCTGATGGCTAAGAGTGATGCGCCACCTTAGCCCCTCAATTCAGGCTATAATGACGAGCAATCCTCAAATGGTGGAACTACTGTTACAACCCGGTATTAGTCCAAATGCCGACGTTCCATTGAGTGGAGCATAGGTATTCATCTAAACAGAACAAGAGCTGCATTCCCGAGAGAATAACCTCTCTACTAGCTGCTATCAACCAGCAAAGATTTTCCAATTACTAGACCCAGACACTAATAACCTATTAACGTCAACTTGGAGTCCTCTGAACGTCTCTACAGAGCGCCGTCGAAGTCGGCAATTTGACAATCCGTAAAATTGCTAGTGTCAGCCATGGAGCAACATTTTGATACAGTTCCTGTATGCTCCAGTGACACTGCGTTATAACTAACCGCCACGAATGGATACTGTTGCATCGCGAGGTTACTCTACCTAGGAGATAACACGATATTACCTGCCAACTCGGCGTCATGGGCGCACTGCATTCGAAGCACCAGGGGAATGGGCCCATTTTGATGTCTTGTCTCCCCTGATGCAGTGGGGCGTCTGAATCGATTCTATAATCGGAGACGGGCCTGCTTGAAGCCAATACGAACGCGCTAAGCGATTTGTGCGAAGTGGGAAAGAATGGCTTCGGAGCGACACGTTTATCGTGTTCATCAGCAGCATTACAGCTGTGAGAAGATCTAAATACATCATCTGATGCTGAGTCATGTGTCCACGATGTCCCCGATAGAAATTTTACTTTCCACTCTTGTTAGCAACTACCTCAGTTTCCAACGAAAAACTGGGGTTTCTTGATATTGACTGCGTTATCTTCATGGCTACTCTTTTCTTCATCATTCAGAAATCCATCCTCCCATAATATGTATTTTCGATTTTCATGCCCGTTAGACGCACGGAATACAAATCGTAGAAAAGTAGAACAGTGACAAAACTATACTCCTGTGGCGTGAGTGAAGTACTTCCCGGCTTCCAAGGTAGAGAGCAGAGCAGTAGCCTCTCATCAGCATAGTAAGACAGAACAATATACTGACTTTAGCATTGCTGCCTGTATTCACTTGGTCTTTACCAGCAAAGCACTTCCTCTCGGCCGGCGACGCAGACTAGATTTTGAAACCCAAATTATTGTCTTGGAAGTTCGCAATGTTTGGGGGATGAACTACAAGGACTACACAAAAAAGTGAGTGGGCCAGCAATTGGGAAGTTGGAGCGGAAGAGATGGCTTCGCAAACAACCATAGGGACATATGCGCACTATGAAGCGAGTTTTCCAGTACCCAGACGCCGTATAGCTATTCTTGCCTGGTGGACCACATAAACATATTTCTTCGCTTGTGCCGAAGAGCACTGTTCAGGTGAGCATGACGGTATGAAAGTAGATCAAAAGCAACTACCATCTCACCCATCGTTCACTACCATGTCAATTGAACTTGCATGGCCAATCAGCTTTAACTTTATTTTGAGGCGAGATCTGGTGTTGATCTCAATATAAGTAAGAAGCTAATCGGGGCCGATCCAAAGTCATGGAAAGAACTTGCTCCCACTGTCTGGTGTTCGATTTAAGATACTTATGGTTGTCCGCCCTTCCTAGTCAACTGATAACGATTGGCTACTCCGACGTGCCCGTTGTCCCTAGAGACAACTCAAGAGTGCTCTAACGTTCCCGCTCCCGACTGTCATCGCGTGGTCATCAAGCATGATGGCTGTTCCCAGTGGCCAAGGCTTGCCCAAGTGACTTCTTCGGCAGAATTTCTCGCTACGAGACACCAACACGTGGTAAACTGACCATAGCTTCAACTGTGATAAGCACGGAAATGCTCTGAGCCGAAAGTACCTTGTTACCTGGTTGGACGCCAAGAAGTGTGCAACTACCGGTCGGCAAAGTAATCAAAGCCTCATGCATGCCAGCGCCCCGGTCACTGGCGTGATGAAAGTTTTTTTTTTCAATGCGGGCGGAACGGGAGGCAATATTTGGGTGTATACTTGGGTTGCAAGGTCCCCGAGGTTGGGCACGCCTACGGCGAAGTTGTCGCAGCCTCGCAAGAGATCCGCGAATGGGTTTGCAGAAGCGGAGGTTCTCCCCGGACTGGCGCTAGTGCAATCGAGGGCGTTGATTGGCTCGATATACGGGACAGCTCGTGGCTCATACTGATTGCGACGTTTACGGTCCGAATTTGACATGTGCGAGGCTTGTTCACCCCGCAAAAGGCCCGTTGTGTGAGAGTAGATTGGGGAATAAACAGCGAGACTCCTGGGAGGTTGAGCTGAGAACGACTCGCGGGTCCGATAAATCAAGTTCGTATTGCACCCAAGCCATGACGTCACGGTCCTCGAAAAAGAGTATCAAGAACCCATAAAGTTTTTTTCTTAGATTTGAAGATGGTATTTCACATGAGAGTCTCAGAGGAAGAGGATACAGGTCATTGGTACATGGAGGTTGGTAACGTCTGGGCAGTCTCAGACTCTAGCCATGTGCGACTAGCCTAATGGGGAGTTGTTCCTTACATACATGTATTGTCGAGCTCCAGCCATCGACGCCCGATCTCAGAGCCCAGGTAACCATGCATTAGCCTTGGAGATCATCCCCTGATCCACGCGACCCTGTAGATTGATATCAAGGACAATGATGACGGATCCCAACCTTGGAACGCTGCTTGTACAAGGCTTATGCTGTCAGATTCACGCAACTTCAGACTTCGCCTTCTGGGAGGGCATCCGTAGTTGTAAATGGCTTGCTCAAACGGTTCCGTACCATTGCTTCTGCCTTGGGCAAACAACTCAGTCTCTGCGGCCGGCAGCATCCTCTCCAGGGGCATATCATTCGCCATCGGTACTCCTCCACAGCCATTTTCTTTAACACCATCGACACTTTCCAACAATCTCTTCATCAACAATGCGGCAGAGTGCGGAGCGGCCACGAACAGCAGCTGTATTGGTCAGCTTGGCGGTATCTACGCCAGTGCAACTTCAACTTCGTTTGCAGAGGTCGACTACGCAGTATGGACGGGTAGCAGAGAGTCTATCGACCTAGCGTCAGCAAGCTCATACATCTTTTTCGACGACGCTGCAGCTTTTGGTCTCAAGCCTGCGGCTAACAAGTTCCCTACTTTCCCTATGTACACCAATGGGTCTACCGACAGTGAGTTTACAATTGGAGAGTATCAAATGTACACGGCAACTAATGTGTTGCAGCGAGCGCAGATGCTTTCGCCATGGATGAGCCAAGTTATCGAGCGACTCTTCCTTTGGGAATGGACTCTAGTTTTCTGAACTTCCTTGTCGACTCCGGGCAGGCTTCGTCTCGAACCTACGGATTATGGGCTGGATCGGAGTCCGAAGAAACACCACAAGATGGCTTACTCATCGTCGGTGGCTACGATGAAAGCCGCATCAAAAGTGCCGCAACCACATTCCCTATGTTTTCAGATTGTCCAACATGCGCCATTCTCACAGCCATCACATACGATGTTGGTGGCAAAAGTACCACGCTCTTCGCAGACGCCGCGGACACGCTCATTGTCCATCTGGACCCCTTTTCCTCGGACCTCAAACTTCCAGCTGCGATGCTACAAGCCCTTGCCGCTGCCGAGAAGACTGCTGTGTGGAACGAGACTTCGCGCCATTTCGAACTTCCCACTACCCCAGCTCCTGCGGGCACCATCACTATCACGCTATCCGACCTGGGAAAGCCCGGCGGTGATGCATCAAAGCCTTCAGTCGCTTCTTACAAGTCCGTCATTCCAGTGACTGAGCTATACAGCCGACCTCGAGCATATAACGCTGCAGGAGTATTTGAAGTCAATAATGCCACAGTGTACAATATGGCTGTGACGAACCAAACCGATTCCATAACCATCGGAACCCTAGGCCTCCCATTCTTCACCCAGAACTACCTCGTTGTCGACCCCGATGCAAAAACCTTTCAGCTCGCACCTGCCGTAGTTGCACCTGCCGACCCCAAGGGCGCAGATGCAAAGGTAAAGAAAGTATGCCACGTCTTACCTGGCACAAAAGCACAATCCCAAATCGCTGCTCTAGCTGGAGGTATTGCAGGCGCCGTTGTCGGCACACTGCTTCTCGTTGCCTTATTCTTGTTCTTGCGTAAGCGCAAAAGTAATGCAACCAAGACGCGGCATTCCCGTGGCGATAGCGACGCACCGACTGCGACATCCCAGAAACCGATAGTCGATCGCATGACTACTAATGAGTCGTCAGAGAGCAAGTCTCTTGATCTGCCGCGCCAGGCTCCTCCACCTCCCGCCATGGTCTTGAGTGATGGTACTGCGTTCCCGTCGCCGAGGAGTGGCCGTGTGAAGAGTATGCGGAGTGACAAGGACAAGGACCCGAGGAGGGGTTTGGTTCAGGATGGTTTCCGCAAGACCGACGAGGAAAATGATGGGAGGTTGTTGGATGAGAGACCTATGGGACTGTGTGAAACGATCCATTCACGCGGGACATTGCCGAGATTGGCTGCGGAGCATGCTGTTGGATGATGATGTTTGTGTGCCTCTTGGGTGAAGAATTGTCTGACTGTCTCTTTTCTGTTCTTATAGCCGCATAACATCCTACTATGGAGATATAATTAGAGTATCCTAATCGACGGTGTTCACATGACATTATGTCCCCTTGCCTGTGCCAAGTCTAAATCACCCCGTCATCGTCCAGAATCGTACCACCTTAGCCAAGAGGAGATGGGAAACACGTAGGATCGACAGTGCAAGAAAAAAGAGTGACCAATTTAAGCCGCAGTCTTACCCGCATTAGCGGCATATTGTGACAAAAACTCAGGGTCATTCTCAAACTCTTCCCGAACCTATACATGGTTAGCTCATATTCAAGACATTGCCAAATCCAGCCCTGTCAGGAGTACTCACAATGTCCAGTCCCCCAACCAACTCCCCATCTGCCCACAACTGCGGAAACGTTGGCCAATCCGCAAACTCCTTCAACCCCTGCCTAACCTCATCGTCGGCTAAAATATTAAAGAAGCCATACCGAATGCCCTTCTCGCGCAGGATCACCACAGTCTGTCTACTAAACCCACACTGTGGCGCACTCGGCGTGCCCTTCATGAATAGCATAACTGGCGCAGCTTTCACCAGCTCGCCTAGTCTCTGGTGTAGCTCCTCCTTGCTTGTAGTTTGCTGCTCGCCCTGTGCGTCCTGGCCTGCGCTATAATCAGGCGCCGTCTTGGGATCCGTTGCATCGGGCACGTAGCCCGCAAGGTTCTTGGCCGTGCTATCTGTGCCATTTTCTTGTGGTCGCGTGACGGTTTGCGGGGGCGGTAGACTCGAAGACTGGCCGCTGCCGGCACCGGCATATTTTTCCACCGCGGCTCGTACTTTGGAGGCATCCGAGCCTGAGACGGTTTCTAGCGTCTTGCCATCCTTTTGCAGCACTATGTAGGGTACTGCAGTAACATCGTAGGCTTCTGACACTTCGGGTAGTTCTTCGGCGTTGAGCGAGAGGAAACATATCGGCGCCGAGGCAGAGTATGTGCTCGCAAGCGTCTTGAGGATGATGGACATTTGCTCGCAGGGCTTTGCCCATGGCGCGTGGAAGTATATGACGGCGAGTGTGGAGGCGGGGAGCGCGCTGATGGTTGATTGGAACGCCGACTCGTCCGGCATCTCCTGCATAGTCGCCATGGCTCCGTCGGATGAGACTGTGTGGCGTATGTGGGAGATTACTGGGCTTCTGGTCCGACTCTTTGTACGATTAAATGGTGAAGGTGAAGGTGAAGGTGAATCATGTAGTCGCCGCCCTGCAGAAAAGCAAAGCCAAAATCACGTCAGAGACCCCGAATTGCGGAACCACCCCGCTACCACGGAGCTTGCCGGGATGAACCCAGCGACCGCTTCGGTCAATCGTTTCTCCGCCACCGACCATGTCGGGAACTTTTTTTGTTTAGCCAAGATTTCGAAACAAGATCAACATTTGTCCGCAGAAAGAACAAAAACGACAACATGTTGAAGCAGGCGTATGTCGGCCCAGCTTTCACCCACTACCCAGCCATGCCGTTCTAACATGCCGATTTTAGCAAACCCAAGAACGCCCGCGCAAAGCGCGCAATGGCAAAGCGCGAACCGCAGCAACACGAGAACCCGAAGACCACACTCTTCATCCCAGGCCAGCGCACGTCGCAAATCCTCAAACTCGCTGTTTCCGACCTCTGTATCCTCAAAAACCCTTTTGTCGAGCGCTTCACCAAGAAAAACGACATCCACCCCTTCGACGACGCTTCGTCCCTGGAGTTCTTCTCGCAGAAAAACGACACCTCGCTGCTCGTGCTATCGCTGCATTCCAAGAAGCGCCCACACTGCCTCACCTTCGCCCGCACATTTTCATACAAGCTGCTCGATATGCTAGAGCTGTACATCAACCCAGACACGTTCCGCACGATGCAGCAGTTCAAGAACAAGAAGCCGTCCATTGGCCTGAAACCTTTACTCAGCTTCCACGGCACCGTGTTCGAAGACCCCAGCGAGACAAAGTACACGCTCGCCAAGAGCCTCTTCATTGACATGTTCAAAGGGCAGGACGCAACCGAAGTCGACGTCGAAGGCCTACAGTACCTCATTTCCATCTCTGCAGAGGAGCCCACAGACCAACTTCCCAACCCGCAGATCAAACTGCGCTGCTATCTCCTCCGCACCAAGCGCTCGGGTCAGAAACTGCCGCGCATCGAGGTTGAGGAGATGGGTCCCCGCATCGACTTCACCCTCGGCCGCGAAATGTTCCCTGACGCCGACATGATGAAGCAGGCGCTCAAGAAGCCCAAGGGCGCAGAGCCGCGAACCAAGAAGAATATCGATACCGATATCATGGGCGACAAGACGGGTAAGGTGCATGTTGGTAAGCAGGACTTTGGGAACCTGCAGACGAGGAAGATGAAGGGATTGAAGCGTGGCCGCAACGAGGATGATGACGAGGAGGTCGGTGTAGAGGATACAGCGAGCGAGGCTAATGACAACGACGAAAAGACGCCCAAGAAGCTGAGGGTCTGATTGTTTCTTCTCCTTCTGCGCACGCACAAACGGCGATGAAGGGAGAAAAATGGGGCTCGTAGATATGTGTTGTTACTTGCATTGGGGTGGCGTTCAAACGGCATTACTTACTGGCGTTACACAACATCTTTGGACGAATGACTATACCAATCTGTGTCTTCTACGCGCGCGTTAGGTGTCCAATAGGAAAGAAAAAAGTCGAATCACATCGTTTTTTTTTCTTTATTGATCGAGTTGAGCCATGAAGCCCACCTTTATGTAGCTAATCTGTTTCAATACTTGATTCATCGCTCCTCTTCTTCTTTAAAATCCGTCTTCATATACTTCGTCCTACACACCACCTACTCATCATCTGGCTCATCCGCCAACAACCACTTAGCCCTACACCGCACTGCCTCCCTTCTCACATCCCTCTTGGCATCATCCAATGCCGCAACAAGGCTCTTGCACACACCTTTTCTATACCTCACAATAACGTCTTCGGGAAACTTCTCCGCAACCAACAACAAACACTTCAGCGCTGCGATCCTCACACTTGGTGGTGGAGGTCGAACCACATCTTTCCTGTCCTTGCCCGTGTCCTTTGATGATGATGATGAGGCAATAGTACTATTAGCCAACAGCCTCGAAATCAGCGCCCCAGCATGTTCCTTCAAGACATCCGGTTTCTCCTTTAGTGTAGACACAAGTGTCCCTATCGCAGCTTCTTTGACCATATCGACGTCCTTGAGATCGAGAGATTGGAGGAGCAAGGTGACGAGTTGCCCAACTTCTTGTATGACAATGTCAAACGGCATCCATCGGAGAGCCCCACTGAGTACGATGAGGTAGTTTGCTTTGGTATCTTGGTATGCGTCTTTGAAGGCTGATGTGATATTGGGTACCAGTAGTGAGAAGCTCTTATGCTTGTGAAGGCCGAGGATCTGGCAGTGGTTTTCTTTAGTGAGGAGGTCGTCGGGTTGGAGGAGAGTGGTGAAGCCTTGAGCGACGGTGCTGCCGTACTTAGGATGGGAGAGTAGAGACAGCAACGTTGGGTATAGTGTGTTTAGTATGGGGCTGCTCCTCAACACTATTCCCTTGAGGCAGGCAAAGATGATTCGTATCCTGGGTAGGTCGAGTTTTTCAGGATTAAGAAGATCAAAGTCGGCGATGAGAGGGTCCATGCACGTCTTGAGTGCAGCTGAGGTATAGTACTTGTTGATGACGAGCGACATCTGGCGGAGCGATGCTGACCGGAGGATGGGAGGCAACGTAGGTTGTTGCGCATAATTTGCGAGAGAGGTGACCAGTAGCTGGAGCTCACAGGGAAGGCTTGTGTCCTTGCGGAAAGAGGCGAGCAAATGAGTTGAGACAATCATCGTCCTGTTGCTTTCGACACCTATGTTGGTGTTGAAAGGCGGGAATTCGGACTGTGATTTGCTACGGAACAGCGTGTACAACTCCGAGGCGATGACGTTTTGCTGTTCGGTGGGCAGGTATCTAATGATCAGATTGCATATACGACCGACGAGATCCAGCGTCATCTCATCGTCAAATGCGACTGGATGCGTTGCATCAGAGCTTGCCGCACGCTGAATCAGCGGGAGGGCAATGTCATTGTAGTATGTTGAGTTGCCCGAGCTCTGGGAAAGTTTATTCTCGCCCTTCCTGAGCGCATACAACATGGCCGAGAGGAGCGCTACGATATACTTGGACGAAGCACCTTGCTGTACCGCTGCGCTGAACTTGTTCTTGAGCCGCAGTATGACTGTGTCAAAGACCTGCTCTTCGCTGGCAAGCTTAGCAAAAGCCTCAAGCACGGCCATATAGCTATTAGACCCATTTCCATCTGAGTCCGGAATCTGGGCGAGGAAAGCCGGGAATGCTTTCTCGATGACGACTTGTGGTTTTTGGTGAGCGATTTCGACGATGCCGTTAATGGCTGCCTCTTTGACCTCATCTTTCCCATAAGATTCCTCGTGGATAAGGACAGAATGTAACAACTGAATAATCCTGCCAACATCCTCGTCGCTAAGTAGTCCGCGAGCTTTCGATAGCTGTATCAAACCCCGAAGACACACAAGCCGGAATGATACCTCCTTGATGGGGGCCGTTTCCAGTCCACTTAGCATTACCTCTAGCGCTTGGTCTCGGAACTGGGAAAGCGCATTGTTCCCAACTTGTTCTCCGCCAGGGCCCATCTTTCTCCAATCGCCGTAGACATCGATATTGGCTTTTATAAGTTGAACAAGAACTTCAAGTAATCCCCGGCGCTTTTGCATTGTATCAGCCGTTTGGAACAGAAGAAAAAGATTTGGTAGAACCCTAGCTAGCAGAAGGCTAGTGACATCAGGAGACACATTGGCAATGCTCTCCAGGATCCGCGCAGAGGCTTGTGACTGCTTCGTCGGCGCGTCTTCTAGATGTTCATTACACTCTTTGATAATTGGCTTCAAGTAAGCCTGGAGGGATCCTGGAGTACCCTGCGACAACGTCCCAGCGATAGCTGCCAAAGCTGCAAGCGCCTCTTTCGCAAGATCCTCTTCTTGTACATTGAGTACTTCAAACTTAAGCGCATCCCATAACGTAACTGCATACAAAGACACTGTCCGTGGCCCATATGCGTTTACCGAAGCGGTGATTGCCGATAACACGTCTCGTTTCGTGTTCATAGACGTCGAGTCAAGCTTATCAAGCAGGGCAGGGAAGGCGTATGGCGCAAAGTCGGCTGTCGAAGATATGCAGTCGCGCAAACGATCCTTAAGATCCTGCGCAGTGATTCCGTATGGGTCATCGGGGGGCGGCCGGAAGGTGATGGGAAAGTAGTTAAATACGGCGTCGAACAGATCCTGTGCGTCTCCGCCAATGTTCCATTCGGTCATTGGCACCCGTAGTATTGAGAATACGACCATCAGGTTCCGAGGATCTTTCTCCCCATCGAAATATGATATAAAACGTCCCATGAAATCGGGTGTCGCATCGTGGTGGCCTCGTAGGGCATCACGGTACTTAGCCATGAGCCGATCAATAAGCCGTAATACCGGGTACCGTTCGGTTTGTTGCTTGTATTGGCGCAGTGGATGTGTGTTGTTCAGAAGAGATTCAACGATACTAACAACCCGCTGATCGTCCCACTTTCCGAGTTCCTCAAGGGCTAAAAGTGCCGTTGCACATGATCCTAGGCCTTCGTTGTCTTCGGTTCGAGAGACGGTGAAGTCACATAGTAAATTCCCTGATTCCTAGTTAGTCAATCTGTATCTTCCGCTGCCCTAATTTCTATCCAGAACCCAAGGTTTGTCAGTTCGTATTTGCGTTGGGCTTGTGTACCCCCTGTACAATGAACCGACCATGGAGTGCCTACGCTGTTGTAACGACAAAACCTTCTGTGGAGTCTGCTCTAGTACCTCCGCGAGATAGGACATTGCTATGCTCATTATTAGCACAATGCCCATTCCACCTAATTCCACATCCACGTACTCTTCGCCCTGGTCGCCCCATCCTCACTATTCAAATATTCACCTAGATCCGTAACCAAGCTCACAAGCTTCAACTCGCCATCCTTGAGCCCTAATATCCAATCAGCAACAATTCCCCAGATTTCGCAAGCGCTCCTGTCCAGGAAAAGGAAACCGCCTCGTACATACGCGTCGCGCTCTGATTCGCAGTCGCAGTCGCCTCCTTTTTATTCCTGTCAAAGTCAAGCAGATACTGCTGGATATCTGACATTCTCACGTGTCTGGGGGAGGGGGGTAACGATATCAACTATCGGCCGATTGTGGACGTCGTATAATTCAGGAAGTTGCACAACTCAGCCCGCACCCGTCAAACTTCCGCGTATGACGTTACGGAGTTGCGGGGCTGCTGATTGGCCGTTATCGGGGAGTCCAATGGTGGGGCAGCGCATGTGCGCGCGCGATGAAAAAAACTGTCACGTACGGCAGTTGGCGATGAAGTTTAAAATAGGGGATTAATTTATCCTGTTTTCGCTAATATATATAGGGACTGGGCGAATTCTTGCCTATAAGGAGGTGTGCTTGTGTACCCATTGGATTTTTCTTCTCTGGGTGTCACACGAACTTCATCCCACCACGAACTTTCTTTCCCCGGATCAGCAATACGAAATAACCCCTCCTCCCCGCCATGGCTGAAGAGAAACCCCATTGCAAAGTAGTTCTCGCCAACAATATTGCAAAAGGCCTTTTGGACGAAGTCCGCGATGGCCTGAATAAAATTGACAGAAAACCGATGCTTGTTGGTTTCCTCGCCAGCGCTGACCCAGCCGCCAAAGTCTATGCAGAATGGACGGGCAAGACATGCGTTGAAAAGTGAGCAGTCTCAGCAACAGCAGAATCGCTAAGAAAGACCAAAGCTCCCACCATACTAACCCCGTACAGCGGCTTCGCCTTCTCCTTGCGTGTCGTCGACCGCGAGCTCCTCGAAGACGCGATCCTCCAAGCTAACAACGATGACTCCGTCTCAGGAATAATAGTCTACTACCCTATCTTCAACAATCGCCAAGACCAATACCTGCAGCAAATCGTGTCCATTGACAAAGACGTCGAAGGCCTCTCACACCGCTACATCTTCAACATGTACCAAAACATCCGCTTCCTCGACCCGCACAACACCAAGAAGAGCATCCTGCCCTGCACGCCCCTCGCCGTCATCAAAATCCTTGAGTATCTTCGCATCTACAACACCATCTTGCCGTATGGGAACCGCTTACATGGCCGCACCATCACAGTCATCAATCGGAGCGAGGTTGTGGGGCGCCCGCTGGCCGCGCTGCTGGCCAATGACGGCGCCACCGTGTACAGCGTTGATATCGCCGACGTGCAGGAATTCACACGTGGCGCCGGGCTCAGGAAGCGACGGCACGAGGTCGTTGAGAAGCCGGGCTGGACGCTGGAAAATTGCCTGCCGCTCAGCGATGTGGTGATTAGCGGGGTGCCTGGCGACAAGTACAAGGTGCCGCTTGAGCTAATGAGAGAGGGCGCTGCATGCATCAACTTCAGCAGCGAAAGAAACTTTAGCCCAGAGGTCAAGGAGAAGGCATCGATTTACGTACCCGCGATTGGCAAGGTTACAATTGCTGTCTTGTTGAGGAATTTGCTGGTATGTTTTATAGCCTCTCCCACCCACATTTGGATGCTAAGGACTAATCGTTTGGTGTAGCGACTTGCGCAGAACAAAATTGATGCTGCTGCTCATGGGGTTGATGATAAATCCTCTGCGGAGCCGGTGATTCCGTCGACGGCCTGATAGGCTGTGTCTTTTTTCGATATGTCATTTTTTCTTTCTGATACCCTCTAGAAGGCACGCGTGCCAAATAAAAGTATTTCGTCATCTCATCCACCTCTCCATCGACACACCGCCCAATTAACCCTTCAGGGAAGGAAGGTACTGCCGTTATGCAAGCACGCCGCAACGAACATCAACATGTCATGCATGACACAACACGCGGTGAAAGGAAGCAAGTATATTTTGTTCAACTCCCAAAGGAATAATACAATATATACAAGAAATGCCATGAATCAAAGAATCCATCCTAAGCCGAAACAAATCGTCGTCAAAACCTCATAACGCCATGCTAAAGGGCAAAATTATGAAGCCTCGGGTGGCATGGGTACAGGCACACTCTCTACCTTGATCTCTGGCGGCGGTGGCTCGTATACGTCGCTCTCGGCATCCTGCACTGGCCTCCTCGGTAGCGGTCTTTCCCCATCTTCATAGTACATGTACTCCTCGTGTCGGCTATTATACCGCTGTGGGGGCGGTCTTTCGTATTGCACATATCTATACGGCTCAGGCTCGTAGCGATGGGGTGGGTGGGGCATGTACGGGTCACGGTGTCTGGGTACCCGGATCACTTCATACTCATGTATGGGGTGACCATACTCGTCTACGTAGTGTGGCCCACGTGGTTCGTCGTAGCGGTATCGAGGAGGTGAATATGCGCGGGTATGAGGATGAAGACGATCTTGTACAGATACATAGCCACGGGGTTGACGACGCGGAGGCGGGAAGAAACCATCGTCTTGCAAGGAATGATCAGCACTATGTTCCCTGGAGTAGTTGGGCTCGTAGTCAGGTTCGGCATTGGGTTGTGGCGTTTCCTGTTGATCGATACGACGACGCTGCTCCTCGTATCGTCGGCTTTGTGATCGGCTCATGCTCGACCCACGACCATATGGATCTTCACGTGCAACACTCATGTACCGCTGGTATCGAGAAGGCCCACGTTGCTCATGCGGACGGTCTCGTCGACGCTGTGGTCCAGACCTCCGCGGCGGGCCGCTCGGTCCAGCCATAGGCATTCGGTGTCCATTTGGTGGATAATCATCGAATCTAGAGCCATTTGATACGGTAGATGGAGCTCTAGGATGCGGTGGCCCGAGGGGACGGACTGGCGCACTAGCCTCGGCTGGTACAGGAGCATCTGTAGGTGGGGGCGTGTAGCGTGATCCATTTTCATTTTCCTGCACTGGTGTGGCCGGTTCTGTCTCTGCCTGTTGGGCCAAAGAAGGCTGTGGAGGTTCGTTCTCTGCTAGAAACCGGTCTGCTGCAGACAGTGCTCGAGGAGGGCTGTCGTCTCGTGAACGACGCTCGTTCACAAACCGGTATTCGGGGCGATGCTCTTCTTCATAGTATCGCATCTGCCGAGGATATGCACTGTACTCCCGGCTACCATGACTTCCTTCACGTGGGTGTGCGTACACAATCTCGTCCGGGGGTCCATAGAATCGCTCCTGTTCCCGGAATGCCGTTCGGCGACCAGGGTATTCATCATATGCGGGGCCTGCATGAATGATTCTGGGGCTTGGTGCGTAATCATACTCCCGTGCACGGTGATAGCCATCATCCAAATGGTCTCTAGACATCTGACGAACAGCAAAGTCAGTTGTGTTGCCATGCTTGGCAGAGTACTGCAGATCACCTACATAATACCGAGGTTCAGGATACTGGTGTTGCCTACGCTCAGTAGGCGGACTGTCTCGATAAGAACGTTTCCTATTCATGGGGCCCGGTGTTTCTTGTGTTTCGCCTGTGAGACCCGGTCGAAGAGGGTCATATACAGGTTCTAGTGGTTTTTGAGGTAGAGCCCCGCTTGTGTCTGCAGTGTTCAGGGCTGTGGGTGTAGTACGTGCGGGAGCAACCGTCTCAAGCGAGACCTCGACTATACCTGGAGTCTTTTCTGGATCCTTAGGACCAGAAGAAGCAGGTGATGCTAATCCGTGGCTATCAATTACACCAATTTTAGGCAGTGGCATGGGAAACAAGCTTGGAAAGACGGTCGCTATCATTAGTAGTTTTTCGTCGTCCATACCAGGGGCATGAATAAGTCCGGAAATGAAACGTTCACTGGGGAGTTCAATCATGTGTTCCTTCCAGTCCAGCGCAGCGCCTGGTACAGGGTGGCCAAAAGTTGAGTGCTGGTACGACAGATGCTGAGTCCTGAAATGCGACAGTAGACCCAAGACAGTGTACGTCGTTCGTTCTTCCACTTTGGAGTAGAAAGAGCCCGGAAGCTGGTGTGCAGACCCGACCTGACAAGCTTTGCACGAGAGACCTGGCGCGTTCTTCAGTGCTTTAGGCGTCTCATGATTAGAAAGAGCGTCAATAAAGTGATTCAAGTTTGGCTCGTGGTTGAACTCCACATGGAACTTGGAGATAACGCGATGCAGCAAAACATAGATGCGAAGGCTGTTTGGCATATCCTTGACACCAGAGGTACGCTTCCAGATGTCCTGGGCCATGTCGATGACGGAACTTACTTGCTTGTCAAAGGAGCTAGTACTTTGGCCAGTATCCTCTGTACCGTTGGGAACGATCTCAGGAACTCCTTGGCCGGGTGGTGGCATGTTGGGTGGTGGTACTAGGGCATTGTTGATCATGGCTGGGGATGTCAGATAAGGATTCTGGGCCGCATGGGTGCCGTAACCTGGTGGACCCATTGCATGGTGCGCATACATGTCCACAGGTGTCGCATAGGGCTGAGGATACTCGAAACCAGGCATCGTACCGGGAGGAGCCAAGGGTGGGGCAAAGGGTCCAGTATATTGGCCACCATAGTTATAAGGTCCAGGGCTCGCCTGCGGGGCGTGAGTTGGCATATGTGGAGTTGCTGTTCCTGCGCGCGAGTATCCATTATAGAAGCCACCAAACCCATTCGTGCTAGAAGAGGCATGGTGCGCGTGAAGAGAAGGCTTCACGGAAGTGGGATCTGGATGGAATGGGGTCTCCTCGGGCCATTCGGCTTCTCTCCACGCCACAACCACGTTCCCTGAACTGAAGGCAGAAGTATGTTTGGCTCCGTAGTGCTGGGTAACGCCTTCAAAGCTGTAGTATTTGTTGTTGTGTTCGCATCCTTGACCATGGCACAGGAATATGTCCTTGCGGAACTGTTCTGTTAATGGTTTGATTTTGTTGTCGTATACCCACTTCATATTGTCCAAAACAAGCTTGGGTTTAGAATCTGCATGGTTAGTAGAGCTACGCGCATGCTGTCCCGCATTCTCAGCATAGAATGTGCGGCGCACATAGGCTAGAAGATCGGCTGCAAACTTGGGGCTGTTATCGTAAGTGACGGCGTTGCCGTGATCCCAGTCCCGATTGATGAAGTCGTCGGCAATGATATCAAGTCTGTCGCGAATTGGGCGCTGAGCCTCTTCCCACTCGCGGTCCATGACTTCCCTCGCTTCCTTGGAGGTTGCGTCCGGATGACGACGGTCTGCTGCTTTTGTGGAATGGGAAGCAGCGCGGGCCATGTGGTCAACTTCTGCTTGTTGAGCAGCAGGGAGCTGGGCTACTAAACGAGGTTGAAGCACACTCCATGCGTAGTCATTCATTGGCTGTGAGATTTGAATGGCGGCCTTGAACGAGTCCATGTGGCGCAAGACGTTGGGAGCAATTGGGGGGTCCATTTGCTGGCATCGACGTTCTATGTCGGTCTTGCGGGTTGCCTTGGCTTCATTTGCATCGTGAAGGTTTCGCTGTCCAGAAGGGGTAAAGACCTGTGGTGGAACAGTGGGCGGGCGCGCTTGCCCCTGCTGAGACGATGGTGCTACTGCTGTTAGGTTGGGGACAGGAGGGGTGCTGTTGAGATATCGAGAAGGACCACCATGCGTGGCAGCAAATGAGACAGCTGAAGTAGACTTACTTGCTGGGACTGGGGCATGAATTATAGGAGATGGGGTTCGGCGAGGGGGAGTCCTGGACGGCCGCTTGTGTGACGTGGCGGGCTGTGAGGGAGCTGCAGACGCTGCGCGCTTGGCCTCATTGTGCTGTTCCACCCACTGGTTCTTGACCTCCCAGCGCTCCCAGTTCTCGGCGAGTTTCATACGCTCTCTTCCTCTGGCTTCGAGGCCTTTGACCCATTCTTCGGCTGCTGCAGGGCCATGGCCAACTGCCTCGTCCAGCTCGTGCGCCATGTCTTGCACGTGCTTTTTGTAGTAGTACTTTGCAATTTCAACGTCAGCTGGCGTGGTGGCCGACTGCAGCGTGTAGGCGGCAATGTAGTGCTGGTCATTTGTGAGGAAGGCAAAGGGGAGGGCGTGTCGCACTGCGGAAACACCCGAGTAGAGAAGGCTCGTGTCCTGGAAAGTCAGTCACGACCCACGTACGGAGTAGGCGCAGGTCGATGCCACTTACCGTCTGGCACTGTTGTTGCAGACACGGCCCACACGCTCTGATGGCGAAGGGCCAGATGGCGCGCACGCCTGTGTTGCCGGGGCCCTTTTGCCATATACGCTCGCCTGGGGTATGAGAATCAAGCTTGTTACAAAACTGGCATCTCTTGGACCAGGCCAGCTGCCACATTTGCAGCTCGCTGAAGCCCGGGAGCGGCTTCGGTGGCTTTGTACACAGTGCATTGCGGGCAGAGGCCCACAACGATTCAGACTTTAGGAGATGCAGACGGCCATGGCCCGACTTTGAAGTCGACACGGTGCGCACGTCTGTGAGGTAGGAAAGGAAAGATCGATTGACCTGGATCAATCGACCGAGATCTGCAAGTGAACAAAACGAGAAAACATGCTGCCACAGCTCTGGGGGCAGGCCAGCGCAACATGGCAGGTCGCTGGAGCGGCCGGGCGACGACGCGTCCAGCTCCAACTTGCGCTTCTTGTCGGGCTCCGCGCGTGCATCTTCTGCCTTGCGCTTTGGCTGCTGCGCGTCACTGGGCGCAGCGGGCGCAGCGGGCGCATGTGTGGCATTTGCATTTGCATTTGCATCGGAGCCGTAAAAGTCGACCGACGACACAACACTCGACTCGCGATCCTCCATGGCGGGACTACAGCAGGCTTCACAGGCAGCGCTCACAGGAGCCTCGTCGTAGCAGCAGTGCGCGGGCGAGAGACATGAAGGCAGATGTGGTGTATCAAGCGCGGGTGGAGTGGAGATGATGGGGATTCGAAAAGGCGGTGCGATGGGGCTTGGTGTGCTGTCGGGTGCTAGACTGCTAGACTGCTAGTGTTTGTCGTGGCAGAGTGGAGGTGAAGGGAGCCGGGCTAGAACACAACAAAAAAAGACGGCAGAGATCATGCGAGGGCGTCTAGGCGACGCTTTAAGAGACGCAGCACTCACTCTGCTGTTGTTGGGCGCAGCGTTGTCAAGCGGTGCGCAGAAGCTATGTCCAATCGACCCGGTGAGGCGAACGAGGGTCTGCCCTGCCAACAGCCTGAGCCAAGGAATGACATAGCTGCCTCACACCGAGCTTGTGCCGTTGTGCCTGCTGGGATAATTCGAGCCCAATTCCAATTCGCCATATTCACGCATTCGGATACGCGTAATACACTGAGCTGTCCGACGCATCTTGTTGTTAGCTGAGGGCACCGCGGCCTACTTTTGTCTCTGCCACCTTTGCTCCTCCACTCTTCCACCACTCCACCTCTCCTCCCCCAGCTGCAAGCCCTCCCCCTCCCCTCTCCTCCTCTCCACCTCCGCCCACCATGGCCACGCTCAATACGTCCAGCAACGGCCCCAACATCACCCGGAGCTACCAAAACGTCGTCAATGCTCCACCACCGTCTGGTGTCCAGGCGAGCTCCCCAACATACGGCCAATGGGCTGTTTTCACAGTAGCTGCCCCGCTCGTCAGCGCCTTCCAGCAGGATGGCGGAAAAGAGAGCGTGCTCAAAGTCCAAAGCACTGGAGGTACGTAACTGAGAGCCCCAAAACTCAATTTCTCTCTACTGTCTATCCCACCACAGCCGTCTCGAAGCTAGGTGTCCGCCTAAGCTCGGGTCTCGGCACGTCACGCAGCGGGAGCGCAGGGCAGGAGCCAGACGTTACCGCCGTTACAAAAAACAAATGCTGATAATTCACAGAGGGTGAGCTGGTTGACTTGGTCGACGAATTCTCAGATGGCCGCATTCAGTTTGCATTCGTCAAAGTCAAAGACCCAAACTCGTCGCTGCCTAAGAACGTGCTGATTGCATGGGTATGTGCTGAACAAGTCATACCTAAAACCCCCCACTAACAATCGTGCAGTGCGGTGAGGGCGTCCCAGAGCGGACAAAGGGCTACTTTGGCAGCCATGTAGCAGTCGTCTCAAAGCTTTTACACGTAGGTTTGGCCCTGCATCCAGGTTCCTAAGGTCTTTGCCTGTACACCGTCTGACTCAACCAGGGATATCACGTCCAAGTCACCGCCCGATCCGACGCCGACCTCACTCCCGAGAGAATTGTGCAGAAAGTTGCCGATGCATCAGGCGCCAAGTACTCTGGTGGCGGGGCCATTCCCTCTTCAGGCGGCCCACCCCCCGTTGCGAAGAAGCCCGTCTTCACACCCAAATCGATAGGAGGCGGAGGGGCTGGGTTCAACCCATTAGGGCGCTCGCGTGCACCAGCACCGAAAGCTGATGAGGATGCCGACGGGTGGGGTGCGGATGCCCCGCAGGTCTCCAGGTCACAGCTGGAGAAGGTCGGAACCGCATACACGCCCACCAAAGTCAACATGGCAGAGCTCACAGCAAACAAAGACGACTCAACCTCGCAGAACGATCGTCCCGAAGTGGTCAGGGGAGCATATCAGCCAGTCGGCAAGGTCGATATTGCCGCTATCCGAGCTCAGGCGCGCGATGCCAAAGACGACCGGCCCACCGTGGTCAAGGGCGCATATGAGCCCGTTGGAAAAGTCGACATTGCAGCTATCCGTGCCAAAGCTCAGGCCGGCCCTCCAGCCTCGTTGTCTCCGGCTGCAACAGGAGCATCCAACAACGGCGAAGAAGAGGAAAAGCCAAAGTCGCTCGCGGAAAGGTCAGCGGCCTTTAGCTCGCAGCCCGAACGCCTAACCAGCATGCCCAAGCCAAAGGTTGCCAACAAGTTCGCAGGTGCAAGTACATTTACTGGTACCAAGGCCCCCACGCCTGGAGGTTTCGGCGCAAAGCCCGCTATCCCTGCACCAATAGTCGGCGCTGCAAGCAAAACCTTTGCCGATCAGGGAGGAAAGACACCTGCGCAGATATGGGCCGAGAAGAAAGCAGCCCGTGGCGAGCCTGTTCGGTCACCTACTACTGATACTGGAAGCCGCCCGGCACCTCTCCAAAGCCAACAGAGTGGAGGCGGTGGCTGGCAAAGTGGTTACTCTGGCAAATCTTGGGCACCTGTTCAGACTACGCGAACGGGTCAGTCTGTAACTAGCAACCCTAGTGAACAGCAGCAAGAGGAGCCAGCTTCCCCCGCGGCTGGTGGTGTCAGCTCCCTGAAAGATCGCTTCTCGGGCGCTGTACCCATGGGTGCGCCAACATCACGCCCCGTACCCGAGCCCCGAGCTTCAAGTCCACCCCCGCTGGACACATCGAGCAAGCCAAATGCAGGCACCAGGGGTGTAGCTTTGCCGGGTCTGCCCAGCCGCCCCAAGGAGCCAGAGGAGGAGGAGGAGCCCACCACCCAGCACCAACGCCTTCCCTCTCCACCCAGAGTACCCCGCAGCCCGTCTCCTGAGCCTTCCGAGTCACCAGTTCGCATCGCTATGCCTGTTGCTCGAGGAAGGCAACCGGAAGAATTGGCTCCTGCTGAGGAGCATGCACCACCTATGCCTGCTCGCTCCCTTGAGCAAGCAGCTAAGCAAGCTCGTGACATGTCTCCGGAGCCTCAAGTGGAAGCTAAGGACCCTGCTCGTGGTGCCGGCGTCGCTGTAGCAGCTGCCACCTTTGGTGCTGCCGCAGTAGGAGGTGCTGCTGTTGGCGCTGCCATCGCTTCTGGTCACGAGCACGATGAGAGCGCGGGTGGCTCGGGCGGCTCAGGCAAGCGTGCAGTCATCCAGTATGATTACGAGAAGGCCGAGGATAACGAAGTCGAGCTACGCGAAGGTGAGTACGTTACCGACATCGACATGGTAGACGATGACTGGTGGATGGGCACCAACTCGCAAGGCGAGCGTGGCCTGTTCCCAGCCAACTATGTCGAGTTGGTTGAGGGCGAGGACGAAGGCGGTGCTGCACCACCGCCACCCACACATCCCTCGGCAGCACACGAGCCAGAGCCAGAGCCAGAGCCAGCTGCTGCCAGTTCTGGCCCCACTGCTACTGCACTCTATGACTATGAAGCTGCTGAAGACAATGAGCTGAGCTTTCCCGAAGGCGCTACCATCACTGGACTGGTAAGTAAATATGATTTCGTTCGCAACCACGGACTAACATGTCTACAGGAATTTCCAGATGAAGACTGGTGGCTCGGTAGCTTCAACGGCCAGTCCGGTCTCTTCCCAGCCAACTATGTCGAGCTTGACCAGTGAATGCGTTTTGAATATTAATTGTCGCCTTTGGGAGAAGGATTTCCAGAATAGGGGAGATGTGATGTTTTGCAATGACATTCCCAAAGAAAATAGCGTGGGTATCAAAAGTCAGATTGCACTATTTTTCAACCAGTCATTCTGTCCAGCCTGATCCTGGTAGGTCCAGTGGAGCCTTCTGCACGGACTGCATATATCACTTGTACATAACTCGAAAAATGCTACGATTGGGTGGTGCGACGGCAACTAGTGTGTATTTTGATTTGTGTTTGTGCTCATCTTGCTCACATGTTCATGGAGGTATAAATTTTCGTAACTCGCAGCTGGTGATTCGAGTCATGGTAGTATCGTCTTCAACGTCGGCTTATTTGGCCTCTGACGTGTTCTTGCCCACGATATCTACATATCCATTCTATTTTGGACTTATTCGCCGTCTATTGTTTCGTCTGAGAACCTACTCTGACCGTCATACATAGGCGCCTGCCAGCTCGTGGCTGTTGAGCTTGCGTATCTAGATGCATATTGTCTTTCATATCCAAGTCTGTATAGCCAGGGTGTTGTAGGCGCTTCCCAAGAATAACACCTGGGTAAGAGAGAGGAGTGGATCACAGAAGCTCATCATGTCTCTCGGCGAATCAGATGCGTGTGTTCGTATATGTATGATGTTGGGGACCTGCATCGACCACGCGTTCATGAGGAGGCACGGGTCTCAGCTAGGGTCCACATGATGGCGGTTGGAGATGTAGACTACTCGAGGACTAGTGTACGACTAGAATAACCCGAGATGATTGTTAGCTGCAGCCAGGCCGTTGGAAGGATACGGACTACTGGAGATGACAGAGGAACGGTTACTGGGAGTGTATGTGTGACTAAGAATAACAACCGAGGACTGTACCTGCATCTGATAGATGAAGCAGACGCGTCGGGCCGCCTTACCTTCTGCCAAACGTCACCTTTCTTATGATTGAAGACGAGATGGAGGACTCTCGAGGCTTCAATTAGAAACACCAGCCGTGCCGCAGAACCGCTGTCAGTTTGCGGTACATGTCTCGCTTCGGCAGGCGAAGAGTGTAATCACACAGACTACCAGGCTAGTAGATAGTGAGATGTACGAATAAGAAAGCACAAGCTAGTGTGTAAAGTCCAACGACGTTGCGGCGCTGGCGGTTACACGGGTGAGACCATGGCAACGGGAAACGCAAAGGGAAAGAGGCAGACGAACAGAAGCTTAGCAACGTGTGACGTTCTGGAGCACCCCCGGATAGTGTCGACGTAAGTTGGGCCGACCAGTCAATCAGGTGCGTCATCCCAGCCTGTACTGCTAAAAATATCGCGTTTGGGGCCTGGCGGCGATCACGCTAGGAAGCGCGTGCAGCAGGCCTATTCCGACTTCAAGCTTAGGATATCGAGGCAGACGATGCAAATGCTTTGTTTGGTCGTGTTCCGACCGTCAGCATGCGGCGTGCTTGAGCCTGCAGAGAGATATGGGCATGGTGAGGAATCACTTTGCCAGGCCGCACACGGCGGGGAAGCGGGGGTGGTTTGGATAGCCGGCCGGTAATGACAAGTTTTGGTGGTTGAAGGCGGAAGGGGCATCTACTAGGCCTTTGCGGCTGTACCAGTACTGTGTAGAGGCCACCGTAGAGTTTGACAATGGGGTCGGCTGAGTGCTCCGCCTTGTGTTGCGCAGTAGTAACGGGCAGGGTGCAATGCCGCACAATAGGACACAGGTGCAGGCACCAGATGCCTCCCCCGCCGGCAGCCCTGAATTCTCCGAGCATGGCCATCTCTGCAGTCTGCAAGCGCCGCCGCCTGTTGGGGACAGACGTAGCGAGCAAGAATAGCGAGGCTCGTTTGGAAGCTTTGAGCCGGTAGCATGGGCGGCGCTGCTTACGCCGGGCGCTGGACATGGACATGTCTCTGGTGGACATGTCTGCATGTCTGCATGTCTGCATGTCTGCAGGAGAAGTCGGCATCGGACTCAATCTGTGACTGCAATGCCGTCGAGGGTGATGGAGCTGTGTGAGGCGGCCGCACCCTGGCTCTGATATGTCCTTAAAATAGCCCAGCTGGGCGTCGCATAGTGGAGTAAACAGCCCGCGTCGGGTTAGCGGGTGGACGGAGCATGGGAGGCACAGATTGCACGTCCAATGGTAGCGGGCTGGACGACGTGGCCGGGTGCTGCAAAATCCACCAAATATGCTCCAAGCAGGCAATTTAGCGATGGCATGGCCTGGGCTTCGCAGACGCCAGACTTCTAAATATAGGGGCGCCCACCCACTCCATGATGGTTTCCTCTGCACATCACGTTCAGAGCCTCACAGCGACCGCGAAGTGCAGCAACGCTCCCGACGTGTCGCGCGCATCACAGCCATATAGTCCTGGAGTCGCGGGTTGCTTCTGGCCATCTGCAGCGCCGACTTTCGCCGCCCACGTCCTCCTAATCTCGCACGCTCTTGCGTCGCCGCTGCTGAAACGCTGAACGTCTTCGTGATCAAAGCGCTGCCGCGCAAGCTAGTATCCATCGCCATCTTCTTTTGTTCCTCCCCCTCCCCCAAGACCCTCGACTAGTCCTCCCAAAAATACGCGCACCCTTCATCGCCACTCCATGCGCTTTGACGTCTAGTATTGCCCTCCACTATGGGTCGCAGAAAGATCGAGATCAAGGCCATCAAGGACGACCGGAACCGCTCCGTGTAAGTCCAAGGCACCAGCCACACCCACCGCCAACACCCTCACTGACCTGCCACAGCACCTTTCTCAAGCGCAAAGGCGGCCTGTTCAAGAAGGCGCATGAGCTCTCTGTGCTGTGCTCAGTGGATGTTGCCGTCATCATATTCGGCCACAACAAGAAGCTGTACGAATTCTCGTCGGGCGACATCAACGAGACGATTGGCCGGTACCAATATGTATGCCTCCCCCCTCCTTAGCCCATTGCGAGCTGCGCTAAAGTAGAATTTCCACTGACAGGTCACGCAGTATGGTGGCGCACACGAGCACAAGGGTCCTGAGGACTTTATGGGCAAGAAAGACGGCGACGACGACGATGATGAGGACGAAGAGGGCGGCGCGCTCCCACGCGACTCCCACACCCCACCCGAGATCATGATCCCGCCTCATATGCAACACTCGCAATTCCAGCACATTAGGCACGGCGCACCATCCATGTCGCCGCCCATTGGGAACGGCGTGCCCTTTCAGCAGCGAGGACCCTCGCCCCAGCCTCCACCACACCATCTCTCGCGACCCAACTCGAGAGTCGGCCACATCCGCCGGCCCAGTTCAAACCTTGCGCCTCCTCAGCCGTATCCGTCGCAAGCCCCGCCGCCGCCCAACAGCTATGCTTACATGCCGAACCCCCCCTTCTACAACCCACAGGCTGCACAGCAGATGGCGCCCAAGCCTCAGCTTACACCCCCAGCCACACAGTATCAGTTCACACACCCCATGCCCACACATTCGCAAGTTCAATATATGCAACACGAGCAGCAACACCGCCAATCAATGCCGCCCACGTTCCAGCAGCAGCAACAACAGCAACAGCACCAACAGCAGCAGCAGCAACAACAGCAGCAACAGCAACAGCAACAGCAACAGCAGCACCAACAACAACAGCAGCAGCAGCACCAACAGCAACAACAGCAACAACAGCAACAACAGCAACAACAGCAACAACAGCAACAACAGCAACAACAGCAACAACAGCAACAACAGCAACAACAGCAACAACAGCAACAACAGCAACAACAGCAACAGCACCAACACCAGCAAGAACAGCAGGCGCAAGCTCAGGCACAAGCACAGGCCCAGGCACAAGCAGTACAGCAGCAACAACAGCAGCAGCAGCAGCAACAGCAACAACAGCCCCCGCCCCCGCCACCTCCGCAAGTGTCTCAGCCGCAGCAAGAACGCCCGCAACCACCTACACTAACTGTTCCCTCTCCTCCGCAAAACGATTTCCAAAGCCCGCCTTTGCCACAGCCAAAGCCACTCCATGCGTCCGCCAGGCACAGTATATTCACGCCAATCGACGATAGCCAGTCCATGCTCGCGGCGCATTGGGGCAGCAGCAGTAGCAGCAATAACAATGCAAACGCACCGCGTGGAGACCCACCCTTTATCAAACAGGAGAGCCGGTCGCAGTCTCTCGATGTAGCTGCCATGTCGCGGTTGCAGCCAAACGGGGAGCCTAAACCTCAGCCGCAGCCTTCACCATTGTCCATGCAACAAGTGCCGCAGCGAACACAATCTACGTCTTCAATGGCCACGATTCCTCCGCCAACACGAACAAATAGTCTGCGCATGGGTGAAAGTAAGCCGAGACTGAGAGTACAGATTCCTAGCGAACACTCGGATGCTGGCAGTGCTACTGCCGACTCCTCTCCCAAAGACTCTGGCACAACAAATGCAACACCTGGGCGAAGCACTGATGCATCACATTCTTCTGGTGTCGTCTTACCACCACCGTCGCCCAGTGCCAATTCACTTCTAAGTGCTGGTGCGACGGGTCCCCCAAATCCGTTTGCTCGTCCTCCGCCGCCATCGAACAGCAACTCGTATGGTAGCCGCAACGACATGGAAACCCCAATCTCAGCACTTCCTAGCCGCTTTGTTGAGAATGGATTGCTCCCCTCGCCTTCCAGCTTTTACCCAGAGTGGGGTTTTGGCCGCGACTCCAACATGCTGCCAAGTCCCTTGACTTTCCAAACCCCGGTAGCCCCGAACGGACCGAGTTTCGCGCGCGATGACTCGGCGGATCGTAAGCGGAAAACGTCCGACCAGGGCTCCGATGATGGTAGTCAGAAGAGAGTCAAGACTTAAGCAACATACACCTAAACAACCTCACTCGCTTGGATGTTTCTTTTTTGCATTTTTCCAGGCGATTTTTTTGCTGTATTTGTACTAGCGTATACCTTCTTGACTTGCTTGGTGTATTTTTTTTTTCAGAGAGCCAGCAGTGCTCAATGCATACCATTTTACCATATACGGTTGATTCTCTGTAGGTTTTTGTTGTAGGGGCGTTGGATACCCACGATTTATTGTCCTACTTCCATTCACAATTTGATGACTGCAAACTTTAGGTATTCTTTTGGCGTACCAATTTACCGCATGATGACCAAGAAGAAAGAGGAAAGAGGGTCAAGGGAAGCTTTTGTGTTTGTAGATAGTGGAATGAAAAGTTGTTGGATGCGTCCAGAAAGCCAGCGAACCACGCAAGTTGAAACGTGAACCCAACGAGGACATGTCAACCCTGCCTTGACGAGGGCGAGCTTCGGGAATCTGAGTGCCATGTCCAAGAGCTGAGCTGTGCGCGACTGCGGCCGCCGTCGTATTACGGGACACAATTCCTTCTGCGGTGACCAGGACGGGCTACAGCGTCATAGGGCCAAGCCAGTGCCCCGCTGCGCCTACGCCACTGTCCAAGGGTTCGCGGGTGGTAATCAGCCGCAGACGGGCTGTGAAGGGTTGGGCATTGACGGTTGGAGCCGCATCTTGCTTTGACTGTCATCGAAGACCCTTTTGCCAGCATATACCTGCCATAAGACTTTGCCTGTCCTGTGCACCTGACTGCTCCTTGCGCTCGCTGGTTCTGTGTCACATTCATATATCAGGCCGCGACCTACCATCTACACGCCAACAACAACAGCAACAAGGCCAAAAACAACACAGCTTGAACTGACCATGGCATACAACAAAGGCTTCAACCCGGACAGGCTGCCGATGCACGCGGAGCCAGAGCAGGTGCGTCTCCCAATCTACCAAGCAACACTGCGTGCGAGTGCGAGGCTGACATAGATCAGGCAGCGGCCATGATGTCGCAAAGCTCACCCCCAGCCGCACGCCCACCACGCACCAGCTCTGCGCGCCCCGAATACAACAAACCTCCGCCCGCGCTCCCCAGCCAAAGATACGACGCGCGCCCCGACGAGCGCTACGGCGGGGGCGGCCGCGGTGCTGGCGGGGGATATGAAAGCAGACCCCCTCCAGGCGCATTCAACGACCCGCGATACGAGACCAGGTACGACTCGCGCATGGACAGCAAATTGGGCGTGGGGTCGCCTCCGCCAGCAAACTACGGCCACGGGCCCCCGCCTCAGGGCTACCATGGAAGGCCGCAGCTTGCGCAGCAATCGAGGCCGCCGCCTACGCCTGCGCCGACGCTGCCGAGAGATGGGGATGATCGCGAAGCGCTGTGGAAACTATTTAGGGCCGTGGATAAGAACAGTAAGTTACTAGTCGTGATTTTTTTTAGCAAGCGCGTATGTAGTAACGACTGCGACATAGAAAGCGGCGAGCTCACAGAAGCCGAACTACGAACCGCCCTTGTCAACGGCGACTGGACACCTTTTGACCCCCACACCGTTCGCATGATGATACGCATGTTCGACACGAACCGTTCTGGTACCGTCAACTTTGACGAATTCTGGTAATCCATGCCCCTCCCCCCTTATCCTCCTCTCTCTTCTTCCCAAATCTAACCTTGAACAGCGGCCTATGGGGTTTCCTCTCCGCCTGGCGCTCCCTCTTCGACCGCTTCGACGCGGACCACAGCGGCAACATTTCCTACCCTGAATTCAACGAAGCACTCCTAGCCTTTGGGTACCGCCTTTCGCCGCAATTTGTCACGCTGCTGTACCGCACCTACGAGCGCGACGCGAGCCGCAATGGACTCAGCTTTGACTTATTCGTCCAGGCATGTATCAGCCTCAAGCGCATGACGGATGTGTTTAAGAAGTATGATGAGGATCGGGACGGGTATATTACGCTGAGCTTGTAAGTCTCTTTCCCTGTTTCTTGGTGTGCGGGGTACGAGGGGGGCGGGGGAAAGGAGACTTCCTGAGACAAAGGCTAACGTTTGTGTGACACTGCAGTGAAGAGTTTCTCACAGGTGCGCAAGCTTTGTTCCTTTTTAACTCGATATCCGCATCTACTGATACGGGGCTTTATTAGAAATTATACGGCAGAGGTGAGGGCAGGCTAGGAGTGTTTTGCTCAGGTTTATATCACATATACTTTTTCCCAAGGGGAGCTGGTGTTGGACATTTGATATCCTTACAAACTTGATGGCGAGTCTGTCTGTGAGCGGGGTAGACTACCGGTGAGTGGGAGAGAAATAGCGCTTCTGAAATGAAACGAGGAATGAAACGAGGAAGATGGTCTGGAAAGTTTGTTCCAACTCCAACTCCAGCTCCCGCGCTAGCCCCTCTCTTCTCCTGTTTTGTACACCGGTGTATGTATGGGAAGATTTGGAAGTAGCATGAATGATGAATTATTATAGTTTATGCCCTTTGTTGAATCTCACAAGGAGAGCTCAGCCCTGCTTGTATATCTACAAGCATGTTGGTTGTCATACAAACAACCAATTACGTGAGGTTTGCCATGAAGTTTCCAGTTCTCTCCAACCATTATATGTTAATCTTGTATTTGAAAAGAAAAGCCATAAACAAATAGTTACATTATATTCATAGTTATTCAAAGTGTTTAGTCTTCATACTGATGACGGTAAAATCCACGCTCGCACATGAGAAGTGCGTTACAATCTGCATCGTCATCTCCGGGGTATCTAAATCTGACAAAACGAAATCAAAGAAGACGCGTGTAAAAGAAAGTCGTAGACATCGTTCTGGCATCTGCCCGTCACTGATAACCACTGATGATTATTACTCATACCCACCTAATCGTACGCATTCCTTTCCTCTCATACATGCCAACCTTCTCCCCTCTAAACCCACTCTTCCTCCGCCCAATGAAGAACTCGGCAACCCACGCTACCAGTGCCACAAGCATGACGCCCGTTGCCGCCCACGTGAGTGCCAAAAACTTATTTCCGTAAACCGCCTCAAGCCCAATCGGCTTCCCGTGCTCATTAATAACATCGGTACCCTTCACCATGACTGCGGTAGCGACCGCGCTAGCGAGCGCAATCGTCAGGAAAGCCAATGAAGCGAAAAGGAAATTGACACCGGGTACAAGGCGCGAGGATGTCGACAGGAAAAATGATATGGCCGAGGCGACAAGCGTGAGGAAGATGAGGACGATGGCCAGCACGTACAAGACGAACATGGCAGTAAAGGCCGCGTTGAGTGCGTCGATGCCGTCTTGGAGGTCCCCTGGCCACTTCAGGTCCTGCAGTGTGACGTTGATACCCGATTTACGCAGTGCGTTTTCGATAATCTGTGTAGGGTTGAATTTGTACGCCGCCCTACTTTTTGAGCACTCGGTCACGTTCTTGCTGATGTCTTTTTGGGAAAGTGTGGCCGTGGGCTTTTCGCCTGGCTCGAACTGACCCTCGCAGTAGTTGAGCATGTGGGCGGAGTAAAAGTCTTCGATGCCGGCGCGCTCACGGAAGGCATTGATTTGCTCGTTGATCTCGTTGGTTACGCCATTGGTGATGGAGTCTACCCCATTGGTGATGGAGTCTGGGATCAAGTTCCAGAGGCTGGAGAGGGGGGAGCTACCGGCGGAGGATGTCACCGATGAGATGAGATTTTCGCCTACGGCAGACGTATTGAGGGTTAGGAGCGAATATTCCTCCATGAAGCCCTTTTTGTGGCCCGCGAAGAGGCAGAGAAAGGAGAGAATTAGGGCAGCGGTGCTGCAAAGCACAGGGAGGAGGGCGAGGAAACGCATCGTGGTTGTTATGATTAGAGTGTACTGTATGTAGTGTATGAGGAATGTAGACCGAACGTAGTCGTATCTCAAGACCAAGCGTTGACAAAAACCAACATAGAACCAGTCAGCTACGGAATAGTCATTCACTTATGTATAGAGCCGCGCACGACTGTTACACAGGCCCACAGGGCTGCGACAGCGCCGTGCACGTGAACGTCACTGTCCAGGGTCGTAGCCGTGGCACAGCCCCAAGCGGTGGTCAACGGCGCATTAACTCCAAAAGCAATGGCCATGGGCTGTGAATCAAGGTTTTCCACCACACCGGCTGCGGTGTTGACGTGTTGTTCACCGGTGTTGTTGCCAGTATTGCCAGACCCTGAGCTGATGACGTAGGCGCAGCGCTAAGCGAGACCAGCCATGCAGGGAGCGAAGCAGGCCCGATCACAATAGTTGGATGGCAGCAAGGAAAAGATACGAGCAAGGTCGTTTCAAGATAGGCAGGATTCAGGGTGGAACCATGTGAATTGTTATAGGCAAGTGTGGCGTTTGCTACTGTACTTGGCCACGTGGAGTGAGTGGGTACAAAGCCGTATTCTGCGTATTGGACTGGGACTACGGTACTACCAGTAGCAGCACGTGAGTAGGGCTGATTGCATTCTAAACACTTTGTATTCGCATCTATCGCTGTCCTATCGTCATCTATTCGTGAGGCTTCATCTATCGCCATGATGATAAGCACACTGCTTTTGTACGCGGGGTAGCATGTACTGTTGGACCGTTGAGTGGAATCGTTGTGGATATCAATGTGCTGTTGCGCACAAAATCTGATCTGGGTCGCTCAAGCTCGGTGCTACCCGGCCTTCAAGACGGTGCCTTTTTCGGGTTCTTCGGAGGGTGTGCTGTAGCTGACGATGACCCCGCGCTTATCCCATCCGTGAATGGAGAGTAAGGTGCCGTCACTGTATGCGGTGGAGCTCTCTGGCCTGACTTTGTGCGCGGAGGCTCGGAAGAGCCAGGCCATTTCTTCTGCTCCTCGTGCATCTTGTCGAGTGAGGCTCCGACTACGTGATACTTGTCCCAGTTTATGGGCGGGCAGCGCACAATGTTTTGGGGCTGTGGGATGGCAGGGAACTTGGGCGGCTCTGGCTTTGCTTCATGCGTCGAGTCCTTGCGCGTATCGGCACTGCTTGGTCGCTCCTCGTCAGTGCGTACTGGATCGGTGAGACCTGCCAGTGTCGGGGTGAGAATGTCGTGGTACGACTGTGAGGCCTGCGCACGTTGCTCTTGCAGCGACCACACAAATGCTTGGGGGTCGGCCACGGCGGCAGCTTTGAGCTCGTCCAGGGCCTTTAGGTCGCGCTTGCTCTTCTCGCGCTGCAGCTGCAGCAGCGATATGGCGGAGCGGAGGGCTATGGCATCCGGATTCTCGCTCTCAGAAATGGCTACTGACGGGGGCTGCGGTCTGAAGGTGGCCGTGGGCGGGGGGGCAGGGCGGGGTCGGGGTTCGGTGCGCTCAACGGGAGCTAGCTGGGCAACGGATGCCGTGGGCGTGAGAGGTGACACAGGCGGTCGGTCTGGAGTGGGAGATTTGGAGCGCGTTCCTGAGTGCGCAGAGGCGACCGAGGTGTCGCTGGAGGAGGCTGGCCGTGCATTCGTATCCACCAGGAGCGCTGGCATGGCGGCGTGGAGAGGGTCGACTCCAGGCGCAAGGCCAGAGAGGGCTCGCAAGATGGCGATCGGCGACCACGCTGCTGCTGTGGGTGCGAGATTAGGCCAGACGTCGACCTGAGGGGTCTGATGGTAAATCTCCGGGCGTGGTTCGCCGCGTGGTGGCGGCGATTAGGCGCTGGCTAGACTTGCGTCTCGCCCGTCCATGCCAGATGCGACGTAGAAGCAGTTTGGAGCCGGTGGTGGAATACAAGATTGCGCGCGGGAACGCACGCTGCTGCTGGGCTGCTGTTTGGTTCACGGCTCGTTGACGAGGTTGTGCGGACTAGGTGTACGGTAGGCGGGGGGCAGTCGATCTCGTCTATCTCTTGCGACGCCGACGCCAATGCCAATGCACACAGTCGCCGTTGCAAAAGCTGGCTGCTTGCCACGCCACGCCACGCCACCGATAGTGGTGCTGTACATAGCGTTCGAAGCTGTGTGTATAGTGTGCATCATTGTAACCACGGTTGTAGTCTCTGTCTAGGTCGCTCACATGCCACCACTGCCAAGGGCCATGTACCACGCACAGTACACCTGATAATGGGCCGGCCCGGGGTCATGTGACGGATGACTAATACGCCGCGCTCGCTAATCGTGGCTGCGATGACTAAGTGGCGCAGGGCGGCGGCAGCGTGCATTGCGTGCCGTGTCTCAGACAGAGGCCTGCACAACGCCTCGGCTCTTCCCTGCCGGCTCTGTCATGTCCATGCCATTGTCCGCCGTCGACTGGTCGAGCAGAATCCGGAATGCCAACCGAAGTTATCAGAGGGGCACCGCTGCGCGCGTTGGCCAGGGCCAAAAAGGCGGTATGAGCGGTATGGGCTTATTGCGACAACACGGCGTCAGTGCGCTCATTTGAGGCAGCTTGCAACCAATTCCACCTCGTATATTCGTACCAAAGCCTGTCCACGCTCCAACACGTCCCGGTCTAGGGAATCTTTGTGTACACCTAGTCCAGACGGAAGCAAAGACAAGTGAGTCGGGAAAAGCCACTCGCGATGCTCACCATGTCCGCCAATAGCGCTGGTCGGATACGCGGCGCTGCGTGGGCTGGCTACTAGGTGTAAACTGTCAAACATCACGTCTCTATTTCCGTAGCGCAAACCCTTCAATGCACTGAGTCGCTGTTGCTTGTACCGGTAGCCGACGATGCCCTCAATCGCACCTGCTACTTGCAGAAACCCACCCAGCCTTTAACCTGCCCATTATGACTTTCGTCACGACGTCTCATCCCTTACGGGCACTGCGACTACATGTCTATCACCTCCTGATGCCATTCAAGTCTCGTACTGCTCGACGTCCCCTACCTCCACTTACATGCAATGAGCAACGCCCAGGCCACAGTCTGCCAATCAAGCGCAGATACACCTGACACAGACTGAACGCTAAACCTCAACCGGCCCATCTGGCCGAAATCATAATGGCCCCGAACGTTGGCTTAACAGCGCAGCCCCCGCCTGCGCGCATGCCTAAGCTAAAATACAGAAATCTGGTGCTAACCGACAGCAAAGCTTTTGTCTCACTACCAATTTCCCAAGGTACTGAGCCCCACTCTACCTTTAGTCAAGAGCCGCCCACCACCCCGGATACAAACGCTCAAAGCTCGACAACATCTTACCCGTCCTTCGACAACATCGACACTGCCAGCGTGACGTCATTCAGTCTGGCTTCCATAACGCCAAGCCGTTCTTCTTCCAATGACTCCAAGTCATCGAAGAAGAAGAAAAAGACTAGCTCCGTGCTCGGTTTCCTTTCCCTGAAGGAGCCATCCCAGGTCGCCCTGGAACAATTCGCCGAGCAACAGCGCAAACAAAACGCCGCCAACGGAAGAGCCTCACCGCAGTCAAGAGCCTCCACGAGCTCTGTCGGCCAGCAACTTCCACCAAACGTTCCCAAAGTCAATTCGAAATGGGACGGTGTCCCTGAAACCTTGAAGCAAAATCGAAACTCTACATCTAGCGGATCAAGCAAAGACAACCGAAGCAGTTTATCATCCAGAGGTTCTCCCGGCTCGCCTCTCACAGTCGCTCCTTGGAATGATTCAAGACTTTCTGTATTGACTGACGGTACTCAAAATCCGCCAAATTCCATCGCCTCTGCTTCCATTCCAAATCTCACCCATCAACTTAGCTCTTCGCCGTCAGCCACTAACCACCCGGAAATTTGCTACTACGCCCCAGACGCCCCGGTGGTGTCTAGTCCCATCCACGAGACTGAGGTTCAGTCGCCCACTCGTGTGTCAGATTCAACTTCCAATCATCGTCCAAGCATGGACGAAATGGCAGACTCTAGACCACACTCTCCGGCCTCGTCTACCACATCAACAGACACTGTTGTCATGAACGCTGCCGACACCATCTTCAGGAAGCTGAACGACCGTCCATTCCAAGGAGAAAACCAATCCAACAATGTGCCGGAATCACACGACTTTTTGTTCCAACCGCAACCTGCTGTGGAGCGCCGCAACAGTGAACCGCTTATGCCTTTCCAATCATCCTTGACTCCACCACCCATACCTCATTACGCCCCTGCAAGGACCATTCAGAACTTCAGTAGACCAATGGGACCCCCGCCTGTTCAGCGTTTTACACACATACCACCGTACAAGCGGACGCCATCAGTTCCAACATTGCCGACCCTGTATGAAGCTTCAATGGCTAGTACTGAAGATCTACGAGAAGATTCGGAAGACGACAACGACGATAACAACGATTCCTATTCCATCACGCCTTCTACCATTGCCCCGTCTGAGTTGTCAAGGCACTGGTATAAGTCTCCGCGAGAACGTCTCGGATTAGGTAGACGGCTGCAAATCAACGACGTTTTGCCATGGGATGAGCCAAAAGAGACAACAGGTAAGCCCAAGAAAAGTCGACTATCGATGTTTCAACGGGTTGTTGCACGAGGATAAGCTTTGCAGGCAATGCTTGTTGCATTCACTGACTCCCAGTGGGTAGCCTCACCCTGCAATCCGCGATGATTTTCGACTGGTGCCCCTCGGACCCTCGGATCCCAGGCCGTCCATTTATGTACATACTTCAGTGGTTAGCGGCGGCATATTTTTTCAGCAATCTCCATTTACGGCATCATTTTTTCGCCACGTTTCTAGACCATCAGTTTTCTTCATATAGATACCCATTTACGAATTCCACCTCTTCACATTCATACCGCCATATTAGAGCGTATGATACTCTAGGGTCAGATCATTTACGGCTGGTTCTTTCCTCTTTTCTCTGGGATTTCTAGAATTACTATGGTTATGACCTATTTAGGGTTCAGGAGGTTTACGCGTTCATACAGTCATTCACGCACACCTAGAATTCAATCTTGTTTCTCATCATAACCATGCAAGCGACATCTCCCGCTTCTAACTAGCCCCACCACCAGTAGTCGGTTACTCAAATTCCTTTTTTCGTAGTTTGTCCGGCCCCACACACTACCAGTCAGTTGATCGTCGCGCGCCGCTGCAAACTTACGCTAGGACCCCTATTTAGGTATGTAGCTAGCCCTTTTGCGAGCCCGAGAGAGGATGAGGGGCTAAAAGGGAAGGGTACATGACCCACAGATTGTGATTGGCTCAAACGCGTCATTCGACTTGCAAGCTAGTTGGTAGTCTTGTCCCAGCGACACGTGGCTGGGAATTGGAGGATCTGAGAATAAGGTTCTCGGTAAGTAGAAGGTGTGGTGGATCATAGATTCAAATACCGAGGGTGTGATACGCCTAAGGTAGGTTTGCCGGGCGTTTTTGTTCGTGGTGATGTGGAGTTTGTAATGGAGAGTGGGGTGCCGATAGGATTGGCGATGGGTAGAAGGGAGAGGGGGTGCCTGGTGAAGCTGGTTTTTTGCTAATGGAAATGCGGAGATGAGGGATGGAGATGGGCAGTGAATTGTCTTTGTCTGATTTCGTGGGGGCTTTGGTGCATTCTGGAGCTTTTTCTTACTCTCTCACTCTCTCTTTTGTGTGGGTGAGGATCTCATATGGAGAAGCGCGCTAGGTCAGGTCATAAGCAAGGACAGTGCCGAATTTTCAATGGCACAGTTACAAGTCCACGTGTTTTCAATGTACAAACAAGACAGCCACAGTCACATACCTCGTCCATTTATTCCACCGGGTCATATCGTCCACTCCCATCCTAACCCCACGCATGTCATGTATCGCTTAAACTTCTTGAACATGACATGTCGTTTCATTTTATCTTCTTTTACGAACAATGGAGTCATTACTTTGCAGGTCTCGTGAGTGCATGGACTACCTTCTGGTGGCTTTTGCGGGTTGGGTTTCGTGGGATGTGGGAGGGTTGTATGGGATCTTGGAGGTTGATAGAGAAAAGGGCGGGAAGGAGGGAGAGAACATTCAGATGGCCGTCAATGATTTTAGTATTCAGGAACATGGTGAGTACAGAGTGTGGTTATTCCCACTCCTTGTTCCTGCCCCACATCTTAATCTTTCCCGGTCGGTTCTGCTTAGGTAGGATGCGGGTTGGCTATATGGAGATTTAAAGTTTTTTTTTCAATGAGCGGCAGGTGAAAGGGAGGAGGAGGAGGAGGAGAAGAAGAAGAAGAAGAGGCATGAACTTTTCTTGCACCCAATCCTGATTTTATATGTTTTGGAAATATGAGAAGGGAGGAGTTAAGGGTGTATGAAGAAATCTGTACATATATCGTCGGGGTTCGAAACTTTCTATAGATCAGAAACAGCAAAGGGACAGGGCATGGTATAGTTCTTAGGTAGTTTCGATGTTTGATGAAATCAGGAGCAGATTATACAACTTTTTTTGTGGGGGGGTTTAAGCTTTTATATTAACAAAACCGTCGAGAGAACAGGACATGCGCAGCTCAGTGTGATCTTTTTCGATATTTTGTCACGATTGTAAGCAAATTGTGGAGAGAAAGGAAGGTGAGTGAATCATCCGAGAGAAGGAGGTTTTCAGCATATAGTTGGTTCGTCATACATTTGATTTTGGGAAATATAATGTGTATGACTACATTTTAGTGTATTAGGAAGTGTGATATAGCACAGAACAAACTGTGCTAGACATGAAATTTCCGCAGCTTCACTTTCTACTCTTTCTTTTGTTTGAAAGCGAGGCTGTGTAAAAAAGGGAAGCACGGAGGGCGCTGGACATGTGGGGTAATAATTCTGATTTTACGTTTTCGAAATGTGATGGGTAGGAATAGATATGGCACAAGCCAGAGTAAAGTAAAGATGGGCTTTTTGTTGAAGCATGGTTTGATTTGTTTGTTCTTTCCATGATGGCGAGTATAAAAACAGAGGTGGCCGGGTTTCAAACATTAGATCCTTTCTGAAATATGTTTTAATTCAGGGCGGACAAAATTTTGATAGACGCGGAGGAAAGGTAGCAGACATGTTCCTGAGGTTATGGCTATTCAAAGCATGACGTTGGTGTTGTAGATTTTCTGGAAAGTAGAATAAGAAGGTAGAATTCGTCCTCTTTATTTCTTATATTTACCATAATATGGTTGGTTTATCTTGGGTATTTATGGTGTGGACGACGTTACACACTCATGCCATCGTGGCTGCTGTTCTTCAAATAACATGGCCCTTGCGCTCTAGTTTTCCCAAGCGAGAGAATGGATATCACATTGTGAAATTTTGGTACGAAACTTGTACAAGGTAAAAAGTATGAGTCCGACCTCCAAAGTCCCACAGTCATACAGTGGACCAAGTTCCATTTTGTGATCTTGGTGGGAACATTGCCAAAAGCAATCAGGATACATCAGAACGCAAGTTTATGTGCGAAATGTATTACCCCGTGGAAACTTCAGCGCAGAACATGTTTAGCTATGAGTATGTTTTTTGTTGCAAGATAAATAGTAAGGTTTTGGAATAAGGAAGGGGAGAAAGAGGGAGAAGGCTCTAGTGTTTTTTATATAAGCTGGAAATGGAGATAAGATGTAATAGAATGATCATGGTAGAAATGGGGTGTGTAGGTAGGTACAAAAGTTTGGATACTTTGAAAATATAGCCAGGAGATACATAAATTTGTAGTATGTATAGCTAGGTAGGCTCATCGGTGCCGATTTGGATGATTTTTAGACGAGGAACGCTAGAGCATCAGATGCTTCAGTCTAGTTTTCTAGATGTTTATAGATTCAAGAGATTTTGGTATGGAAAGAAGAGAATGAAAGCAAGAGAATAGTTTATATGCGTGTATTCCTAAGTCGCATTTGACGAAGAGTTCTCCAACACAATTCAAAGCGTATAGATGTTATTTGAGTCAGGAGAATAGATTGGCAAGGACTGTGATACACATAGTTCTTTTCTCCAGAATATTTTCAGCCATCATGTCGGGTTTTGGAAGTTTGGTTTTCCACGTACTCGCAACGTGCACGAGTCCATGATATTGGGGTAGCGCTGATTCCAGGCCTCAAGCTCAGAAAACATTTCGTTGTCCGAGCATTAATGTTTTGATTTTTTACTGCGCTGAACACTTTTTGGTTAAAGAATAAAGTAGAAAGGAACAGTCTTATTTATATTGATACCCAGCTCTGCAGCATATGTTGAATGTGTGATGTTTTCGGACATAATTTTATACCGACTCAGAAATGACCAATTTCGTGATTTTACACAGTAACTATTTCCCAAAACAGTACGTCGGAGGAGGGTAGAGAAATATCGTCCTGTAGAAAGACACGGGTGAGAGAAAATATCATAGATATTATTGATTAAACAGTTTTGAAAAAAAACGGGAGTAAAGATTGGCAGAGGGTCACTCAAAGCGCACATCACCGAGAGGACGACGATTTTTTAGTAATACCTTAGAGTAAATCATAAGTAAAGAAAGAACAAGAAGTAAAGCACTTTGACTGGTATTTATATGTATAAATAGCTCTTGTCTAGCCTTGGCGCAACCTCATACATATAGGCATCTAAAGTTTTTGATCGTGTGGTGGCTTCAAAAGACCGAAATATGGATTACCAACTCTTTCATGTCTTTCATTAATCATAATCACCCACTCGTGACTCAATGCCAGGCCATCTTGAACCCTCCGTTTCTTGCTGCCTCGCCACTTTCTCTTGCTGCATCATGAGCCAGAATCCATTCCGCCACGTGTTGGACTACACCTGCTATAACTATATTCTCTGCACTCACAAAATTGTAGCAATCCGTGCTACTTCGCTGCGACTGCATCCATGTACTTTCTCAAGGTAGCGCTGGAGTGCTTAGTCAGACGTCTCGTCGATCGAGCAGTTGAGCATAGGAACAGCTGCCTCACCGATCGGTTGTGGAAAGCACAAGTTCTTTCGGCGTTATTTAGGGCTGAAGATTTCGTAGTTGGAGACCTGAGGCACACCAGCTCAGGTAAGCTGAGCCAGTAGTCCAAATGAGCGCATTTCGGAAGTCGTGAAAAGTATGGTAGTAGAACAAGCAAAAGCGTAAGAAGCAACGGACTGACCTGCTATTTGCTGGAGACGCTTTGAAGGGTGTTGCTGCTGGATCGGTGACCTTAGTCTCCAAATTCTAGTGTATCATGGCACCTCATCAAAACTTCCAGAGAGTTCGTAATCGAACCAGTCCTGAAATGTCCAGTCGATCTGCGAGTAGGCAGTATCAATGCCTGGCCAAATCTCCGTGAATTGTCTCTGGAAATCTTGATTGGGGTATGGAGGACGGGGTTCCTGTGGTGGTGTTGTGCCGCTATGCATAACACAAGGCGACAGGTGGGGGCCATGCTCTGAAAGTCTACCCGCACAACACCCACACTTTCCTGTGGTCCTTGCTGCGTCTTTGCCGGAACCTCTTCCGCCACTACTTCTGCCCCGGTGCACGTCTAGCAACCCCTGAAAATTTCCCGAGTCAATCAGTCTCCATAGCCTCTTTGCAAGTTTAGTCACGCCTCTTACACTGGTCCACCGTTGACCCAGGACATCGAGGGCGTCACAGCACCTCCGCAAAAGTTCACATGCCTCGTTTATATCACGCTCGCCGTCGTGTAAGTCCCGGTATATAACCGTCGTGGACATGGACACTGCATACGGAACCAGTGGCAGCGGGGGGAACACTTCAACTCCCTCTGTGGAAACAAGATCAAGGACGAGATTGGCGGACGTGAAGCGTCGGGTGTATGGTACGGTGCCTGGGCCGCTGTAGCGACAGGAAAGCATGGCTGCAACATGGTACCATACTTCCAGGTAGACTGATTTGGTTGAGTGGGGTGAGGGGATGGAGGTTAGGAGGGAGCCTTACCTCTATGTGACTTGTGGAATTGGTCAAAGTTTACATTATGTATGACTTCGGAGAGTGGAGGGAAGACCTGGCAGCTGTCGACGGCTGAGGTAAAACCAGCTTTATAGGACTTTGTTGCTGCGGTCATAAGATCTCCTAAATTCAGTGCTACCGACATGATTCGCGATCGGTAGTTACTCTTTTCCGGCGTGATGCGGTTGATGCCAATATCGGCGTCGTCGATGAAGAACGGTGCTGCCGCCATGATGGGCTTGCCTAGGCGGTCAAAATTGCGGAGTGACCACCATAGGTACTCACATATGTCTTTATCGGGGTTTCCTGGTATTTTCAAGTGTAGGCACATGGACCACGCTTCACAGATGGCCTGTGACAGATAACTCGAGGCGCGGTCAACACCTGCCAGACCATCGTTGTGCAGGTGCATCAGTGCCAGGATCTGGACCTTGATGACACGGTCGGGTTCCAGGTCAGCTTTGATAGCTGCGTCTAAGCCTGCTAGCAATTTTGAAGCAAAGTCCAAGGGTTCCAACAGGGGTCCCGACTCAGTTAGTTGTAGGAAAGGTGCGGCATGCACTGTCTTGCAGACAACGAGACAGATTGCCCGAACCAAGTATATAGATGCCCGACCATTGCTGTAGTCGCGAAAAACGCTGGCCCCGTTCGTGATGGGAGTAAGGTCGTCTAAGAGGGAGATGTACAGGGGGAGGAGGGCATCAGTAGTCGTTTTTGGCAATACGATGAAGGCCCCCTCGTCTTCGAGATATCTTCGATGTGCTTCAGATAGGCTCCGCGGTGCAACACGAGTTTTATGTTTCTCATACCATGCTAAGCGTCGTTGTTCTTCGTAAGTCGCAGACGGACTAGGTACCACAGCTGGTGGTATGGGCTGCAATGCCGTTTCCAGTACCTGAGCTCCGGGTTCTGGCACTGCATCCTCTGATAGAGCGACGAGGATAGATTCGGGATTGTATTCACTCACACGACCAGGGCTCGGACTTGACTTGCGTGCATTCGTGTTTGAATTGTCCGGCTGTATTAAGATACCAATACCATCGGCATGGGCCAATTTTTTCGAATTACGACCACTGGTGTGGTAACACCTCTTCTTCCGTGACCGGCAACTCAAACACGCGGACGCTGTTCGTTTCCGAATTGGCGTGGAGCCTGCCTGCCATACCATCTGCATGATTACTGGAAACGTGTCGGAACTGCCGGGCTAGGAAATCGATGGAGAATCAGGCGACAAATGTCCATCGTTAGTCAGGTTTGCATACTCACGGATATTGTTGGTCTCGGATGTGCCGAACACTTGTTTAGACACTGTTGGTCTGTATCGTCGTGTTCGTTCTTTCTTGTGCCGACCCAAATTCGGATGGTTCCGCTTCCCCGCCATTCTCACCACACGTCAGTCTGGTCAGGTGCGGGGAATATAAAGCCTAATCCCGTTCTGGAGCGGCTGCTCAAGACCACATCAGAATTCCTTGTCAAACCTATGCAGATGCAGATGCACATCTTCCTGATGATGTCTTTTGATTTGAGGATTTCAGTCGTGCTGGGACACGTACGTGGATCCTCACGGATTCCAGAGCGGCACAGCCATGTGTATATAATGAGCTCCAAGAGTACTTCAATCGTTACCCTGCCAGTTTGTTATTGAGCTTTGTATCTGCTTTTACTCATTTATTCCATTTTCCTTACTTACTATGACTGATTCTAAGATCAAGCGCTATGTCATCGTGGGCATGGGCGTCCGCTCAGCCTTCTACTATCAGAACATCATCAAAGACTTCAAAGATGTTGCCAAGGTCGTAGGTATCTGCGATACCAACCAGACGCGCATGAAAGCTGCCAATGATCGCATTGCCGAAGTCGGTGGCGAGCGCGTACCCATGTACAAGGCAGAAGACTTTGATAAAATGGTCCAGGAACAAAAAGCAGATGTCGTTATAGTTACTACCATCGACCTCTTCCACCATGTCTACTGCATCCGCGCCATGGAGTTGGGTTGCGATGCCATTACCGAGAAGCCAATGACGATTGACGAAGAGAAGCTGCAGGCCATGATTGATGCTGAAAAGAGGACGGGCAAGCAGACTCGTGTCCTCTTCAACTACAGATATGCTCCGCATCACACCAAAATGCGCGAGCTCATCGACTCGGGCGTCATTGGCGAGATCTCGACAGTACACATGGACTGGATCCTGGACTGCGCACACGGGTCCGACTTCATGCGTCGCTGGCACAGGAGCAAGGATACCAGCGGGGGCATCCAAATGCACAAATCGATCCACCATTTCGATCTAGTGCATTATTGGCTCAATACGGAGCCTGAGATGGTCTTCTGTCTGGGCAGCCTGCGCTTCTACGGCAGAGAAAACGCTGAGCGACGCGGAGAAAAGAATCTCGGCGACCGCTATCTCAACAATGAAGCTGCCAAAGACGATCCCTTCGCCATTCACATCGACCAAAACGCCCAGCTGAAGAAACTATATCTTGAGGCTGAGCACGAAGATGGCTATATCCGCGACCGTAATTGCTTCGCTGATGGTATCACCATCGAAGACAATCTCTCCATGATGATCAAGTACAAGAATCAAGCTGTCATGACATACAATACGTATGCGTACGCACCATGGGAAGGCTACCGCTGTGTCTTCAATGGTAGCAAGGGCCGCATTGAGATCAACGTGGTGGAGGGTGGATACTCGGCCGGCGGCGAGACAGTCACCAACGAAGGCATAGGCGAGCTCGAGACCAACTACGTCCAAGGCGGTGTGGAGAAAACAACCATTATTGTATATCCGCTATGGGAGAAGCCCTATCAGGTCCATGTCCAGAAGTCAGAAGGTAGTCACGGCGGTGGTGACCCTGTTATGCTGCGCGATGTCTTTGTTAGTGATACCGCAGACGCCTTTAAGCGCGCGGCTTTTATCCGGGATGGCGGCAATGCTGTGCTGGTCGGTGTTGGTGCAAACAAATCTATGGAATCGGGTATGCCTGTGAAGGTACAGGACCTTGTTAATTGGTAGATTTTGTTCTTTCTTGAGCGACTGGGCAAGATGAGTACTTGGATATTAAGGAGGGCTATGGAACTTTGAGCTTGTGATGGTACCTACAGAGAATGGTAGTAGAAGTGCGGGGTGATGCAGTGAGCACGTTTAATGCGAAAACGAACAAGTAAGGCAGTAGGGGACAGTTTAGGTACGAATATAACCTGATGATGATAAGACGTTTCGAATTCAGCTTGCACATAATGCGGGCAGAAGTAGCTTTGAAGATGTCAGCCAACCCCGCCCCTCAGGTTACCTATCAGCATCACACTGACACACACCACATACCTGCCCACTCTTACATCAGCAACTCACCGTAGATCTGACTTGCACCAAGGCCTTGCATCTGTCTCTTCCTCCCCAGCCCACGTAAGCACCATCGGTCTTCGGCGTGCCATCCGCCCCCATCGCAAACCAATTGCGGAGAGCCGAGGACCAACCGAACCCACGATTCAGCCAACCGCACGGCGGGCCCTACGCCCTAGACCACGAACCAGCAAGACAAGCTAGCAAGTGTTTCACCACATTCCCGCACAATGATAGAAACTCTACGTCAGACCTGTGAGCACTAGTCGGGTGATGGCAGCACACAGGTCTCGGGGTTCTTGCAATGTTTAATACAAGGAGCGGCGTAGAGAAGGAAGGAGCGGGTTAAGAAAAATATGACCCGTGGATTGGCATCTGAGTTGTCTTTTATTAAGTGGGGGAAAGAACGGTAAGAGACGAACGAACAAGGTTGTTCTTTTTGTCTCTTCCTTTTTGCGCTGCTTCTGCTTCGCGGCGTAGGTTGAACAAGGAAGATACCGTCACAGAAGCACACTACCAAGTACACGCATATACACACACACATGCGTCACCATCACCATCACCAATCAACCATGAAAAAGTTATCCCTCCGCAAAACGCTCCTCTCTCTCCTCGGTCTAGCCCCGCGCAACTCGCGCGCCCAAAGAAGAAGATCATCATGGGGCGCCGCCTACACCATCAACGCATCATCAACAGATACCTTACTCCCTTCTAAACACCACACACGCAGTGGCCAACCCTACATCAGATTGCGTGAGCGTCCATCGTCGCAACCAACCGCCGTGCAAACAGGGCTGGCAATCGATACCTCGCCGCCTGTTGTTTTAAGAGCTTCGGGTGTTACGCTCGTTAGTGGGGAGGCGGGGGCGGCAGGCGGGAGAGGATATAGGAGGATGGGGTTTTCGGGCACGATTGCGGGAGCGGCGGGTGTTATGGCATGATAAACGAGCGAGGAGTGAGAGTTGGGATGGAAGATGTGGTATAATGAGATGATTTGGTGAAGCTTTATGAGGGTAATGCTTGACTTTTAGTTTAAGGAATGGGATAGGGCAGGAACCGCTTGCATGGTGAATGGGAAACTGAACCGAGCTTTGATGTTCAAGGGTATATATAGTAGGCCTATCGGAGTTGTGAACTGTGGGGGGTGGAGAATCGGCATGTTTTGCCTTGTCGGGCATGTAAATACTCAATGGAAATGACATACTTTGATCCACTCTGTCCACTGTGTGTGACAACCTACCCATGTAACAGGATCGTGATAATATCAACCTCTCCTCTCTACTCAAGCAGCATACACCTTTTACGGAACCCAGATTTGATGCCGTAGAACCTAGCGCGTCCAGTATTTTACACACATTCAGAAACCAAAGGGCAACACAATATATATGCATACCAGCGGCCAGGTGAACCATATCATCCCACCAAAGCACTAATTACCCATGCACAGGATTCTCAGCACCAGTGCGCAGCCGCAGCCGCGACCGCCACCCGAGAAAAGAAGTAGAAGAAGAAGAGGAAGAAGAAGAAGCTGAAGAAGAAACATGGAAAAAAATGGGCAAACGGCATGCACACACCACGTGGCCTACCTAGCCTGCACCACACCCGATCGCAACCTAGCAAGCAAAAAAAGCAAAAGCAAAAGCCGCATCCACGTGCACAACGCCAAAGCATATAAAGCGGGAACCGATGCACATCAACACAGTTTTGAGAAGAATTGGCGGAAGAAAGACAAAAAGACATGCATTCTCAGTCGAATTGGTTCAAACTTCAAACTTGTTCTTGCACAAAGACTAACCGTTATTGCCGTCATCGCCATCTCTCAGTCCACGCAAGACCACTCACTGCATTCCCCACCTCCCCCCGCGGGGCCTCATGCACATGCAATGCATACGCAGTGAACCAAGAACCAACTATCCAATGCAGGGTCCCTTTCCAAACCCTAATTCTCTGCCGGGGTAAAAAAAAAAAGTGAGCGCGTGATTACAGTGTTGTTCCACAACAGTTGCAAGCTGCAGGGCAGGCGTAATCTTCACGCTGACAATAGTGGGGGGTATTTCCTGATCAAGTAGAAATTTGTGAAAAGTGTTGATTGCGGCAAGGTAGCACATACATCATAACTTGTCATGCCGTGATACAACTATAGTGGTACGGGTTGCTGCATGTCCTGTCTAGTTTGCTGCTGGTACGTATGTATGGGAGGTGAGGTATTTTTTTTAATCGCCTGTAGGCTTGCGGCGCGGGGAATATGGATAATTAGATGAGCTCAAGTGGGCTGGTTTGGAAACTTTGGGCTGAGTCTGTACAACCCAACAGCGTGTGGGGAGGGGGAAAGCAAAAGCAAGGTTGCGGTTGCGATTTCCTAGTACCGGAACTCCGTAGGTACAGACAGTACCGGGTACAGTATGGAGAACGAACGAACGAACGAACGAACGAACAACAACGATGCATACGAGCATCTTGCATCTTCCTGCAAGCTGCACGCTGCGCATCATCGTTGGTTGTCTCCACCTCCACCACTCCACGGTGGCGGCCTCCCGCACCCACACCCCACCAGTCCATGTCCATCCATGTCCCTGTGGGCTTGCTGGGGCCTTGCCTGCAACAAAGCCCTGCCCTGCCCTGCAGCACTTCACCTCGGTCACATGGTCAAACCCACCAGTTTTTATCAGGCTTGCGCATGGCTCGCTCGACCTGACGCTGCTACGATGCTTTGACTTTTTCAGGATTTCGGTGAAAATTGAGAACGTCATGGTGTGCATAAGTCCACATTAACAAGTATCCATAGGTAGGTACATACACTTAATACGTACCTAGATACCTACTACCTACCTGTTGCAGCGCGCGGCGCGCAGCGCGAACAGACTCTGCAGAGTCACGCGCAAAGTACTCGCAGGAGGTTATGTATGCAGCATGCCGGCTTTTTCTGTACCGCCGAACTCGAACGGGACTGGTAGGCAGGCGGGTAATGCGACAAATGACGGATGCAGTACCGGTACTGGTACCACGCGGACACGTCTGTGCTACAATACGTACGTATGACAGACCAATGTGTAAAAGAAGCAAGGGAAAGGCTCGTGTCAGACGACTTTTGTAGTTCCAACTTCAAACACTGCGGCATTTGTTTTGACCTGGTTTATTTTGCAAACGATCAGGGTAGGTAGGGGAAGTTGCGTCATCGGAGGTAAGGGTACGTAGTGGACAGACATCTGACACTTTCGTGCAACAACGGAACACGGCAAGTAACAGGTTGCAAATGCAAGAGCAAGGTAGAAGTCATGGTTGTTCCTCGTATTAATCATATTCCTTTGCTACTACCGCTCGCTATACAAGCTCTTTGCATGGCGTGCGTTGGGTCTGCTCAGCCCACCTCGTTCACGGACACCCGGGTATAGCTCAACGTGATACATAGTTGCAGGTATTAGGCGGTCAGGGGTACTCATATAGTATTCAATGCTTAAATTTTTTACAACAAACAGAGAAGTTTGAAATGGAAAGACATTGAAAATTGCGCGCTTATGCGAGGTAAGCGAATGCAGCGGCAGCACCGAAAATGGCAGCGAAGGGGCTGGCAATGAGGTTGTTGCCACCAGCGGTGGTGACCTGAGGAACGGAGCCAGAGCCAGTGGCAGAGCCGGTGGCAGAGCGAGTGCGGGAAGAAAGAGTAGCGGAGGTGACGGTGGAGTTTGCGCCCGCGGACATGGTGGCGGAGGCGGAGGCGGCGGCGGAGGTCATGCTGGACATCATGCTGGACATGGCGCTGCTCATGGACTTGGCAGAGGAAGCAGAAGAGGCGGCAGCAGACGAAGAGGCGGCAGCAGACGAAGAGGCAGCAGCAGACGAAGAGGCAGCAGCAGATGAAGAGGCAGCAGCGGACGAAGAGGCGACGACGGCAGAGGAGGAGACGACGGGGGCGTCAGAGCCGCCGGTAAGGGGGAACTGAGCAGAGTAGTTGATCACGCTTCCACGCTGGATCTGGAGAGCATAGTCGGCATGGTTGGCCAGGCTCTTCTCGGGGGTCCACTCGAACTTTCCACCAGTAGCAGTAGCTGTTTACTTGATTAGTATTGCGAATGGGGTTTCATCTCATGTTGGTTCAAACGTACTGGTGAGGGTTCCGACGGTGGAGAGATCGGTCGACTTGCCCTGGCGGAGGATAAAGGTAGTCGGGGTGTCGTCGGCAGGCGAGTAGGTGATGGTATAGGTCTGTCCAGCCACGACACCAGAGGCAGGGAAGCTGTTGATCTCGAGAGCAGCAACGGCAGCAGCAAAGGCCGCAACGGTGATGGCGAAGAAACGCATGTTGACGAGTTTGAGGTTTATTGGGCGAGGATTAGAGTATTAAAGGTTGGGTGTATAGTTAAGGAGTGACTGTACAGAGAGAGACTGCGACTTGTGGGTGAAGGAGAGACGAGAGGTGAGAAAAGACGGCAGGCTATGGTATAATAAAGAAAACGAGCTGACCGGTAGCTTTTGACCGGATCAAGACGCCAGAGCAACGGCAGAGAATGCAAAATTGAATGCTGTATCCAGGTTAGCGTCACTTCGGGGCTAATCAAACTAGACGCCCAATCGGCCGTTCGCCCAGTCAGACGCTTCGCTAGGAAGAAGCCCCTTTTTGCGCTTCATAACAAGGCCTCGACGGCAGCTTCGCCTAGAAGCCCAGAGCATGGCGTCTAGCCCTGGTGATGGACAGGGGGGAGGGGAGAGGGGGGAGAGAGGCGCTGACTAGGGAAGCGCCCCATGTTGCATCCCGGCGCATGAGCAGCACGCCAACGGCCGCCGTACCTTTCCGCTAGCCACATAGAGACTAGCATTCAGTCATCCAATAATCTGGGGAAATTCAGGGGCCTAAGTTGTCTGCTGGTGTTCGGTTCGCAACCGCTGGACACACATACATGACAGCTATTCTCAGAGTATAAAATAACCCTGAGAAGAGCTGCATGCTGCCCGTTCTTTCTGCCGCCGCAATGACGCGATAGTTTTGTGCCGCTGCCGCCATGGACTGTTCGTAGTCGCGGCGCCCCAAGTCCGGCATCGCATTCCCTGCCGCCTCGGCAACAAACCTCAAGTCCCACAACCACGTACCCCTACGCATATGCATGCCATCTGAACTTTCCGTCGCCACGACAGTTCGAGAATTGCATGTCAACTCATGCACTGCATGCGAACGCGACCTGCCGGCTTCGGCACTTGGGCATTGTGACACTGCCTCCTTCTTAGCCATGACGCGACGTCATCCCCACCACGGGACCACAGGACCCTCCCCCTTATCGATATAAGCCGATGGGTTCACCCATCTTGCGACCGGGAGAAGATCCATGATGTGTCGGATTGGATGGTCGGTGCGAAGCCGGCCGGCGATAAGATCCTTTTTGTTGTTTTCGCTCGCTACGGCGCCGATACAGAGAAAGCCTGCACAAATGGAACAAGACGGTCCGACACCTGAGGCTCCACTGTAACGAAATTTGACGCTGAGGTGAGCCAAATTGAGGGGCGTGTGCACCCGACCAACACAGTTGTGAAGCGGTTGGAAAGCTTGTTGTTTGATGCCCTGATGGTATGTGTATATATGTGCACGTTGATATGCCCGTGTGTTATCAAAATCGCCCACTATGCTATTGTCTAGTACATGGTTCGCACCGGTGTAGGCATGGGTTTTTTGGCCAAGGCCAGACCGTTGACATATTCTGTTGTCCATATCTCGTATTTGCCGCGTGGATTGTCGGTATCTGTTTCCAGGCAGTAAGAGTCTAGACGGTTGATGGGCCTATTTGAGGCTACTTTTGTCCTTGTCACTGCCTGGACGCATGTATCCGCTTTTCAAGTCAGTAAGCCATGACGTGTAAGAAGTACGCCACAATAGCGTAGGTAAGTGAGCAGCATACTAAACTCCTTCTCAGGGTAAAAACCTGCATTTTTCCTACTTGTTGAGCTCCATCCAGTACCGTATCCATCAGCAATGAAATGAAACGCCGAGCCCTTTCCCCGTCTCGATTCCTTCCATCTGTCTGTCAGCGCCTAGGCAAAGTTGAAGTCTTCCCAGCTCGGTGCCTCACATCTCTGCCCGTAAGCATTTAGTTGAAGCCAAATTCCTCCTCCCACTTCTGTTCAGCCTTGATGAACTCTTCCGCGTCAAAGGGGAGCGCCTCGTCATCGAACGCAGGGGGCGAAATTTTAGCAGGCTTTGGCGTACCCTTTTTCTTGGGGGTCGCTTTCTTCTTGGATGGTGTCTCGTCCGAGTCTGAAGATGCGCCGCCCTTCCGCTTCCGGGTTGTAGTTGGAGTATCGCCTATAACTACTTTTAGTACGCGAGGATTGAGAAAACATGTCGTAAATACTTCTGAGGTTACTCACTTTGTTTCTTGGTCTTGGCCCTGCTGCTGGCAGGCGCAACTGGCTCGAAGACTTCGCCCCCATCAAGCCTTGCCTTGAGGTCCTTGGCCTTGGCGATGACCGAGCGGAAGTCATGCTGGAACGCAGTTGCAGTCTTCTTGCCGTCGAGAGCACTCATCATTTCGTAGTTCTTGTTGGTCAGGCTTGTGGTGCCCGTGCTGCACAGGACGGCTGCAACGACATCGGCTGAGTACGTCTTCTGCCTACCTGTATTGTCGGAAGCAGCCTTGGGAGCCATGGTGACCTTGGGGATGGTAAAGTGGTGAAGTGCTTGTTGTTGACGTTCAAAGAGATGCCGGACGTGTGCAGTGTACGAAGATATCTCAAAGTGTTGTGTCGAGAGGATGGAGCAACAGGCAAAACCGCGAATTAATAAGCAGGCCGCTTGCACTGTGTTTGCGTGGTGAGAGAAGCTGCTGTCTGCGCGTTGCGCCGGTGATGGTGAGAGCTTGTCGTGATTGGGTGCGCGTTTACACTCACCTTCACGTGGAGATAGCTATAGCTAAGCGCAGATCAGACCCTATTTTCCGAGTGCAGGCAAGACGTATATAGTGACACTTTAGTTGACGTGTGCCTGCAGCATATGGGTCTATAACAAGTATGCATATATATAGCACTTTAGGTCTACCGTGAGTGGTTTGGTATGTCCTAAAGACCATATGCCGGCTAGCCTAAACAAAGTCAAGAAGTTGCAAACTATCGCATATACTACACACTAAATGCTTTCTCTACCAGCTTGACCTGTTCTAATGGTTTCACCAACTTGCCATCCTCGGCCCAGTCACCCATCTCCATCAGCCTATCCCTCTGGACCTCCAGCTCCCGATTCATAACCGCATTATCAGGATTACCCACACTTCTCTTTAGCTCTTCAATCATCTCCTCTGCCTTTGCCTTCACGCTCTTAGTAAACGCATTGTTTGGTCCGTGGCTCAGATGTGCAACATCCAACACTTGCTTCACCAACATCATCGCAATCAAGCCCATGTTGACGCCCGGAGCCCCGACGCCTTCTTCCGTGCTCGCAAGATAAGCGGCAAGCATCGCCATTTGCCACGTCTGCACAGCTCTGACTGGATGGAAAGGCACTGGGTACAGCTTCGGCAAGATGTACTTGTACCGCTTTGCACATTGTGCCCATGCATCCTGATACTTTCCCACGGAGAGAAGGCTGACGATAAGGACATCACGAGCTTCGGCATAAGGCTGACGATATACAGGATAGAAGCGGGGCTCGTAACAGCTAGCGAGGATTTGCTTGAGCCCGTATATGACATGCTCTGTGTCCAACTTCTGAAGCTCTTCATATACCGCAAATGTATGTTCCTGGGTCTGGACCATGGCCTGCTTCGCTTCCGCGTCCAAAACAAAGTCGAAATTTGCTGGCACAAGCCAGTTATCTTCTTGCAGTGTAGCCTTTTCCTGACATTTAGCACAACGGCATGTAAAGAACCAACGTGTTTGAAGCTCCTCTTGCCGTTTTTGATACGGATATGTGGTGTCGATATAGGAGATGAAAATCTCTTTATCTTTCCTGACGGGTCGAAGGGTACGTATGCTGACGGATGGACCATCCATCATGATGAAAGCGTTGGGGTCGCAAGAATGGTTAAGACTCCCAAGTATGGGATCCAAGATGATGCCTAGTGGATCCAGTGTAGGGGTGATGATGGTTAGTGCGTTCGACATGACCTTACAAATCAGCAAAAGCTTAGAGATTTGTGTGGCTGACTTACTCGAGCGTACATGGCAGCAATGAAGTCTTTGTCGAACAGACTTGGCGGTAGTGAGAATTGAGGTGCGCCCATGGCCATCATTTCGATGTTACCATATGTTCCATTCCGTTTGAAGTCATCGATGTGGGAAGGTAACCGGCAAAGCATTTCCCAGTCTTGGTCGGAAATGAGCCCGTTCTTCCGCCTGGTGAGCAACTCTATACATGCAAGAAACGCCTTGGGAAGCCCTCTGCCGGCCATCGGCTTCAGGACTTTACATTCATATTTATGCCCGCGATTCCACGCTGCCTTTTGACATGCCTACCACAAATTAGCCCATCTTGCAACCAGCCAACATGTAGCTCTAGATACCTTGCTGCAGTATCGAAATCGTGCACATGCAGAACACTTTTCCACTTTTACTCCTTCCGGCACATATAATCGTGTTCCTGTGGATGACCCTTCGGTCCAGACATAGCAGTTTGCACATGTATCAAGTAGCCGTTCGGTTTCTAGGGAGCTGACGAGTGGCCGCTTGAAGCTTGCAATCTCCTCGCCTGCACCAAACCTCCGACTGGCGAATACACCATTGCCATTGCTCTCGCCTTTGCTGTTCACACAGATATTTGACTTTGAGATGTAGTATGCTGCTGGTGCGGTTACCAAAGATGTCTCGTCACCTGACATTGCTTGGGTTCTGTTGATCCGAAAGTTCAAGTAGCCGATATATGTTGGTATACTTCGTAAATGGATTTGGTGTGACGCGAATAACACGACGTCAAGGTAGCTCATTTGAGCAGCGTTGTCGTGTGGCAACTTCGTTCCTGACTAGGCTCGTTTCGGCTCGGACCCAGAAACATCTTGGGCTATTCCTACCCCTCAAAATCCACTCAATATCCATCTCTTCTCCAACAAGCACACAACACCAGCAAACTGTAGAGCATCTACTTAAGTTTGCATTTTATGCTTCTGTTAATAACTATAATTTAAGCCCTACATAACGCTATCACTTCCAAAGGATACACCGACAGTCGGGTGTATATAGCGGAAAAGGTAGTAGATAAGGATTATATTAGAGAATGGTGTGTAACAGTAGTCAAGTTACCGCGCTATAGGAGAATCCTTAGTCATGCTCACTGGAACCATCTAGAGTGTACAATGCACCATTTCTCACAGGCAATAGTGTATTTATTTGTAGAGGTACTGCATTGATGCTTTCCAGTGGTCTTGCTAGCATCCCTCATGTCTTTCAAGAGCCACTCTGGGGGCCTAGAAAATGGAAAACTCAGACGCAAATAGAGGGTGGGTGGAGAATATTTCTTGAAACTCAAGGTTAAAAAGAATGCAGACTGGCTCTCCCAGAAGCTGCGTCACAACACTCAAGAAGCATGGATACAGGTTCTCGATGAATCACGAAGACGAATGAAGCAGCGAGCTCTCTGCTCCGCTGCATGAGAAAAGAACACAATACGATTGGGGTATTTGAAGCCACTTTGTCCACCTATTCCTCTCCCCCACCCACAGTCTCTACCACAACCGCTCATCCAAGACCCTCAGCTCCTTCATATACTAACCCAATCCCTAATTCCCACTCCCATTCACACCTCCACCTCCTCCACCCTCACCGTTTCCCTCCAATCTCCCCACCAACCTCTTAACCCCACTCCACTCCTCGGCCCTCGTCTGGACGCCTCCCAAATCCTCACCAACCTCAAACACTGTGACCACGCCATCCATCCCCCCAACGGCCACCCTCCTGCCCTCATTACGCTCCCACGCCAACTTGTTCAGACTTCTATTCATATAGCCCAGCCCCGTCGGCATGTTTGTAAAAGCGCCGCGCTTCCCATCGCTAGGTTTCACAGACTGAACGGGGACCTCGATATCAACATTGATATCCCAGACCTCTAGACTACCTGCACCGTCGACGAGAGCAAACACTGAAGGTTTCACAGGCGACCAGCGAACATCGTAGACGAGGTCTTCGCGCGCAATGTCGAGGACGGGTGTGACGTGTTGAGTGGCACCTGGGTGAGTGGAGTTCGTCGTACCGGTAGCAGCCGGGGGCCTAACTTTCCAGAGTTTGACGCTCCAGTCGACGCTGGAGGAGAGGACGAGGTCGCCTAGGTCGAGCTGGCCTTTAGCGGGGTGAAAGTCGAGGCTCATGACAGGAGCGGCATGGCCTGCATACTTTACGCGGCCGTCGACGCCGGCTTTTGCGCCTGCGCGATCGTAGCGGTGGCACGGGTAGATGGAGCCTTCTTCGGTGCCGGCGAGGAAGTAGGTCGGGTCGGATTGGGGGAAGGCGATGGCGGTTACGGCCATGTCGTCGGTTTTTGCGGGCGGTGGGGAGGTTAGTTCGAGGAACTCTTGGGGTTGCGAGAGCATGTCAACGGTCCAGCCGCACACGACGCCGTCGGTGGAGCACGAAATGATGTTGTTTGCATTTTGGGTGCCGACGATATCGAGGGAGTAGACGGGATGGGTATGTCCCGAGCCTGTAAGTGGCGTTTTTTGCACCGGGGCGGACTTTGCGCGCGTATCCCATAGTAGCACTTGGCCCGAATATGCGCCTCCAACAATAAGGTTGGGGTGGAACGGAGAGAACTTGGCAGTGAGAATATCTGACTGGGCATGGAATATATACTCTGGACGGTCATGCATGTGCAAGTTCCATACTTGCACGAGGCCATCTGGGTCGTGCGGGGCCGACGGGTTCTTTGTATAGGATGCCAGGACGAGTTCCGGGAACTGTAAGGCATGTTAGTGACATAGCAGCCACTCACTGTAGTACTTCATACCTTTGTCGAGAAGCCCAGATCTGAAATCATCCTCTTCTTGCTCCACCGCTCGTCCCAGAACTGTGCAATCTCCTTTATCCGCCGGCCCTTTTTTCCGCCACTCGAGCCATAGCCCTCATCCTCGTCGTCAACGCCCACACCACCATTCGCATAGTCGGCTAGGATGTCGTATCCTAGCTGCTGGTCGAGCGCCCGTTCAAGTACCTTGGTACTCCTCTCGACAAAGCCAATAAACTCGTCCGAGTTCTCCACGGCGGTCAATTCCTCGTTGGTAAGCGTCTTGAATGGAAAGTTTTCTGCTGAGCTTGGCTGCGGTGCACCCTCCTGGGGCGCTTGCTGGGCGGCTTTGATCTCCTCCTCAATCTCCTTGCGCAGCTGCAACCGAATCTCCTCGTCCTTTTCCTTCTGTCTCCGGCTAAGTCTCTTGCTCTTGGGTGAGCGCGTGGGGCTGTCGTCACGCTCCGTGTCGCTGCCTTGTGCGCCGCGGTCTTTTGACGGACTCCAGTCTATGCTCGCCTGCACGCCCTTGCTGTATGTGATGATCTCCTTGTCCTTCTTGACTTCGTTGGTGACCTGGCCGTCGAACTCGTACACTGTCGCTAAGGGGCCTATGGCTAGCGTCTGCATCTCGCGGTCCACCATGCCAACGGATGGGTGAAAGCCCGACGATTCATTATCGCTACTGAGCTGTCCGGTACTGACAACTGAGGTTGGCCGCGTTGCTCGGCCAGCGCCTGCTGGTGAGCCAGGTTGGGTGGAGCCGGGCCTGCTTTCCCCCAGAATGCTATTGATGAGGTTGGTGACGTCGGTCCTGCGGTCGAGATCCTCGCTACGTCGTGGTGTTGGTGAAAGGACCTGGCATGGACATTAGTTGCTGCTTGGTACCCACCAGAGTATGTTGTCCCTACTTCTCCCAGTGGACTACCAGTCATGGACTGTCTGCCTGCACTCTCCGCTCTCCTCAGTTCGCGCTGCCGCTTCAGCTCTGCAAGTTTGGCCTTTTTGGCGAGAATTTCCTCACGCCGTTGCTGCATTGTGGACTCCATGGCTGTGATGTGGGACGTAATGGTGTGTGTGTGTGTATGTGTGGTGGACAGTGTGTTACAACGGCGTGCTGCTCCCTGAGAAATTAATGCACACTAACTTGACCCTGTCGCTCTTTCCCACCCCGCGTCGTACGGAAACAAGCTTGGAAAGTGCTCTGGGCGCCGGTAAGCAGGCGCGTCCGTTGTGTCGTTCGCGCCAAGCAGTTGTTCAGGGACGACAGCACTAGCTCGCCTCGCCCGCCCGCCAGCAATTCCAATCCCGACCCAAATCTTGCGCCCGGGTCCAACCTCAACTTTCACCAGCTTCCAACGCCCCAACGCCCCCACAACCCTCGACGCCCCATCGTCCCCCATTCCGGACCCCACAAAGCGGCGTAACCATCATCGCTGATCTGGCACTTCTGCCATTGGACATCCACGAGCTCGCCCGCGGTCCATCGCAAAAGTCCCCTCGCAACCATGTCCACTTCAGTCGGTGTTAATGTACGCTGCCAAATCCCCAAGCAACAAGGCTCGCAACGTCACCAGAAAACCCCCTCACGTGCGAGCATCTCAGAGATGAGCAACAAAAGTGCTAATCCATATATTCACAGGTGCTCCGATGGTCCGCACTGGGCTTTGGAGTCTTCTACGGCGCCTACCACCAGCTCTCGTTATCGGCAGCTGATAAAGCAAAGGCCGCACAAAAGGACTGGCAACACAAGGAGTCGCTGATCCGGCAGGCAAAAGAGCAATGGGCACGAGACCACCCCTCAGCACAGCCAAAGTCATCGGGAGGTACGTCAGTTCTACGTCGAAATTCCTTCACCCGTCAAACGCCTACACAAAGACAGCATGTGTGCTGACTGTACCAATAGCAAATGCAGACCCAAAAGACCCCAACGCCGACCTCCACGCACTCCTCGGCATAACCGACAAATAAACGTTTCCGCCAGAATGACCCAATCTCTTACCTTGGCATGGGGCATAATGCGACGTGTTTTCCTTCAGCCCACGCCGGGAAAATATGTGAAATTACCGGAGTGGGTTTGGGGAAAAGGAAGGTCAATAGTGGTACGAAACAACAAGCTACGAGATGATCAATGTGTACCTTTTGTACAATATAGACGAACGGGGTTGGTCAAGGTCAACGTTTTTCCAATACACATGCTTGAGTTTGAGTTTGAATTTGAGTTTGGTACTCTTGACCCTCGTGCATAAGCTTTTCTTAGCTCGTGCTGAAACACGTCATTTTCTCTTTCGTCAAAGCCAATGTCGTAATCATCCACAAGTTTGCGACGATAAATTCTATTCTATACACGCATCCTGCTTCTCATCCCTCTAGCACCCTCGCATCCGCCATGGACAGATACGTACTTATGCTACATATACACGAGCCAACAAGACAAGGAAAGAATTGGGGCCATACAAAAAACAACAGAAAGCCAGGTAACAGGAGAGTGAGTAGAAAAGGTGTGGAACAGCGCATCTAAAGACAGAGAGAGAGGGCGGGAAGGGAAGGGGTTGTGTTGATATCGACAAACGACTGACATCCCCGCCATCTACCTCTATAATCGACGCTTCGAGACCTCTTTACCCAGCCTGTCCCTCCGCCACCGACCCAGCAAGCGGAGGAAAACGAGTAAAAAAGCCGTCTTATTGCACACAAGATGAAAACGCTATACCTAAACCGTTCGTTTTCATTAAACCAAAAACAGCCACTATAATGTTACAAAACCTCGCCAACAATCTTAGCCGCCTCCTTGTATGTCTTGAGCAACTTCTCGCACTTCTCGCGCTCAGCTTTGATAGTGTCATCCTCGTAGAGGAGCTCCTGGAACAGGTCTTCCTTGTACAAGGTGGAGACGAGTCTATTTTGCACCACGTCTTTGGAGTGGTTGACGAGCAGATGCATGATGGCTTTGGGGACTTGGTCGGCCACTGTCTCGCGGACAATGTTGAAGTATGACGAGATGAGACGGCGGATGAGCTCTGTTTCGAGGGCTTCACGTTCCGTGAGCGCGGGGGCTTGTTCAGGGTTTGATGGCTAAGCCAGAGTGTTAGTATACAAACAAACTTGTTATCAAAGGTTGGAGAACTTACAAAGCCACCTTCGAAGTTCTCTGCAGGTCCCACGCTTGGACTTCGGGGAGCTGAAAATGCGGCACTCAATGGGGCGTCATAGTCATCGTCCGGTGGCATCATGGCCAAAACATGTGAAGGCTGCTTGTTGTCACCTCTCCGGATGCTCTGTGCAAAACTTGGTTCGCTGTTTTGGCTGACGTGCCGGCTGCCGGGACGGTTGTCTAGGGCTGCTTGTGCTGCTTGTTGCGGGTTGGCATATGCATTGTTGCTGTCTTTGCTGAAAAAGTAGTTCAGGAAGCTGTCGCGTGCAGTACCGGGAGGTGACCGGTTGCGGCTGTTAAGCGCTGCTGTTGTGCTTTGGGAGCCGTTCATCATACGCCCGACCGCTGGTGACATGCTGCGACTGGTCTGTGACTGGTGTTTTCGAAGAGGAAGCGCTTTCAGTGTTTCACCACCTTCGCCCTCTTCGTTTGACTCTCCATTAGTACCGTTCTGCAGTTCTTTTATCCTCCTCTGTTCTCGCCTCTTCTTCTCAGCCTCCATTGCAATCTTCTTCTCTCGTTGCTCTTTGTCGTTGATGACAGAGGACATGGCTGCAGCAGCGCCGAGGAAGTTGGGGTGATTTGTGTTGATGTAAGCTCTTTGAATGTCAATGAGAGAAGCGACATAACCAGAGCAGGGACCAAGTTGTTCTCGCAGAAGATCAGAAACAACCTCGATGAGCTTGCCTTGCAGCCTTGGATACCTAGTCAACTCGGTCGAGCCGCAAGTATGGCAGATCTTGATGAGCTCTTCGTACACAAGTTCCACACAGCGTTGACTAGGTATCTCCAGAAGCTTAATCTGAGGCTTCACGAGCAGATCAAAAGCCAATTCAGGCACGAACAGACTGGGCCGGGGACCGGTCGAGTTGCGGATAGCCGTCCGGATGTCCAGCACGGAGAGGTTCTGGGTAGGGTCTACTTGCTCGAGAGAGTTGCCAAAGACAGAATTGAAGATGTAGTATATCCGTGCACCACCGCACAGCTCCTTGGTTGAGATTTCAGTCGAGGTACCGTCAATGGATGAGATGAATGAAGAGGCGAAGCGGGTCATGAGCTGCAGGATGAGGGAACCCCGGTGCTCTTTTCCAGTGAAAGCCACGTCCCCGTAGCTTGCAAGTTCTTGCTGTGTTTGTCCCATAAGAGTGTTGAGACGGGCCTTGATATCGGGTAACCGATCGCGGATGTGAGCCATGAGGGTCTGGTTAAGACTCTTAGCAAGCAACTGGGTACCGCATCGGTTGGCCATATTCCGGTAGGCGGGGTGGTGCCTGAAAAAGTCGCGCTCAGCCTGGAGGGCGTCGGACAGCGACTTGTTGCCCTGGATGTCTTGTTGTGATCGGTTGACAATACCAATGAAGCCAAGTTTGAGAGGGTATACACGGCCGGAGAGAATGTCCATGGCGTTTGTTCCGTGGTCCATGAGATCGAGCTTGGTAAGGACACCAATGGTCCTCTTGCCCATGGGGTCGACATGGCGGGCCAACTTGAGGGCTTCCGAGTTGACGAGATCGACGTTGGCGGGGGAGACGGCGAGAATGACACTGTTGGGCTTCGCGATGTACTCTGTGATGAGGTTCCGCGTCTGCTTCTCGATGTCGGAGGGCTGGTCGCCAATGGGCACCTGCAGATGTTAGCTCCATGTGAGTGGCAGAAAAGTTGGCATGAAATCACTAACCTTTGTCAAACCAGGCAGATCGACAAGCGTCAGACTGAGGACGTGCGGCGAGTAGATCTTGAGGTTTATAGGTTGCCTGTTGATGCCCTTGTTGTTTCCTGCTATTCTCGACGTCTCGTTCTCAATCTCGCGCTTCACGTCGGCAAAGTCGTAGAAGCGCTGGCCGGGGATGTGGAGGAACTCTCCCCACTCCTGCTGGCCAGCCACACTTGCTGGCGTGTGCGGTACATGCACCTCGTCATCGTCATCTTCGTCGCGTTCACTCGGGAGGTTGATGAGTTGCAGAATGAGCGGTCGGCGTGTGACGATGCCGCTGCCACGGGGGAGGAAATCTTTGCCGACAATGTTCTCAAGCACCGATGATTTTCCCGACGATTGTGATCCGACGACAACCTGCGGGCGTCAGTATTTGGCGGCATGGCATCCTCGGAGCTTCGTAAAATCTGCTCTGCGCTCACCGCATTCGCTTTGTTGGTTGGGGCGCACCTACAATCTGGGGCAAATCTAGGGAATCGTTTCCAATCGTGTTGAAGACCAGGTCCTGCAGCCTGTTGACAATGTTCAGGAGCTCCTCGCCCAGCGACGCCATAGCGCTGGATTGTATCTGTGGTTTCTTCGCTCCTTAATGGGCAGAGTTGTTGTGGTTGAGCAGCCAGACAACACTACCAGAGGTTGTGAGAGCTGGATGTGTCAAGAGTGTGCTACCGACGATGCAGATGCAGGATCGGCCGTGTCAAGGTGGCGGATGAGGTGCTTCGTTGGGAACAGAGGCTTGTGATGGGACTGCCTTTGCTGCAGCTCCGTCGTCACTTCGCTTGAAAGTTCCAAGGCTTGATTCACGGGCACGTGACAGCATCGCACTCCCGACCCCACGTCGATTTCACATGTCTCCTTAATCTTATAAAACGCCGCAAATGCTTTTCGCATAAAGGGGAGAGTTGTGTGGCCAACCTCTACACGCACACCCGTGCTGCACCTGTGAGCACGAGGCTGTCGACCGTCTTTGGTCGCGAGCCCTACGAACGCCACTACGCGCGACGCTGCCGACGCATGCAGGTCGGCTCCAAGGCCCAATATGGTACACACGACGCTGCCAGCTTACCGTGGACCAGGACCAGAACCAGCGTATGCACACGGGGCAAAGCGTTACACCGCCAGCTCATCGAGCCAGGTCAGCGCTTTCTGACCATGATGCGGGACATGGGGTCGGCCACCTGGACAGGCCGGGGGTACCTAACGGTACTTTGTACAGCGCCAGAGCCGCAGGCTGACCAAAACGAAGCAGCCATCACACTTACCATCGCAGCAATCTACTGTGTACACAGTAAACTCCATCAGCATGGCCCTCAAGCCACTTATCGCGTCACCTGAGAAAGCAACAGCGGGAAGATGCCCGGCTCTGCCTTTGCTTTCGGGTATTGTCGGGCCCTCGGCGGCTTCCCAGTAGCAAGGCGACCGCTATCTCTCCAAGCTCACCTTATCTCTTTGTAGAACGTCGGCCAGGCGCGACAGCACTGAATTATCAAAGAACTTCCAGTCCATATCTCTGCAACTTTTGGGAATGCACTGTAACTGTCAGATTAAACTATAGTCTAGTACTAATCCGGAACACTAAAGTGCACATCAGAGTGTCCAACACCAGCATCTCCCCCGTATAAGCGGACTGAATGATTATCTCCCTTTCCGAGGGAAGCTTATCAACATGATAAGACCCGTTATCAGGCTTACCGTGAACAAAGGGAGAAAGAGCGACTGGGTCCGCAGTACAAAGGTCATGTGCCCTCCCTCGTTTGTCAAGTGTCTACACGATTCCACTTCAATCGTGTCTGCAAATCTATCTCTGAACCTCTATTGCTTTCAAAACTCTCCTACTTCAATTGCTTTACTCCGACGCCTTTCATGGCCTCGGAGTCTCTCATCCTCACTACCACCCAAGATCAACACAACGACGTCACAGTCGGAACCATAACATGTACCGCACCGATACCGTTTGGAGGAGAGGAACAATGGTTGTACCTACCTGCAACCAAGAAGTTCGACTTGTCTCGGGGATCAGAGCGAAAGATGATTATCGAGTGCGATGAGGAAGGGCGCCACCACACTGGCTTCATGATCAACCCTGGTACCTCAGTCTTGATCATTGTCGATATGCAAAACTACTTTGTCCACCCCATCTATCGCGATCATGCGGCAGGGATCGCCGCAATTGAGCCGACCTTGAAGGTTATTGAGAGGTGTCGAAAGGAAGGGATCCAGATTGCATGGCTCAACTGGGGAATCACCGACCGTGATTTGAAGAAGATGGCACCTGCCATCCAACGAGGCTTCAGCAAGAGCTTGGGATGGCATGTTGGGTTGGGTGCTGAGCTACCCGATAAGCAAGGACGATGTCTGTTCAAGCGCACGTGGAACGCCGCCCTCTACGAGCCTTTCCAAGCAGTCGCTCAGCCCGGCGATCTCTTCTTTGACAAAACGCGGATGAGCGGTCTCTGGTCTGAAAAGGAGCCTCTGCATGAATATCTGCGAGCATCCGGCAAGCAGACTCTGCTGTTTGCTGGTGTCAATACGGACCAATGTGTGTTCGGCACCGTATCCGATGCCTACTCCTATGGATGGGACTGCGTTCTGCTCGATGACTGCACAGGCACTATGACCGGCCGAGGAGCTCAAGAGCTTGCCGAGTATCAGGTTTCGCAGAACATGGGCTTCGTCACAAACAGCAGCGCTTTTTGCGATGCCCAGATTGTTGACCATTCTGAGGGCTATTAGGTTTATTCACTTTATTCTTTATTCATAATTTTCTACAATCATCTTGTGAGCTTGTTACCCAAATACCTATTATTTATCAGGCAGGTGGAATACTCTGAATAAATCTTCATCACAATTGAGATCACAGTGCTTATCTCGTGGTCAACTGCCTAATTAAGTTGTAGTTGCCCAAAAACGAACGTGGATCTGCACAGTAGTGACAGTTGAGACACGAATGACGACAGTGCGAGTGGGGAAACCTTATTGCAGCAACTACCTCATGCACTCTCATGAACACTCATGAACTTTCAAGAAACCCTCTAATATTTCGAGAACGCCAATTGTATTTAATTAAACTTCCAGGGCAATATTGAATCTCGTAGAACAATACACCTTCGCCTCGACAGCATCATGTTCTCCCAAACTCGCATCATTCTTGTATGCTTGCTGCAGCTCTGCGGAACAACAGCCTCGCTACCAACCGATCAAGCACCTCTCTTTCTTAACGGACCCAAGAACAACGTTCAAGCCGTCCGAGCCAAGTACGTACTTACTCTCCAAAAAAAAAGCCGCCCGCTAACTTATTGTAGACTCCACCGCGCCGAGATAATTCCCACAGGTGCAATTGCCCGCCAGCCCTCAAATTCAAACATAAAGCTAATTTACCTTACAGTCATCGACGACTTCCTCCCCAGCCTTACTCTATCCATAAGATGGCCAAAAGCTCACGCTAAAGTCGGCAATACCGTCAAGCCCACACACCTCTCATCCCAGCCCACCGTCTCTCTCCACGATGAAACAAGCCCAGATGGCCAGGACCTGAGCTCAACAATGCGCTACGTGCTCACGCTCACCGATCCAGATGCGCCATCCCGCACTAACCCCAAATGGAGCGAGATGTGCCACTGGATCGCAGCCAATGTGAGCACATCACCGCAAACGTTGTCTACCCTACCCATTGCAGGATTTAGTAGCAGTGTCGAAGTCAGACATAGTTTAGATGATGTCGTAGAGTATAAGCCGCCGGGCCCACCGCCGGGGACGGGCAAACATCGCTATGTGTTTTTGGTATTTGCGCCCAAGAATGGGACGACGGAGCCGTTGCGGTTGAGTAGACCGGAGGAACGGAGGCATTGGGGGATGGGGAAAGAGGGGGGCGGTGTAAGGGAATGGGCAGAGAAGAATGGGTTGGTGCCTGTTGCGGCGAATTTTGTGTATGCAGAGGATAAGAAACAGTAGATTTGCTTTGATCGGGGAAGGGGGCCAATGTTTGATATACGTCGTGGGATACATTGTTCTTGATGGCGTTTTGGACATATCCAACGCTTCTGCTTCATCGCACTTGATCTGCCATACATCTGCCATCCTTTTTCCTTCAGGATATCTTATTCTCCTGGCGCCTGTGCGTGCTTGTTCTTCCTACAAGGCCAAATCGCGCGATTCCGACTCAGTGTCCGGTTTTCATTCCAATCCCCCAGACTCCACTCCCCCGCATCACATTCTAGTTCTTGCAGCTCATCCAGCTCATTCATTCTCCGTATTCTAATTGCCGCACGCTCATCTTTACTTTGTCTATCCCAAGGGCTCAAGAAACGCTTGATTCAGGTTGGGTTGATGGGTAGGTAAGTGTAATGGGGTAAGTAAAGCAAGAATAGGTAGCCAAGGACTGGCGGGACATGAGGTATCTCCGTATTCTGACAAGAAAATTTTTGCTTCTATTTGCATCTAATCATTAAACAGCATCAAAGGGGACATGATTTCGAATGCCCTCGATCCCACTCGCCGAAGTCCTACAACTTAACGGCTTACCCACCTGCTCCTCCCCGCCCATCTCTTTCGTAGCCTCCAACTCAATCGCGCTCGTTAAAAACTGCGGATCCGTATCCACATCCTCTCTCTGCTTCCCCAACCCCCCATTAATCTCTTCCTGGCTCTCCGTTCTCTTGAAGATATCCCTAAATCCCCTTGGTATATGTGGGGTATCGGGCTCAGGCCAATACACGCGGGTATGTTGTGACGAGTGTGTGGGCGGCGGGCGGGTGCTTGGTGCGCCATAATTGGTTTCGTTGCCGCCGTAGGTGTACGAGTTCCAGTTTCGGAGTTTAAAGATGCGTTGAATGAGGGGGTAGGTGAGGGGCAGGTTTGCGCAGAGGATGGCCGTGTAGGACTCGCGGAGGTACCAGATTGTCCACTCTGTGCCGAAGGGGTGGGTGAAGGAGTAGTATTTGTTGAGGGCGGCAGCGACGATGGTGAAGGCGCCGATGCAGAAGATGAAGAAGAGGATGCACTTTGTTTTCTTGGGCAGGCGCACTTTGAAGAGGAGGGGCATGGGGATGCAGATTATGATGAGGTCGCTGGAGATGTTGAAGATGGCATTGGTGATGAGGTGGTTGGTGGCGGCGGAGCATTGTTCTGAGGTTGTCTATGAGTTAATGGGGACATATAGTTGTGTGATATTGCTTACTCGAACTTGGAGGAACGGCCCAGTATTGATTGAAGGGCCGACACCATACTCCAAGATACAGCACTTCCATGATAACAAACGACACACCGACATAGATGGCCGTCCAGACGACCACCTTATGCTGTGGCAGAACCATTGTCATGCGGTTGTACATGATGAGCAGACAGGCCTTGATCAGCCAGATTGTAGTCAGTTGCATCTGCTCCACTGCCAATACAAGTTTGGAGCCGTATATGCGGCCTCGGATTTCTTCTTCGGAGTAGGTCGACACATCGTCACCGGGCGGTATCAGGTTGCTACTGGTCTTTGCAACCTTGTGCATGATTGTAATGAGTACAGTATCTGTCGCCTGGAAACAATCAGCATGCCTGTAACTGACTCAATGCTGTGGGTTTCACAAACCATGGCAACAAGGATCAAATAATCATCTGCTTGTAGTAGCTTCCATGATCCACGATGTAATCGTCGCGAAATCAGTCGCACAATGACAACTATCCAGCAAACACCATAAAAAATGCCCGCTTCGGGATCCAGCACGCTGGTGGGCATTTCATCGGCCACAGGAGCCGGTGTTTATTGCGAGCGACTGACGTTGGGTCCAGGCAATTGGCTTAGTCCGGAATGGATTGCTGCTCGGGGATGTGGAACTGATGTCAAGTGGCGGGTGGCAATGAACGTGAAGAATATGTCGGCGGTCGCGACAAAAGGCACCAAGGCGTTAGGGATACATAAAAGTGTTTGCGATGGCCAATAATTCGGTTTGCAGTCTGGCGTGCAATCTCTCAGTCGCGGGTGGGAACTTAGCATACACTCGGAATTACTTCGTCGTAAGAGATCTTCATGGGCGGTCGCTCTGGCTCTAGGATGATGCTTGGGCGTGTCGCTCTGGGGTATCGTTATCGCTGCGTGGGGCTGTCTGTCGCTCTTGGGTACTCGCGTGCGTTCCAATGATTTGTTTTTTGGGTCGGGGCATATCAGGGCAATAAAAGCATAGGGTTATGCTGGGGAAAAGGTGAGGTGACAGGTCCCTGGTCCCAAAGGCAGATCCTACTTGACACCCAGAGAGCCGAAAGCGCCACTCTTGATGGGCTGCAGGCTGCGTGTGTTTGAGTGATCTGCACATGGCCATATTCCGTAAACCCACCAGCTTTGACCTTTGTGGGTCCATCCATGGCGCGGATTGCATGGCGCTTGTGTGAAGTCTCCCCAACCCAAGTTTGGGGCAAAGGCCGCGGGATTATGGCAACGTGGGCTTTCCAGGTTGACTTGGCTGCAGACGGGAACTCGCTTTCGAACCAGTACCGTGGGGGGACAGGTTTATGCTACAGCATATCAAGAAATGTGCGGCGACATGGCCGAATCGGCAGAAGTTTAGCAACGCCGGCAAGAGTACGATTCCGAACGTTCCCAGCTATGCGATACGTGAGAACTGTCATGGTATAAGCCCCTGTTGGATCTTGTATACGTATACACAGTTGAAAGAAGAAGTTATGTTGAGAAAGTAGCGGGACGCCTGAAGCTCGGGGAAGTGAAGCCGAGAGGAAAGTTCGAGTCACGCCTATCGAATCGTGCCATCGTGCCTGGTTGATGCCATGTGTCCGATTGAGCGACGGGCGCCTCCGCCGCCATGAATGTTAGCTTAGCCGTTCAAAAATCTGTCATGGAAATCGAAATGCGGTAATTACAACCGTCGACTACACGATTCATGTTGCGGCTGAGCGTGTTTGCGTCAATGCTTGCTGAAACATTTTGGCCTACAGCAGCGCTCAAACGGCTTTCACATGTGAAGAATGAGCCGGCCCTCTAAACTGATTCGTAGCTATCGCCCGTTCTCATATACTACACCATAACCATACCCACAACGTTTTTCCATATTAAATGCAGTACCTTCGTACAGTTTGGATATTTGATATCTTGTAGCAGACCAAACGTATGCCATATGTAAAGTTTGCACAACGTGTGAGAACAGGGATAGCCATACAAAATCTCCATCCCCCACAGCCGTTAGAAGCCCCTCCGTACCATCCCCGTGTCCCACTCCTGTCCAAATCGCCTCGATTTCTGCACGAACATCGTTCTGGACCCTGCCTCCCGCCAGACATCGCCCTGGTCTTCTAGCAGGTAATTAATCTCCTCTCTTTACGTAAAGTCCCCTTGGTCCGACTACATCCTGTCTTTTGTAGAATAGGTCTGCTCCATCCATTTCATAGCCATTAAACTAATGTTGAGATAAGTTTCGCGCTTTACCTGGCGCTGGAGGTATTTTTGAACTCGACCATACGAAGCACATGCTCCATGACACAATGTTTAGTAAAAAGCAAGTCGATTCCAGGCCTTTCTAGTGTCCGCGGACCAAGAAGATGCAGGTGCCATCGTTCCAATTAGTCAGTCTCACGTGGCGACGGGGGGAAGACGGGCCGCTTCCCATTGTTGCGAAAGCGGGTTGCCTTTTGTTTCTAACTTTCTATCCCGCTATCAACGTGGACTTCGGTCGACACTGCCGTCTATGTACCCCTTGGTGGCCGTATTGGTACCTACATAAACTTCCGATACTTGGCCAGTGCCTGTTACGAAAATAGTTGTTACGACAATCACCTGTAATCGCGTCATCAGGAACAACATTCCATGTCGCTCCTTTTGCTAACCTGGTTTCATTCCCTACTCGTGCGAGTTCGGATTCTGGTAGCGATATTGTGATTGTTGAGATTCAATTGAAGCAATGGGTATCTAGGTTTTTGGAAAACCTTGACCTCCAGTATCTAGACTTCTTAGCTGCAGTCAGTTCACTTCCCAGTACGTTACAGGGTGAGCTCACCCAGATCAATGTCCAGGATGCCGCTTTTATGCCACCTTCAATTCTCATCACAATACTACTGCTAGAGCCCATACTATTTAGCCACTCACAGTATCTACTCCATGTCCAACTTCGCCCCTGAATCAGCTACTGGCCATTCCATCCTAACAACAGGCTCACTACGATCTTCTGCGCGTACCTCGACAGAAGCCACATCCTCCCTATACCGTGGATCATACTTTAGCAAGAACTTGCCGTTCATATTAGCATACATTGCAGGATCCCCCCCGTCGTTCGTCGAGTCAGCATACTTATCACGCCCACGGCGGTTGTAAGACACAGTCATAACATTAATAGTGATGCCGTCTAGACCCTCGACTAGCAGTTTTCTGATCTTATCAACGTGCTCAGGGAATTGTAGAAGTGCCCCCATTGGCGGCCATGTTTTCGGTGTGAATATCACCACACGCGTGTCAGTGCCGGGGGCGAAGGGCTTGCCTTTGCCAATATAGCTACCCAAGCCAGAGAAGACGTAATGTGGGTCTTGTATGACATATTCCTCGTTAGATGACAAAAGTCTTAGGGTATTTTCGCGAAAGTCCATCGGTACGCCGTGGTGGTCTTTGGCCGCGTGTACAGAGGTCCAGGAGCTGTGTTGTTGCTTTCCATCAAAACTCCTCGTACGGAAGGACGGAACCTCCCAGAAGTGGGACCACCATGCGCCGATGTGAGATATTACTAGGACGGAGGTGCAGCCGCGCATGTTGACTAATCCCACGACGATCCTTTTATCCAAGAAGGGGCGGTATACGGCTGTTGATTGTTGGTCTATCTGAGGAACGAAGGAGGGGGGTGACGGATTGTTACGTTGCGCTTGGACAGCTTCTGTGAAGAGCGAGCGCATGTAGGTGTCGGTGTCTTGGTGGTCTGTATGGGATGTTGATGGCGTGTTGGGTGTAACGAGATGCTCATTTTGGGGAGGTCGAGCGGTTGGTAAGCAGGCGGTTGCTTGATTAAGAGCACTAGATGGCAATCTTTTCAGAGCCGGCATGTTCTGGAATAATGGATAATTTTGAATATGTTTCTGTCAACGTGTTTGTTGATTCCTCCCAACTCCACAAGCTGCTTGCCTTAGTGCTGGCCGCTGCGACTTCCTTCTTCGAAGGTAATCGCGTCGACTACTCGTTGTAGAAAAAATGCCCGCGAGTGACTGCCTTGATGACGTTTCGGCCGTGGCGAAGACCGTGGCTGTGAACGACCGGTCTCTTTTAGCACCTATAGTGAGTAGCAAACCTGAGGATTGGAGTTCTGTCATGATATCTGATATTGCTCGTCGCTGTAGATACTCAGAAAAATGCTATAACAAAACAAAAATCAAGTTACGTACACACATGCGCTCCGAATCAACTTGCGGGATTTGGACAGAGAAACTATGCGTCGTCAACTACTGTCAGCATACTGACCTCGGGAACGTGGGAAATGGATGAAGCCGTTGATACGACATGTTTCACAGGAGTGCACTGCAAAACCCACGGATAGGTAGTAGTACTGTGTGACAAGACCACCCTGTTGCACCTCGTATCTGTAGATCGCTCGTATAGATAGATCTATGCCGTAACTCTCTGGTCTCTAATGTCGCGTTGTAAACCGGAAATAAGTTCGGTGCCCCAAGAACGCAACAGCTCAGTTTTGAAACTCTTCACAACGATGTTAAATGAAAAATGAAATAAATCCATGTTTTAGCACCGTAAACAATGAAGAAAGTCTAATCTTCTTAGTAAAATGGCCATGCTTTGCATATTTAGCGATGGTGATGGGAGCTTATAGCCGGGTCTCAATAGGCCACTAGAGCTGATGTATGTATTGGAAGCTGGGAGGATGATCGCGGGTGTCTGCTTCCCCGCACCCTCCCACCCTGCCTAGCGTGCCAAGAATTCCATCATCACCTTACCTCTGTTGTAGACTCTCGACTTGATTGCACCTGCAGCTCAACATGATTACCAACTGCCGCTATGGATCAAACCCCACCTCTACTTAATCAAATAATGGCTAAAACAGCCCACATTGACGCGCCGAGAAACATTACGTGCAGAACTATCATCTGCCGAATTGCATGCTGCGTGCATCAAGACCGCGGTGCTAGAGTATCTTCGGTCAGCTAGGTAAAAATCAGTAAGGTGCAACCTTATCATATTATTATATGCAGTTATGAGATTTCATTGGAGCGAAATACCGTGTCTGTCTTACCGCAGTCTTAGCCTGAACGGAATCTTTCCCAAAGGATTCAAGATGCATACTTACAAATCACTACAATCACAAACCAACTCAATCTGAGAATCCCTCCGATGCATGGAGCCGTTTCCACTCACAAAAATATATCATCCAGTCTTGCCACCGACCCCTGCTGACTCAGACCATGTGTGTTGCCGCTGCGCGATGTCATTCCAGGGACCGCCCAGTATTTAAGGCCATTACAGTAGCACCCCTTGAAATGGGTGGCATAGAAATCTCGCTATGACTCTACTAACCAGTATTCTGTCCCTATGGCTAGTTCCTTGTGCTTTACTGGTATCCGCTGACAGCTACCATTCCAAGCCCATCGAGCTCGTTAGGGATGTTGCAATCATCGGTGGCGGGGCGTCTGGCACGTATGCGGCCGTCCGGCTCCGTGAGGACTTGAACAAGAGCATTGTGCTTATCGAGCCCCAATCAAACTTGGGTGGTCATACCAACACCTATCGTGTCCCCGGGACCAACTACACAATCGATTTTGGAGTTCAGTCGTATTTACCATATGGTCCGGCCCTCGAATTCTTCGCGCGTTTTGGCATCACTACACAACCTTTTGTCCCCAAGAGACTGACAGCACTGAACGTCGACGTCGAGACCGGCAAAGAACTGAAAGGTTACATCACACCAAGTGCCAACGCAACCAACGAGGCGTTCAAGCGATGGCTCGATATCACATCCAAGTACAAAGAGATGCTAGAGCCCGGCTACTGGGACTTTCCGCTGCCGTCGGCAATTCCTGAAGATTTTCTCACGCCGTTTGTGGAATTTGCGAAGAAGTATGAGATTGAAGCAGCTATTCCAAGGATCTTAGCAATCTCAGGAGCGGGATATGGCGGTCTTCGTCATCTCATAACGTTGAACATCTTCCAGGCTTTTGGGTATTCACTTACAAAAGGCATGTTGAATGACTTGCTTTCATCACATCTTCCCTTACGTCAGACCAGGGCTTACGAAAACATAGACATAATCGATGGTACTCTCTTCCAACCAATTGATAACAATGGACTTTTGTACCAACGTGCACTCGCACTTCTCCGATCGGATGTACTATTATCGAGTTTTGTCCAAGATGCGAAAAGAACATCAAACGGAGTCGAGCTATCAGTAAAACAAGGAGATACCGAATATACCATCAAAGCACGCCGCGTGCTATACACCGCAGGTCCCAGCCTAGAAAACCTAGCCCCCTTCCACCCCGACTCTAAAGAAACAGCCGTCTTCTCCAACTGGACCTCAGGTGCCGAATTCGTCGGCGTCATAAAAGCCCCATGCATACCCGAAAATTACTCCATCACGTATCTCCCTTCCGCAGTCGTGCCCTCGAACCAGTTTGCCCTCAAAGACTGGCCTTACAGCTTACGTCTGGACTCTACCGGCCCCTCTGGCCAGGGCCTTTTCAGGGTCGTTTTCGGCGCCAACTACACACTCAGCGAAGCCGGCTTCAAGGACCTGACCATGAAAAGCATCGAAAAGCTCCACAGTGCAGGGACTATCGCAGGCACATGCGCGACGGAATTCAAGGCCGTCTCGAACCATACGAGGCCCCAGTGGAAAGAAACGGCAGCGATACTGAAAAAGGGTTTCGTACAGGACTTGTACGGATTGCAAGGTTATAAGAGCATGTGGTATACGGGGTACGCGTGGGCGGTACCGTATAGCTCCACTATTTGGGCTTTTACCGATACGGTTTTAGATAGGCTTTTGGTAGACTTGAAGTCGTCTTGAGAAGCGAGCGGTACTCGCAATGTCGCAATGTAACGCTTTGCTCTTGGAAAATGCAACGGTTCAATAATAGATTATCGATGAAGACACGCGTACCGTCTTTGTCTCATGCCCTTGTTGGTTTTTCTTCCTGAACGATATGGAGCAAAAGCATCTTGGCAAGATGATTAAAACATACACAACGTTTGTTTTACGTAGTTCTTTTCATCATCCCGTTGTTATTGTTCTTCTTTTCCTCCATATCAATAGAACACACGGTATGCTGTAGCATTCTGGGATATTTGATTACAAAACAGAGAGTAAGGATAGGCAGCATGTTAGGTTTTGCGGTTGAGCGCAGGCAAGTGGGCTGGTGGATTCATGCATGAGCGGAGCTGGGTACGTTACACAGAAGAGAAGTACGTGGACTGTGGATCAAGTCCACCTCAAAGTTCCACAATGCGTTCTTGTCCTTGGCTGCAGAGTTTAAATTTTTTTTCATGGATGTACGTAGTAGGTATCCACCGCGATCAGGATCAGCCGACGATCACAATCACATATCCTCACTGGCAAAGCACACCTTTGTTGATGATTCAGAAAAATTACTCTCTATGTACAATGTACAGCGACTTGATGTCCTCTGCGGACTGATTTAGGTACTTGCATACGAAATGCATGGTCCTTCATTCCTTCCAGCCGCAGCCGGTCAATGCAATGGAAGAGAGATATAAATTATTGACAGCGAAATTAAGATCCGACACCTCGACAAACAAAAGGGAAGAGTCTAGTCCATGATGGACATACATCGGTTCATTATATGAAGGGTGGCTAACAAGGCCCGAAGATGGGACAGAAATGCCATGATTACTTTTCCGACCTTGCTCCTATAGAGGAGGGGTATCATGCAAACGCAACGCTTTCAGCAGAAATGGGTTTAATGGCTCTAGAAACGGAGCTTTGACTCGCGCGAGTGGAAGGTGAAACGCTTGTCGATGGTCACCTTGCTGGCCATGACGGAAGCAGCGCGGGCTGCCGGGCTGCCGTTCAGGCCGCTGTGGTCGGGAACAACGTAGTTCTTCACAAGACGCTTGGCAATGGCGCCGTCAACACCGTTGCTGAGGAGCAAATTTGCGCTGCCACCCATGTTACCGGAAACGGCACCCTGGCGGGCAGTAGCAAGGAGCTTGGCCTTGAGCGCCTTGGGGTTTTGACCAAGACCTGCGACATCCTGGGTCATAAGGTAGGCCATGACACCGGTGGTGTGGGGGCAGGCCATGGAAGTACCGGAGAGGAAGTTGATGACAGCATCACCGGTGTTCCAGGAGCTGAGAATTTGTTCGCCCGGCGCGTAGACGTCGACGCACTTGCCAATGTTGGAAAAGGACGAGACCTTGTTGTCAATGTTGACCGATCCGACGGTGACAACGGCAGAATTGGTACCACCAAGGTGAGCGGGGGTTGAGCCACATGCATCAGCACCGTCGTTGCCGGCTGCGACTGAAACGTGGATACCGGCCTCGCTAGCTCCAGCAATGACTTCGTCAACCGAAGCAGCGGTGCCCTGCAGACCCCAAGACATGCTCATGATGGAACCAACGAAGCCAGGTTGGGTCTTGCGCTTGTTATGGTTGGTAATGACCCAGTCCATGCCCTTGATGGTGTCAGAAGAGGCACCAGATCCATCGTCTCCGAGAACTTTGACTTCGATGACGTTGGCGCCCTGGGCAACTCCAAATTTGGCGCCCGCAGCAGTTCCGGCAGTGTGAGTACCGTGACCATCACCGTCAGTGAAGGATCCAGTAGCAGTGAAGCCTTGGGAGGCACGGCCAGTGAAGACAGCGTGGGTAGTTCGTACACCAGTGTCGACAACGTAAATGTCAACTCCAGCACCGAGCGACTTGTCGTCGAAAGTGTAGGTAAAGTCTTCAGTCTTTGGGGATCCACTGGCGCCAGCTGCGTTTGAAAGTCGCTGCAGACCCCATGGAGCTCCTTGTTGCTGGGTTGCGAATGACTTGACAATGGCCTTTTCCTCAACGACATTGACTTCGGTCAAGCCCTGGAAGATCTTGGCGTGCTCATCACACATCTTGACAATAAGAACATGGGGGTTGACGCCTGGGGAAGATTCGAAGACCTTGATGTCATTCGTCTTCTTCAGGTCCAAGGCGTCGAGGTAGTCATCAATCGGCCTAGGGATAGTCTCATTGCGCCAGAAGGTGACAATGTACTCCTTAAGCTCGGCTGAGTGATTGGCGGAGAGGGAGAATTTGCTAATGAAGCCGTCGTTGCTGGTAGCCGCAAGCACGGATGAGCAAAGGCCCAAGAGGCCAGCGGCGACTGAGAAGGTAGACCTCATGTTGGCTATGTAGGGGATCCGGTCCGGAAAAATTTGGTGTAAGAGTAGCGAGAGCTAGAATGTGTCCAGGTTGGTCACTGAGAATGAATGTGGGGGCGCTAGACAAGTCAGTGACAGCTCTGCTGTGAACAAACGGGCGTGAAGCGGTGTAAAGACACGAATGTTGCTGCCTTATAGGGCAGCAGGGAGGGCAACGTGGGCTCAAGGGTATTGACGCGGAGCCAAGTGAGACATTGACATGAACGAGCCACACAATGCTATTGTGGGGGAAATGCAGTGACGGACGGGGGGCGGGACACAGCAGGCGCATGCTTTGTGTAGCAGCCTTGCTCTCGGTACTTACATCCAGGCGCAAACAATGAAGTAGTGAGGGGGTCGTGTGTAAGGCGAGACGAGTCTGAGGACGTAGGCGTGTCGGCCAAGGCGTGCACAGCACTGAAGGAAGGTGAAGGTGAAGTGAAGGAGGTGGAAGAGAATGGGTGGGAGTGGAAAGTGAATGTGTTTAAGAGAGCGACTAGGCACTCTAAAAGAAGCAAAAGTGAGTGTGAGGTGGTGCAAGGAAAGAAGGACCAGGCGGATGGGGTGAAGCAGCAGGATAACGAGGCGTGGCGGAGGTCAAGTTCTCATGTACTCGCGGCACGGCGGCCAGGCCATGACGACCAAGCTCAGGGAAGCAGCATGTGCATATGAAACGTCTTGGCGGTGGGCTGCTTCCCGCGAGCCTGCCATACCCAATTCACTCGCGAGCGCCGGTAGCCAAGTCGAACTGGCGGCGTCTGGCTACTCACCGACGGGCCAGGGTCGACAAGCGAGTGCGGCCCACGCACCTGCACGCACGATTGGGGCGCCTCGGGAGATTGTTGGTGCGGAAGCGACGACGGGCCAGGGCAGCGCGACTAGCATAGCCTGCATCGGGCCCACTAGCTTGTTTTTCTGTTCCAATCTGTTCCAATCCGGTCGTTTATGAAGCCGCTGTGTTTTGTTACGAGTACCGGGCTACAGCCAAACAAACATGCATGCCGACCGTCGACGACGCAAACACGTATTGTTGTCGCCTTCTCCTACCACGGAGAGGGGACAGAGGACAGGGAAGTTGTAGCCGAGGCGTCGAGAAGGTGCCCTGGGTACAGAGAGCAGGAGCAGCCTCGTCCAGTCTCCACAGGGAGGAGGAGCAGAAGGAGCACTCGCGCCAGAAGGCAGGAGTAGCCTCGGTCAGCCGCGGGCTGATTGGCCGCCTGCATCTGAAACACCATAGCCTCTGCGTCACAACCCAGAATAGACAAGCCTCAGCCAATCCCATGCCCCACCCGCCCGCGGCATAAACCTCGACCAGGTGCAGAAATCTACACGACCACCGGTCCGTCAAATCATGCACCGACACCAAGCTTGCCGTGGGCTGTCCAAGCCCCGGCAACCTGTGGCCTCGTAGCCAACGGCCTTATGTGAGGCGCTTGTCTTTGCCATGGTACTTGTAGAACAATTCGGCTCGCTCACTCCGCATGGTGTCAAGACACGACATGTATAAACTAAACAATCCTGGCCCCATGCACCGTTTCAATCTTTATTAAGGGGATGCTCACGAACCGGTACTCTCTGCCTGGCCGGGTAATCCTCCTACAGTAGTAACATGCATACTGTACACACCCAAGATTGGTAATCATCTCTCGTACTACGGGATACACGCTTGTACCGCTGCTGCACAAACACTTGTTCGCTTCCCCGGTGTTTCGATTCGTGCCACGCGTGGCACCTGTTTTAGCACGCATTGACAAACAATCTCACAACTATCGTTCCACCAACGAGCCTGGACGACAAGTCCGACGCATAAAACAACTGTCAGAATCCAAACAACGCTCATATATCAGAGGGCCGATGCCCAGACCATGCATGCGGAAGAAGGAAGTGACCATGTTCTGAACAGACCCAGCGACCCACCGGTTGAGGCTGCCCTGAAGGCGCCCTCAATCAACATGCGCCGCTAGCCAGCCGCCGTCTGTGAAACCAGTCTAGTCACCTTCTCCAAGTTTGCACAGCCACTAGCCACAGATCGTCGTCTGCTAATTTGCGAACCGCCTGCATGGCGGCAAACGACGATTGTATGAGCGAGGACATGATAGTGCACAGTACGGATAGTGCCGCTTCTTTAACTTGACGAGACCTCCACACCTCCTGGTGAGCGAACACCACCATCTTAGCACTAACCGATAGTGAAGTGCATCGCCACAACGACTATTGCCCAGAGCTCCGTACAAGGGTCCCCGCCCTTTTCCTTACCATCCCACGAAATGGTACATTCGATTCTGGCAACCATAGCCATGTCTGCCACCGTTCGTCATGCCGGCTAGTCCAGGGGTTCAGATTCGCCCTTTTCTTTTCAGCCAACCATAGAGGACATATCTTTTGATGTTTATTCTTTGATTCTTGATTCTTGATACAAAAGATTGTACATGGTATATTCCCATACTCTACATTATCAAGCTGAATACAAACCAACCCCTCATTTCTCTTCTGTCAAGCTCATCCTATCTACACATCATCGCCTTCGCCCCCACAATCCCAATCCCAATCCTACAACAAAGACGTAAAAAAACACAAGCCAAGAAAATGACAGAAGCCTTTTTTTCCTAACAACTGCACCCTCCTCCACCCTCGTCCCTTAAACTATTACTCCATCAAACATCCTCATCACTCTCCTCATCCCCCAACAACTCTCCCTCATCCGGATCAACAACACTGTAATCTCCCCTGCCTCTCGCAAAGCTACTCCGACTCGTATACGTCCTCTCATATCCCCATCCCCCACCGCCACCGCCACCACCAAATCTCCCCACAACCCAGCGCCCCACACTGCCCACCAGCAACGGCAGCGCTGCAGCCACAGCCACGATGCCCGAAACGGCCGCAATGGGCCACTTAACCCATGTGGCATCGGCATCGAACGCTGCACCCCCGCCAGGCTCTCCGAGTCGAATGCGGCCAAACTTGCCGTCCCAGTTCCGCCAGACATAGTAACCCACAGCGCCGGCTGCAGCGAAGGGGAGTACGATTGCCAAGAAAAGAGAAAACCCGCCGATACCATGATTCTTCTTGAAGTCCTCTTCGAAGCCTGGACAAGGGTGCGGTTCACCGGTTTTATCAAACTCTGTGCCGCCCTCGCACGTCGAGAGTGGGATTTTACGAAAGCGCGCGTTTGTATAGTATTCCTTGGCGTTCTTATCTGTTTTACAAATTTTAGCCGGATCGGGCAAAGAGAGTCCCGGGACAGGGACGCAGTCGCCGCTGGAGTCGCGTTCGTAGTTGTATGCGCATTCAAAGTCGCGGCGGGTGCAGGAGCAGTTGCGAGCAATGTCGTGCATTTGGTCAATGCGCTGGCCGTTGCGGCACTTCACGTTGCGCTTCTTGCGGTGGTACTGGGCCACATGGCCGAAAAGGCACTCAGGCTCGTCTTGCTGGAGGGGGTGCTGAGGGCTCCAGAGATCGTAGTCGCCGTGCGTGGGGTCGTTTTCGTCGAGCTTACATTCGGTTTGGAACTCGGGGAGGCCGGAGAAGTCGAGGTTGACGGCGACGAGTTCCTTGCTGTCCTTGCCCCAGAGGAGGAAGTTGAGCGACGTATCACTGGGCACTGTGGTGATTGCGTCGACGCGCATCTTATGGTCGGCGAACTGGTAGAGGTTCCACGTTGCGCCGCTGTCGATGGAATAGTAGACGTGATCGGTGTCTTCACCGCGGCGTACAATGACAATGACAGAACCTTGGTCACCAAACTCCCACGCGTAGACACCCTTCTTGATCTCCTTCCAGGTAATACCGGCATCAGTGGTCATAAAAGTGTTGGCTTCGCCAAAGGTGCTTAGCTCTGGTCCGACGTTGCCGACTGCAAGCATTAAGCCGACTGCGGTGGGAGAAGAGTACATCTCGCGAGGATCAACACGCTCTGTATATCCATGAATGTGCAGGCCGCACGTTTTTCTGTTCGATACATCGCAGCCGAATGGCTTGCCATCAGAGTCCTTTTCGGGCGCTTGAAGAGGCTCCCAATCTGCGCCGTCATTATGGGTGATGCGACTCTGCTTCTTCTTCTTTGAACCCTTGTTGACTTCGTCGACGTTGACAACAACATTGGCAACCGCAACACCTTCAAGTCCCTGCATCTTCTCGAAGTCGACGTAACCTTCAGAGTTTCTGTTGACAGCAGCCAGGCTCATGACATACGAAGTACCGTTGCTGTTGCTCTTGATGATCGAGCCATACTCCTGCTCTCGCTGTGGGTTGACCGTGACATGTAGAAAGACTGCGTGTGTCGAGCTGTCTAATACTGTGTAGGCAGTCTGATGAATATCGAAGAACTTGGGAGGGAACTTGGCCTCGGCAAAGGTGTGGGCATCAAGACTAGCGTCGAGGTGAAGAGTTCCGTCATCGGCTTTGGTCGCGACAATGACGAATTCCGACATGGTCGCAAATTCAACCACCGACTTGAACTTGACATCCTTCTTCTTGAACCAATCGTCGCTGGAAATGAGTTCGAGTGGCGCATTCTTTTCCTCGTTGGTGTGTTGCTCGCAAAATACCTGCTCTTCCTTGACACTTCGGCCGGCTTCGCGCCAGACAAATGCGCACTTCTTTACATAGGGAACAAGCGACTCCCAGCTGGAGTCTTCACCATTCTTCTGTGAGACGTAGGCTACTGTGTGGCAATCCTTATTACCAAGCTTCTCGCAGTTCTTGCCACCCAGCCAGATGATCCACCCTTTCTCTTTCGGATGAAATTGCATAATGGGAAGCATCTCCGTGTTTGGCATAACCGGTGCCTCAAACGAGTTGATGCTGTCGTGAAGCCCACGGTCCCTAGAGTAGTATACTTTTTTACTCGCTGTCAAGAAGTAGACGTTGTTGTTCTCGTACTGGTGGGGGTAAATCCTGACAATCTCATCGTCAACGGCCTTTTTCCACTTCTTTCCATGATCATGGGTAATGTAGGCCGTACGCTCGTCGGTGAGCATTACAACAGTCTCGTCCTTGTTCCGGTCATTGTCAGTCTTATCGTCTTGAGTGTTGCGCTCCAAATAGTACTGCTCCATAAACTTGCTGCCCTTGAACTTGGTAATCTCGCTAGTAATCTTGTCACTCTTGGGCGGCGGTCGCTCTGCGTCTTTGCATTCGCGTTCGACCTGCTTATCTCTTTCGGTTTCGCCCTTGCACTGATTACCAGGAATCTTTCTCCAGCCGGAACTACCCTTGTAAGACTTCGCATCGCCCTCGCATGCTCCTTTGGGAAGACTGAATGACGCGCTCGGCTCGCACTTCTTGTCCCTGCCTTCTCCAGTAGGAGAAAAGTTAAAGTCGCACTCGTAGTCCCTGAACTTGTCACAGTCGCAAGGCTTGAATTTCGGGACCGGGTCTTTAAACAGCTCCCCAACGGAGCATTCAGCGTCCCACTTGCGCCTGCGGAAGAGTTGCTTGTGGCCCATGACGCAACTTGGATCGCCGTCGGCGTCCTTGCGCACTGACCATTCATCGTCGAAATCGTTGTCCCCGCACTTCTTTAGCATGTCAGTGAAATCCAGGTGAATGATGACATGTTCTCTGCCACCGCCATCCTTCTTTCTTGATGCGTAGAGCATGAACTTTGAGCTCGTTGAATCAGGTAGGGTAGTGAGTTCGCGTGCGCGGATCTTGTAGTCGAGCTTGATCTTTTGCCAGGTATCCTTTCGTCCGTGCTTGAACGAGTACCTGATCTCGCTCGTGTCGCCCTCGTCAAATACAGCTACCAAGACTGAGCCTTGGTCACCGAATTCGTACTTGTGCGCTTCCTCAAGTGCCAGCTCCCATGTAAGGCCGGCATCGTCGGAAACATAAAGGTCGCCGTCGGTGTACTTGCCCAGGTGCTCGCCAGTGTTTCCAACGCCCATGACGATGCCTGGCGCGGGGCTCGAGAAAACGCGCCCGCTGTTGTGCAAGTTGGTGACCGAGTGCAGATGTAGCTCTCCATCCTTGCCCTTGACAGTGAGCTTCTCAAAAGACCTTCCGTCATCGAAACTGATGCGCGACTTGAGCTTTTTAGGCTGACCAGACTTCTCAACCTCCTTGTAGTTGTCAACCGTGTTGACCAAAACCACGCCCTGTATGTTTGCGATCTTCTCAAAGTCCACGTAGCCGGCCTCGTTACGGTTGGTGTGCTCGACGTTCTTTGTGAAGTAGGTTCCATTGGAGTTGCTGGTGTAGAGATTGCCCATGGTCACATACTTGGATGTCATGACGTCGACTTGAATGCTGTAATTTGTGGATTCAAGAATGGTGTAAGCGTCCTCTTCGATCTTATGGTCGCCAAAGCGAGCGTGGTGCCACGAGTCGGCATCTTGGGTTACATAAAGGGCGAGTTCGCTCGAGTGGTCGGCTTTGGCGGCGGCGACAATATAGCCCTTGACGGCGGCCATGTTGGCCATGCCCTGCACGGTGCGTCCGGTCGACATGACGGGCTCATCAGCGTCCTTGAAAAAGCTGGGCCTATTAGCTGGTGTCCAAATTCATTGCCTATCGCCACTCACTTATCGGACACGAGCAGTCTAAAGTCTTTTGACCTGTCGGAGTACCTTCCCCTTGTAATGCACAATATCCGGTCGTCGTGCTTGTCCACGCCTTGCAGGAAGCGCTCAGAGGCCTTGGCCCATTGGCACATGCGGCGGTCTTCAACGAGGACCTTGGGCTCCGTCTTGAAGCCATCAGTCGTGTAGTATGTCTGTATACAATTAGCCACTACATATGCAGTATCCAGAGCAAACAGAGGCCTACCCTTCCCAGACACGGCGCAGTGAAGCAGTTCTCAATCTCGTTTATCAATATCTTCTTGTTGTCCTGCGCATGCCAGCCAACAGGACCCTGTGGCGAAGGCGGAAGCTCGGTCTCGAAGCTGTCCCAGTTCTCGCCCTGATCAAACGTGATCCAATGCTTCTTTTCGCTTATGATCAGCGCGACCTTGTTGTCGTACGGGCTCTTTATTATGCCCAAGCCGTGCACGTCTTTTATTTCCTTCCATCCCTTGCCAGCATCGTGGGACCGAAATATCTTTCCATTGTCGAGTTCTTGTACCAAGGCGACTCCCGAATCGTCAAAGTACATGAGATTCACCAGCTCATTCTTAAAGGGTGTGGTTTCGACGAGGGGATCTTTTGCGGCGGCCGAGGATGCTAGTGCCAGCAGGGCGGGCAGCAGGAGGCCCTTAAGGTGTTTCATCATGCATAGATGCGAAGAAAATCGCTTGGTGTTGTAAAGTGCGAGGTGTGCACGAGATCAAATGAACAACTGGCTCTTGGGGAGATTCACAGCCTTGTAGGTGAGCAGCGGCGGCCCCGATGACGCTTGGCGACCTGAAACACTTGATGCGCCGCAGTGGCCGAGGTTCCAACGGCGCGCAAAGTCGTACCGTATAGTTAGCACGTAGGAATACTTGGGACGTAGTTTAGGGCAAAAATGGAAAGACTAGCAAATGTCCAAGGTGCGAAGCTGAAAGGTGCACGAGTACGTTTGCAGACTGGGGCCAGAATCCGCCAGATACAGCCCGCGCCAGGTGTCGCGCGTTGTACCTATCGAATAAGCGGACATCCGCGGCTGATGTCCGCACCCGCCATCCTTGTCGCCTACTTGGAGCTGACTGCAGCCGTCAGCCTCCCCCTAGTGCCCCTCTCGCTTTGTTCATGCGCCACTCCACTTTACATGCCCATGGTAGCCGTTTCTTCATCTGTTCTACTTGTGACCCCATCTGTATCATTAGCATTCTCCTACTCAAACACTGAGCTGACAATGCCAGCGCTCATGATAGGCATCAAGGTTGCTGCCTGCTCGTCAATCACCACTTCTTACAAGTAAATAGGTGTATTTTACAGCCACCCAAATAAACTCACGCCCAAGTAAACTTGGATGTCGACGATCAAGACAATCTTACCATTGCCATATCTTGTGGAGTGAACTTGGGCAGATTTCCATCCGCTGTGTGAAATGGTATTGCTTTCAAAAGTTTAATTCTCAACTACTTACTCACAAAACATGCTGAAACATGCATTTGCTAACTTCAAATCCAACACATCAGCCCATGTACATAGAATACAAAAAAATGGCGCATCTTCTGTACTATCCCTTTTGTCTTGCCTTATGCCCTTTCTAGTAGGTACGCTTGAATGGTGGTACAGCCTTGCACTCGGCCTCATCCAGAGTGTGGCCAACAACGCTCCTGTAACCCAGCTCCGTCTTGCCGTGTGGCTGCTTCTGCCACGACAACGTGTGCTTCATCCATTTCTCGTCGTCACGGTCAGGGAAGTCCTCGCGGGCGTGGGCACCTCTTGACTCCTTGCGGTTGGCGGCAGATTCGGCTGTTTGGACAGCGCAGGTGAGCAAGTTCCTCAGCTCCAGAGTCTCGACAAGGTCAGAGTTCCAGATCATGCTGCGGTCCTTGATACCAACGTTGGCAAAGTCGGAATCGACATCGTGGATCTTCTTGACACCCTCGTCGAGCGATGCCTGTGTTCGGAAGACGGCGACATCAGTCTGCATAACCTTCTGCATCTGGAGGCGAATTTCGGCTGTCGACTTGGCACCGTCCGAGTTGCGAATCTTGTCGAGGACGGCAATTGAGTCGGCACCAGCATCAGCTTGTACGGGGTCAGCGGTCTGGCCAGGGCTGAAATTGTCCCGGATTGTGTGCGAGACAGCACGACCGAAGACGACGAGATCCAGGAGAGAGTTGGCACCAAGTCGGTTGGCACCGTGAACGGAGACGGAGGCAGCTTCACCGCAAGCGAATAGACCTGGAACGACCTGGTCGTTGCCCTGTGCGTCCTGTGTGATGACCTCACCTGTGTACTTGGTTGGGATACCACCCATGTTGTAGTGGACAGTGGGGAGGACAGGGATGGGCTGCTTGGTGACATCGACACCAGCGAAAATGGCAGCAGTCTCGGAGATACCGGGCAGACGCTCGTGAAGAACCTCGGCGGGCAGATGGCTTAGCTGTAGATAGATGTGATCCTTCTCAGGACCGACACCGCGACCCTCACGGATTTCCAAGGTCATGGATCGCGAGACGACATCGCGAGACGCAAGATCCTTGGCAGTTGGCGCATAACGCTCCATGAACCGCTCACCTTCTGAGTTGAGAAGGTAACCTCCCTCTCCACGAGATCCCTCAGTGATCAAGCAGCCTGCACCGTAGATACCAGTGGGGTGGAATTGGACAAATTCCAAATCTTGGTTGGGGAGTCCAGCGCGAGCAACCATGGCCATACCGTCACCCGTGCAAGTGTGTGCAGATGTGCAGCTAAAGTAAGCACGCCCGTAACCTCCAGTGGCCAGAACGGTGTTCTTTGCAATGAAACGGTGGATGGTTCCGTCCTCCTGATTGTAGGCAACGACACCCTTGCAGACGCCATCTTCCATGATCAAATCGGTAGCAAAGAATTCGATGAAGTACTTGGTGTTGTGTCGTAGAGACTGTCCGTAGAGTGTGTGGAGAAGAGCATGGCCAGTTCTGTCAGCTGCAGCACAGCATCGATATGCCTGCCCACCCTTTCCGTACTTCTGCGATTGTCCACCAAAAGCACGTTGGTAGCTGCGAGATTGTCAGTATGCTATAGGGGCGTGGGGCATGCATGCGAAAGACATACATCTTGCCATCGTCGGTTCTCGAGAATGGGCAGCCGTAGTTCTCGAGCTCAATGACCGACTGGGGCGCCTCTCTTGTCATGTAGTGAATAGCATCCTGGTCACCGAGCCAATCTGAGCCCTTTACGGTATCGTACATGTGCCACCTCCAGTCATCCTCGTGCATGCTAAACCCTTGTCAGACATGTTCTCCATTACTTGTTACGATTGCACGTACTTTCCGAGCGCAGCATTGATGCCACCCTGTGCAGCTACCGTGTGTGATCGAGTGGGGAAGAGCTTCGATATGCAGGCCGTGTTGAATCCAGCTTCGGCGAGACCAAAGGCCGCTCGCAGACCAGCGCCTCCAGCGCCAACGACAATGGCATCGTATTCGTGGTCAATGACGGGGTATTTGCTCGAAATGAAGCCTGACACTTCCTTTGCCCGCAGGTTTTCAGTAGCAAATATGCGTCGCGCAGGGCGAGTTGAGGAGAAGGCTCGGGCAGTTGGGCGGAAACTCTTCGCGAGCTGTTGCGGTACGTGTTAGCCATTGAACAGGTGAAGGACGTCAACATGCGACACTGCCAAAGCCATGTGGGATGTGGCACACGCCTCGGTGCGGCGGATGCAGCGAACACAGCCGCCGTCCGACTGCGTGTGGGAAGAGACAAACTCACCTGGCTTGCAAGCTGCGTACGACGCATCCTGAGACAACTCATGTTGGCGGTGGCCGAAGAGTGGAGAGTAGACGGGAGTGCGAGAGGTCCTGGTGGGTTCAATGTTGTAGGTCGATGATGGCGTTGCGCCCTACTTCAATGTTACAAACTAAATCCCGCCGCCGTTGATTGGATCGGCAGGCCTCGGCTGCATCGCCTGCCATCCAGCAGTCATCCCGGCTTTTCTTCTTCAGCGCAACAATCTGGACGCCTCTTCGCCTCCACGTATGGAGTCGTGATCAAATACACCGTACATTGTACTATTACGCTATTTTGCACATTTCAATTCTAAGATACAGTTGACTTTGAGTTGAGACCTCGACTATATCCACCATCAGGACGTAAGCTTCGCACAATGGTGGACGGCGTCGTGCTAGAGAATTCAAATCTGAGACGTTCGTGAGAACTGTTCCAAGCATTGCATCTGCCGGAGCATATGACCGCTCCGGCTACCTCTATTTTCCCACGCATCTTGTCTGTTCCTTTGAGTGTTGTTCCAGACGTGTCGGCGCTGACGCTAGATCTAGAGCCTCATTCGTCGTCGTCATAGACGTTCCCATACGATCACATGGCTCGCCCATCTGCTACTCCCGGCCAACCTTTCGGCCCGTACGGAAGTAGTAGCCTGTTTGCTGCACATATAGCCGTCCTGGCTGTACATTTTATTAATGTACACAGTAAGCCTAGCACCAGTTCATGAAAACCTGACGCTTGATAAAACTTCTTGAAGCAATTGCAATGTCTTTCTACTTCTCAGCATCACGTGAGCGATCATCGCTCCATTGGAACGCCCTGAATCCCACTGCTGTTCTCGCCTGTGGTGACATGACTCGCTGCGCACATCGAGCCATCGAGCCAGAATTCAGCGGTAACATCACACTAGCTCCTGCCAGACCAACACCTTTATATGTATCACGAATTGGCCATGGCTGACAGATATGTTGAATTGGGGAATCGTTGAATTTTTGTTCAATCGCTCATGACAGTCATCCATGTTGTAGACATATCCCGAGCGCCAAAGCCCATATGAAGAAAGCATGCACTCCGTACCACCACTTCAAACCTTCTAAGACGAAGACTGAAGGTCCTTCTTCATAACACCCTCGTACTGCCTCTTCTCCGCCGGTGTCTGGTAAGCACCGTGACCGAACTTGGAAGAGGTGTCGATCCATTTGAGCTCAACCTTCTCCAGCGCTCTCCTGCTGGTATGGATGAACATGGACTTGCGCAGGGTCATGACGCGCTTCTTGACACCAGGGCAGTTGCCCTTGAGGAGAACGAAGTCGTTCTTGACCTCACCATAGCGGACAAAGCCACCCATGCTGTTATGTGTTAGTGTTGGTTCATGTGTGAGACAGCATATGACTTACGGTGTGATGCGCTTCTTGGAAACGTCGAACTCGGTTGAGGCGTTGCCCTCGTCATCGGCCTTACCAATACGGTAGATCTTGTGGTTGACCGAGGTACGGTGGTGGTAACCCATCTGACCAGCACGGGCAACAGTCCATTGTACGTGGGCCGGGTGCCAAGCACCGATACAGGCGACCTTGCGGAGACCCTTGTGTGTCTTACGGGGAAGCTTCTTGGTGCCCCATCGGGAGGTGACACCGTTGTATCCGTGACCCTTGGTGACGGCGATAACGTCAATCATCTCGTTGGCCTCGAAGATGGAGCTAATCTCGATGGGCTTCTCGAACAGTCCGTGGCCGTGGGCGACCTTGTCAGCGATGCTGCCACCGTTGATCTGGATCTCCATAAGATGGGCCTTCTTCTGCTTGAGTGGGGTCTTTGAGATCTGGGTGTGGGCGAGGACGCGGACAACGGTGCAGTACTTCTTCATGCGCTCAAGCTCACGGGTGATTGACTGGCCGTTGCTCTCTGAGTGCTTCTTGGCGTACTTGGTGAAAGCCTTCTTCTTGCTCTTGTACCAGTTGCGGTAGAAGCGGCGCTTGACCTCGTCGCTCAGGTGCTCAGCCCACACGGTGGTGAGCGAGCGGAGACCACGAGGAGTCTCAATGTAGCCAACAAGACCGACAGCGATCATCTGAAAGGTGGTTAGTCATCTGTTTCGCTCAATTGCGGTGGGCAAACGTGTGCATACGGGAGGGGTCTCGATGACGGTGCAGGCCTCAACAATCTCCTTCTTGTGCAGCTTCGCACCGGGTCGGTCGAGATCGCGGACAATGGTGGTCATGCCGGCCTTGTAGCCCATGGCCGCCGTGAGGTGGACGGGCTTCTTGGGGTCATCCTTAGGGAAGCTGGCAATGGCCGTCAGCGTGCTGCCAAAGATGCGGTGGTGGTGGCAGCGAAATTACCTCTTGACCTTACCCCGGTGACGGGCAGCGCGCTTTCGCGGTAAGAAGGCCAGAGACCCGTGGCGGGGGGCTTCGAACTTCCTGTGGGACATGGCGAGTTCGATGTGCTATGGTTAGTAGGTGTCGAAGTTGGCGAAGAAGTTCTTCTCTGGGAGCCGAATATTGTTGTGGGCGGCACGAGCGATTCACGCTAGCCGGACGTGGTAAGGCGTGGTTTGTAGCGCCAAGCCCTGCCACTGGAGTCGGACACTCCCCCACTAAGCTGTGAATCGAGGTATCAACGAAACACGCTTTGTCTCTGTACCTGAGCTGCTGCTCCCTGCGACGTCGCCCGCCCACCCTCGTCGTTCCGCTGCCGAGTCGATTCGCCCGACGCTCAACCATACAGAGGCTCTTTCCACCGCCCACCCCCGCCATCGACCACGCAACTACCAAGACACCGCTCCTACTACATCATCACCACCAACACCATCGCCCGTGCACCTCGCCGCCGCTATCGCCCCGGCCATTCTTACCCCCTCCACGGCTCGTACATCGACACTCCACTCGCTGCTGCCTGCCAAACACAACAAAGCGCTAGCTGCACTTGAAACCTCTCCGCTGGCGTGCCGCAATCCTTGTCTACAATCATGGTAGAAGCAGAAGGCAACCCCACGACGTGGAAATTTACCCAGTATGTACCGCCCCTCCCACAAGCCATGTACACCACCACTGCAAGATCGGTCTGCATCGTCCTGTGCTTGCGAGTGTGTCGAGGCGCCCTGGGAACGCCACTGACTGAGACAGGTGTTTCGGCGACAAGGGCGATGTTGAAGACATAACCGAAGGTACGTACCTTTGTTGTTATCACACCCTCCCTCTGTACAGTCTATTAATACCTGCATGCAATTGCTGACAGCGAGCGCAGCCGACATCATCTCAACCGTCGAGTTCGACCAGACGGGTAACTACCTCGCAACTGGCGACAAGGGCGGCCGTGTGGTCCTGTTCGAAAGGAACGAAACAGTACGTTATCCCACAGTATATGGCCCTTTGATTGCGACAATGCTGACCAGTCTTAGAAAAAAACCTGCGAATACAAGTTCCACACCGAGTTCCAATCGCACGAGCCAGAGTTCGACTACCTAAAGTCGCTAGAGATCGAAGAGAAGATCAACAAGATCAAGTGGTGCCGCCGGCAAAACGCTTCACACTACCTGCTCTCCACAAACGATAAGACAATCAAGCTATGGAAGGTGTTTGAGAAGTCGCTAAAGGTGGTGGCGGAGAACAACTTGTCACACGAGTTGACGCCCGGAGGCGGGGTTGCTGGTGGAGGTGGTCCCGTCAGGAACCCGAATGCTCAGTTCCGCAGCGCCACCGACCTGAAGCTTCCGCGCCTTACACACCACGACACTGTCGTTGCCGCGGTACCTAGAAAGACTTATGCAAACGCACATGCCTACCACATCAACAGCATATCCGTCAACAGCGATGGTGAGACGTTCATTAGCAGCGACGATCTGCGCATCAACCTCTGGAACCTCAATATCCAGGACCAGAGCTTCAACATTGTCGACATCAAGCCTGCCAACATGGAGGAGCTTACCGAGGTCATCACAGCTGCTGAGTTCCACCCCATTAGCTGCAATTGGTTCATGTACGCAAGCTCCAAGGGCACTATCAAGCTGGCCGATATGCGGGAGAGTGCGCTGTGCGACCAGCATTCGAAACGTGAGTTGCTTCTGTCCCCTAGAAAGTTTGTATACTGATGTGCATTGTTCAGAATTCGAACAAGAGGAAGACCCGTCTTCGCGCTCATTCTTTTCCGAGATCATCTCATCCATTTCCGATGTGCGATTTTCACACGATGGACGATACATCTTGTCACGCGACTACCTGACGGTCAAGATTTGGGATGTAAACATGGAGAAGACCCCAGTGAAGACAATCCCTATCCATGAGCACCTACGACCTCGGCTCTGTGATACGTACGAAAATGACAGCATTTTCGACAAGTTTGAGGTGGTTTTCTCTGGCGATGCCAAGAACGTTATGACTGGTAGTTACAACAACAACTTCATGATATATCCATCAGACAACGACAAGGATACTGAAGTCGTACTCCAGGCTGACAAGTCTGCGTTCAAGGCCAAGAAGGTGGGAATTCCAACGCCTATGAACTCTTCCACAAGCCCGACAGGTAGCAACAGCGGCAAGAAGGGTGGCTCAAGAGCCGGAAGTCCCGCTGCAGGCGCCGTGGGGCAAGGGCAACGCATGAGGAAAGAAACAGATGCGGATCAGATCGACTTCAACAAGAAGATTCTACATATGAGCTGGCACCCATTTGAAGACAGCATTGCTATAGCAGCGACAAACAACGTAAGTGACTCTCGCATCTTCGGCCTAGAAGTCTATCTAACAATTTTCAGCTTTTTGTTTTCTCCGCATTGTAGTGTAACCTTCCTTCAAGGATATCGCCATAGAACACTTGCAAACAGTAGTCTACGCTTGTTAGGTTCTTGGCCATCCTTAACTTCCGATCTTCATTTCAGTGTTGGCAGCAGCCTGCCAGGGGGCGCTAGGATGATAGAACAGGAGCATTCATGGCGAAAGGGGAGGATGTAGGTGATGGATGTCGCAATGCGGGTTACGAACAGATAGCCGCAGAGCAGTGTAGATTGCAACACCAAGATAATGACTCTGAATGGTGCAGAGAAATAACAAGAGAAATCATGATCACTGAGGCGGGGTGTGATGCTTAGATGATCGGTTTTACGGCCCTTTTGCATACGACGTAGGTGCCGGTAGAATCCTGGTCCCTGGGATTCTGGAAACATGCTTCTTCGGGTAAAGGCCACGATTTCTAGGTTAGCGCCCGTGAGGCTCTCATCACACCCTAGGCCGACCGACCTCCACGTTGCGTCTCGCATTCCCTCGAGCGTCTTTCCATCCACTGTCGTATTACGCCAGACCAAGCTAGCTTTGTGGGAAGCGACTCCAACCCCTCACTACAGTGTGAGTGCGTCTCTGATAGGCGATTGCGTGACTGGTGCTTGCTTGTGCAGAATCCGTAGTACGGTTTTACACCTGCTAGCTTACTTTGTACCGTCATCTGTTTTTACCACATTGTTGACGTCAGGTGTTTGACATTCATCAGTCTTGCTATTTTTGCTCGCCTCGTCGAAAGCGCAACAATTTGTTATACGCTACGTTCTATCACCACGTCTTGTCCGCTATCATGGCCACGGTTGCCGCTGTTGTCAGCAGCTTTTCGCTCATTTTCGGAGGGTGTTGTGCCAATGTAAGGACACTGGACCAGCTTTCTACATTCACGACTAACATTACAAAGGTATACTGTTTGGAGGCCATCGTAAAGTAAGGTGCAGGCGTTCATCATGTTAGTGCACCTACTAAGACAAGTCAGAAAAGAGCCTGACAGCGGTTTGCTCATTACACTCTTCCAATTTGTGTTTACATGTCTTTCGACGTTGCACTACCAGTTTGATCCGAATGGGCGTTACTTTTTGAGAAGCTCGCCGGTACCATTCCGAAAGTGGTGTATCAGTGCCGCGTTATTCTTTACGGTCAATATGCTGAATAATTGGGCTTTCGCCTTCGATATCTCCGTCCCTGTGCACATCATTCTTAGGAGCTTTGGTAGTGTAACGACCATGGCGGCTGGATGGCTTCGCGGCAAGAGGTATACACCTCTGCAGGTCTTCTCGGTGGTGATTTTGACATTCGGCGTCATTGTTTCAGCGTGGGCAGATGCTCAATCAAAGGTACGGCAAGTTTTCGAACCAGCCTTTTGCAGGCACTAATGATGATGGCAGGGAAAGAAAATGGATACTTCGAGCTCAGCATCACCTAGCTCCTCGCTTCAGGCAGGTCTTTTAGTCCTGCTCATTGCACAGTTGCTTTCGGCTTGGATGGGCGCCTATGCCGAGGACATCTACCGCGACCACGGGAAAGACTGGCAGGCCAACCTTTTTTACTCTCATCTGCTGTCTATCCCGTTCTTCGCTGGATTTGCGCCAGTTCTCACGCAGCAATTCAAGCGCCTCCAAGCCTCGCAATCGTTTCAGGTACCGCCCAAAGTCGCGGCCACGCTACCACCAATCGTCAACAGCGTTTTGGATGCGACGTCGCAGCATGTAGTTTTCCTCACAGCTAACGCGCTCACGCAATTGCTCTGCATCACTGGCGTCAACATGCTTAGTGCGAACACGACTGCTGTAACTGTGACAATAGTGCTGAACATCAGGAAGCTGGTGAGCTTCTTGCTGAGCGTATGGATATTCGGAAACCAGATGACAGGAATGATGAAGGTTGGGGCTGCCATGGTGTTTGGTGCCGGTGCCCTGTACGGATGGGAAACTTCTTATCGCATCCCACAGCAAAAGAAGACGGAAGCGATGAAGGCGAAGAAGGGGCAGTGATGAGGGAGAGGGAGAGCAGCAATTCAGGTGTGTATATAAGCAGATGTCATATGGCGTTGGCCGTGGGGAGTGATAGGTGGGCTCTGTAAAAACAAACAATATACCGGTAGCGCGTCTACGCCAAGTGTGAGAACATGTCACCCTCAGATCTGACGTATCGGTTCGCAAACGCCACGGTGCGTACATGAACGAGAACAGCATTGTGCCCAAAATACACTCCCCAAAGACATCTTTCACCTACGGGCCCCCCTGTTGCCCCTTCGCTATACGAAGTACGTTTTCGATGCGGGTTTGGCCAATGACGTTCCGCGCAGGGGTCAGGTCGGCAAGCGAAGATCCCATTGCGGATTGGTGGATTCCGACCCTGAACCCGCGATCGATTAGGTGTCGTGTCTCTAAGAGCCGGACCATTCTCGCTCTCTTTTCTCTTTTCGAATCTCTTCATCCTGTTCCTTTTGTCGTTCATCGACTAGTAGCCCATCATGTCCTCCCCTCCTGGCACCGTCCGCCAGCGGACAGGCAAGGACAAGAAGCGACCCGTCTCACCGAACCCAGAGGCCTTGTCTGAAAAGGTGGCCGACAAGGTCGCCAATGTCGTGGAGAAGACGAAGCCAGTCATGGAAAAGGTCAAGCCGTACAAGGCACCGCAGCAAGGCGGAGATTGGGACTACAAGCTCGCCATGGCCGTCATGACGGTCCTCGCCTTCATCACGCGCTTCTGGGGCATCAGACATCCTGACCAGGTTGTCTTCGACGAGGTGCACTTTGGAAAGGTGCGCATATGCCAAGGGGAATTGATTGTGTGCACTTCTAACTGTGTCTTCAGTTTGCTTCCTATTATCTTCAACGAACCTACTTTTTCGATGTCCACCCTCCCTTTGGAAAGCTCCTCTTCGCCTTCGCTGGCTGGCTCGTCGGATACAAGGGCGATTTCTTGTTCGAGAACATTGGCGATTCGTACGTCACAAACAAGGTCCCCTATGTTGCCTATCGTGCCATGCCCGCCTCGCTCGGTGCCCTCACGGTCCCAATTGTTTTCATGATCATGTGGGAGTCTGGATACTCGCTACCGGCCTGCATCACCGCCGCCGGTTTGATGCTCTTCGACAACGCCCACATTGGCCAGACGCGCCTTATTCTCCTTGACGCCTCCCTCATTTTCTTCATGGCCCTCTCCGTGCTATCCTACATTCGCTTCTATAAAGAACGCCACGTTCCTTTTGGCCGGAAATGGTGGAAGTGGCTCCTGTTTACAGGAATCAACCTCAGCTGCGTTATCTCCATTAAATATGTCGGTGTCTTCACTTTCTTCTCCATCGGTGTCCCAGTCATGTTCGACTTGTGGGACCTGATGGATGTCAACCGACGCCAGGGTGCCTTGACTCTTGCCGAATTTGGCAAGCATTTTGCAGCCCGTGCTGTTGGTCTGCTTATTGTGCCCTTTTTCCTGTACCTTTTCTGGTTCCAGGTGCATTTTGCCATTCTCACCCGCTCTGGGCCTGGCGACGACTTTATGACTCCCGAGTTTCAGGAGACTCTGAGCGACAATGTAATGAGTCTTCAGTCTGTTGGTATTAACTACTACGATTCCATCACTATCCGCCACAAGGAGACCAAGGTCTACCTCCACAGCCACCCTGACCGTTACCCGCTCCGATACGACGATGGACGTGTCTCTTCGCAGGGACAGCAGGTTACTGGATATCCTCATAATGATACCAACAACCACTGGCAGGTCCTCCCGTTCAAGCCTCTGCCAAGCGAGGAGGGCCAACGCGTCAAGGTCGGCGACGTTATCCGTCTACGCCATTTGATCACCGATACCATCCTCATGACACATGACGTTGCCTCTCCGTACTACCCAACCAACCAGGAGTTTACGACTGTGACCAAGGATGAAGCCGCCGGCGCACGTTACAATGACACTCTGTTCGAGCTCAAGGTCGACAAGGGCAAGGGCGATTTCAAGACCATGTCGACTCATTTTAAGCTTGTTCACGTGCCCACTAAGGTCGCCATGTGGACTCACACCAAGCCTCTCCCAGAGTGGGCCTACAAGCAGGCCGAAATCAACGGAAACAAGGCTGTTCAGCAGTCGAGCAATATCTGGTATGTCGACGACATCCCATCTCTGCCAGCCGAAGACGTGCGCAACAAGAAAGAGCCCAAGCAAGTCAAGCATCTCAGCTTCCTGAGGAAGTGGGTCGAACTCCAGCGCGCCATGTTCTACCACAACAACGCCTTGACTAGCTCGCACCCGTATGCATCGCAGCCTATCTCCTGGCCATTCCTCCTTCGCGGTGTCTCCTTCTGGACGCACAACGACACTCGCGAACAGATTTACTTTCTAGGCAACCCGATTGGGTGGTGGCTAGCTTCCTCGCTGCTCGCAGTATTCGCAGGCATCATCGGCGCGGACCAATTGGCGCTCCGCCGCGGCATGGACGCTCTTGACGACCGTAAGTTAGCTCTCTTGTACAAGAAACGTGGACTCTGTTTTTTTCTCCTGGCACTTGTATTCGAAGGGGAGGTTCTAACTTTCTTCCCTGTAGGCACCCGTTCGCGTCTTTACAACTCTACCGGATTCTTCTTCCTCACTTGGGCCGCACACTATATCCCCTTCTATATCATGGGTCGCCAGCTCTTCCTCCATCACTACCTCCCTGCCCACCTCGCCTCCTGCCTCGTCACGGGTGCCCTCGTAGAATTTGTCTTCTGCATCGAGCCCCAGGACCCCGAGACGCCCAGCGCGGTTAAAGGTCATCGCCGCACTCGCTCCCGTCCTGTTCGTGAACGCGTCGCTACGTCTAGTTTGATGGGCAGCTGGATCGCGTGCGGCGTTATTCTTGCAGCAGTGTTTTGGTGCTTCCTCTTCTTTGCGCCGCTTACGTATGGTAGTCCAGGCTTGGAAATCGGACAGGTTCAGATGAGGCAGTGGTTGGGGTATGATTTGCACTTTGCGAAATAGATGGGTTTGGGTGGAGTTGGGGGGTTTGAGGTTGTGTGGACACGACTTTTTCTCTTCCCTTTTCCTTTTCTTTTGTTCTCTTTGGGTCAGGTCGATCTTAAAGGGTGGGGTAAGGGCGATCAAAAAAATGGAGAAATGTATACGTTGAGTTGCACGGCGTGAGACTGCCGGTGTGATGTAAGATTGAGTTTCTTATGTAATTTTTTCGAGCATGTATAACAATAAATTCCAAAATGCTATGCGATTAGTAGCGTTGTTTTGCAATGGAAATGGAAACGAGAAAAACAGCTGCATTATGAGAAACTTCCTCTCAGTCCCTCTTGACCGACAATATAACCCACTCGTCTTTGCTTCTATTGTGTTGGTCACTGTCTGTACCGGGCTGTACTCTAAGAAATCGTCCATGTCAACAAGATGGAAACGACACAGGCAGTAAGTAAGTAGTGCATACTCACTCACCCACTCGTTCATTCCAGAAAACGGACCTTCCTTGTTCTTCTCTTAAACATGATCATATATACAGATGATATTCTGAGGTTTAAATCTATGTTTTGCAATCACGGGTACTGACACTGACTGGTACTTTGTTGCGATCAATATCTTACCATGCATCCCGTCGTGCGCGCTCTCCCTCTCCCTTTCTCTCTCTCTATCCATCTACAAAATACAAAAGCCCTGCTTACTCACTATACTCAGAAGAGATGATTGGGGGGGGGGGGGGAGCTCATAGCAAATCCCACGCCCCATGCATTTTCCATACACAATCGCCACCACCATCACCACCAGCAGGGCCCAGTCGAACAGTCCTCGTGCCAAAGCAACAGGCATTGCGGGATACAGTTTCCACAGCGCCACCATGGCCAGGAGCTAGATTGTGTGCCCATTTGTCTTCGTGGTCGTTGTTATTGTTATCGGGGGCGGATTTACCAATACCCTCCTCGCCCCTGATCTCGGCACCCTGTTCCAGCAACCAAGTATCATAATTATCCAAATTCTCTATCCTCATCTTCTTCTTCTTCTCCTTCTCCTTCTCCCCCTCTCCTCCCCACGCGCCTTTCCCTCTCATTGTAAAAATTTCAAAACTCAAACTCGCCGCGAAACTTCTCGACATCCATACCCGGCCCAACCAAATCACTAAGATCGCGCCTGCCCATCTGGCCAAACACGCGCCTCAGAGTATCATACAAATTGGTGGATTGATTCTGATGAATCATGTTATCAAGCTGAGATTCCGAAACCCCGTCACCCACAACCTCTCTCGCCTTTTCTTTGCCCTCCTGCTCGACAACTTTATGCATGGCCAGGGCGCCGAGCAGGTGTTGTGCAGCTTCCGTATAGCAACCGATATTTATGCACGAGACGCCAAGGTTGTATCTGGCGCGAACAAAGTTTGGTCGGAGAGCGAGGGCGCGGGAGTAAGCATCTATAGCTTCTTCACTGCGGCCCGAGTTGGCCAGTGTGGCACCGAGCCGGTTCCAGAGGAGGTGGAGTTGGGAGGACGAATTGGAGACGCCGGATTCAGTTGAGGCGAGGGCGGCGCCGAAGCAGTCAACGGCCTTGTCGTATTCTTCTACACCGTAGAAGAGGACACCAAGGCCGACTTGGACGTCGGGGTCCATTTGCTCGCCCGAGGGGGAAAGCTGGGCGGCTTGGATGAAAAGATTGGTGACTTTTTCATGGAGCAGGTGGCGGTCCGTGAAACCCATTTCGGCGTCGGAGGAGAGGGGCTCTTTGATGAGGGAAGGGTATTTGGTGGCGAGCCAGCGTTCGAGAGTCCGGTATGCGGTGCTTTCGTAGCCTTCGTTTGTGTAGGATACGGCTAGGCCCATAAGGGCTTCCAGATTGGACGGATCCTGCTTCAGCGCGTGTTCTAGAGCGCGGATAGCCGGTGTTTCCTTTTCGTTCTGTGCCTGTGATTCCCCTAGCCGGACCCAGGCTGCAATGTGATTTGGGTCTTTTTGAACTGCGGCTTCAAAGGCCAGCGCGGCCAAAGACAGGTTCCCGCCACTCTCCATAATCTTGACGCCCTCTTCAAAGGGGTTTGTGACGCTCTTGAAGAGATTGTCTTGTTCGAACAGGTAGTCGCCCATGGCGGGATCGCGAACTGAATGCGTGTTGAGCCCATCGAAGCCCTCCCACTGGTCGAGGTCGCCCATGTGTTCCTGGACAAAGTTCTCCTCGTTGGCCAGTTGCCTAGCGTGTTCAGTCTCAGCTTGGATTCCCTTCCAGATGGACTCGAAATCGTCAAAGTCCACGGCGTCTTTCTCTACTGACCTGTCCATTTCGTTCAGCTCAGCCTCCATGGCCTTGTTCGCCTCGGCGTCAAGCGCACTCAGGTCGTCCGTCTTCTCCAGCTCTGCGAACTGGGCTTCCCAGTCTTGATCGTCGAGCTCCACCATGCGCCCTTTGCCTTTGCCCGAGTCTTGCACGGGCTGCTGAAAGTTCTGTGGTGCATATGGCTGCTGCATCATGCCCATGCCGCCCATGCCCATGCCCATTCCCATGCCATTCATGCCCATTCCGTACATGGGGCGCTGGTATCCCGTCATGGAGGGCTGTGAAGCCGTCGTCGGGCTCGCCGTCCGGGCTGTCGGGTTCATCTGCTGGAAGTGTGCGAACTCTGCGGGGTTGAAGCCAGCCGGGCGTTCCTGCATGGCTGGACCCATCTGCGGTGCCTGCATGCCTGGGTCGAACTCAGCGGCCCATGCTGGCGATGCGCTGTGCTGTGCGCGCTCCAGCTCTCTGCGCATCTGTTCCATGGCGAACGGGGAGGCAGGCCCGGGCCCTTGTGGGAGTTGGGCACTCTGGTTCATGAATTCATCCATCATCTACCCGCCACATTAGTAGCCTGGACTTGCACGCACTGCTGTCGCTGTCGCTGTCACTGTCGCTGTCGCCGCCCGCAACTTACAACGTCTGAGGGGCCGCCCATTTGCTGGCTTCGCATGCCCTCTTGCATCCCACCCGGACCCCGCCCGACCAGGCGGTCTCTCTGCAGCGACTTGTCATCCTGCACGTGTTTGGTGAATTGACTGAGCGGGTTGGCGCCCGTGGAGCACTCTGCGCCGCCGAGAAAGGACATGGCGACAAACAGAAAAAAGTTTTGATGTAGACCAGTTAAAGCGAAATCACCAAAAGCGAGGAAGAAAGAGAGGGAGAGAGGGGGGAAAGAGGGGGGAAAGAGGGAGAGAGTACGTATACAAGGTTGGGTTGGGCGGATGCAAGAGACGCGTCGGCCGACTTAATTGATCAGCACCAGAACCAGATGCCGAGTGATGGGGAGTGGTTACCGGTAACTACCGTACGCGGGGCAGAGCCGAGGTCGCCGCTGCAGTCGTTCCTGGTCGCCACACCCGTTGTGACTGAACATGTCAAGCTCGGCACATGTATCATAGTGTGCAATGCTGAAGTTTACTGTGTATTGTACTGACGTTGACTTGGTCACCCCGAGCCACAAACTACAATTGAAGAGGAGAGTAACAACGCCGGACCTTGCCCTTTATGTTACATGAGACCCATGTACCCTCACATTTCGCAGCAATTAGGCTATAAAAGCCAGTCATGCAAATCGTGAAGATAAATTGACCATCCAAATCCATCATTCGTCACATGAACAAAAAAACGAAGCCATCCTTGTGACTCCACTTTCCGCGCTCTTTAGACCTCCTGCTACACAGACTTTATCTCTGTGTAGAATCTGCGGGGTGGAGGCGGTTTCCCCGCTGTTCAGCGGTGCCTGACTTGCTGAAATCAACGCGGAGTCTGCGTCCGTAGCATTCCTTCTCCCTGAGGATTTCCGCGGCCTGGGTGGCACTAGCCACATCGACGAAGTCGGCATGGGCAAAGCCTCTAGGCTGGCCTGTTCTCCTGTCAATGGCAACACGCACATCCAGGACGTTTCGAATTTCACGGAAGAGATCGTTAAGGTCCTTGTCTGACATCTCAAAAGACATGTTACCGATGAAGAGGGTGCGGGAGGGAGGGTTGGGTTGCCCACTGAAGCCTCGCGACTGGTTAGGCTTGGGCGAGTGGTACTGGACCACGAGATTGCGGCCCTCAAAGACCTGCATGTCGAGGTTATCAATGGCGGCCTGGGCATCAGCCATATTGGCAAATTCGACATATCCAAAACTAACGTCAAAGTTAGTAAGGGCGTAGGAACTGGAAGGAAATGTGTTACCCTCTGCTGAGGCCGCGGTTGTCGTAAACAACCTTGGTCGACTCGACCTCGCCGAAGCGAGAGAAGACCTTCTTCAGCTGTTCGGGAGTGACCTCATAGTACAAGTTGCCAATGTATAGCATCTTGTTTGGTTCGGTGTTCCTTCTGGGACGGCTTTGGGCTTCGAATGATGCCAGTGCATCTCCACCGGCAGTGACAGACTCATTGGCGCCATCAGCTCCGTTTTCTTGTGCAGGCGTCAGGTTTTCTTCGACTGGTGCTTCTGCTGCCGTTTGCGCAAAGTTTTCCGATGTCTTGGCCTCTTCCGTCTCAGTCTTGGTCACATCGTCGCTGGCGAATCTCCTCTGGAAGGAAGTGATTGACCAGGTTGGTTTTCCAAGGCGGAAGGCCGATGGGGCGATGGTATTGAGGCTTTGTGGTTTCGCAAGGAATGTCTTGGAAGTCGACGCGCTTATGGCGCGGACGGCAGTGCGGCGGAGAAGAAACCTGAATTGGGCGATGAGCACATGTACACTAGGATCATTAGGAAGCAAGGCAGGACTCACATGGTAGGCGAATTGGACAACGGTTGCACAAAGGTTGCGATAGTGGCCCGGTGTGTCGAGTGTCAGTGGTTTTTTTCGGGAAATTTTTGGTAGGGATAAACGGATGGCGCTAAAAGAAGTCCGGCACGTGACCAAGATGTTTTGTACAATTTTAAGATTCGTCGACGTCACCTGCCCTGTGCTCCAAGCGAGATATGATAGTGACCCCGCGCGTGTTTTTAGAGATTCTTACTTTGATGTTGTAGTGCACATGTCGTGTTGTTGCAACTATAGTGTTCTTGTCGCAGCATCACCAGCCGAGCATGGAGGCGTCGCGTCTAGCCATGCCATGCTACCTGGCGGACTTGCCCAAATGAAAACATTCCTGCCAGGGCATTGCGAAACATGTGCTGTGTACGAGTACAAAAGTACAAAGTAGTCATCGAACCCATAATTCATAATTCACCGTGTCGGCCGACTCCGAGGCGCCTTCCTTGCACTTTCTTGTGTTGTCTTGGTATAAAGTTCGTGTTCGCTAGGTACCTAGGTACCTGCCACAACTACGAAGGCTGCCCACGTCTCAAGAGTACATCCGTGCTGTACAAAAGGTCCACGCTTTAAGAGCACCATGCTGAAAGGTAGTACATGCCAGTCCGGTTACACAGAGCACTCAGGGACTAATCTTGTCGCAGCCTTTTCTGCCGACGCAGATGCGTCGCCTGACTTTGGTCCCGCCCACGATGACCAGATGCACTTGTCAGAAGAAGAGGAGCTCGGCCTCGATGACTCGGACGCTGAGGGTGCCGTCAACGGAGGCACATTAGTGGACCATGGTGCGACTGCAGCGGTGCAGAAAAATGCTGGTGCGAGCGCCGACGAGGACAGCAATGGCATGCTTCCTCGCGACAAGCAGCGACGGACTGCCTTTTACGACTACACGGCGGAAAAGCATTTGAGTCACACCGAAGCCAAGCAGTTCTACCAGCGTCATCAGCTCGAGACGCAGTATGGGGGCTCGCAGGCGGGGGACGTGTACAGCCCTGCCATGCGGGCAAAGACATTTCCCGTCACTATGGGCGCCACAGATGGCGTCGACTTCAGCACAGCTGAGAGCGTGCGTTCGCGGAAGAGCAATGTCAGCCATGCAAACCAGGCGCACCCGTCCAACCTACCCGTGGGCTTGTCACACACAGAGCAGTCACAGGAGCCACGCCGGCACATGACTCACCATGGTACCAACGCTGCAAGTACCTACGACGACGGCGACACCTTTTTGCAGGCCGACCTCAAGGCTCGCTCGCATGCTCAGCACCCCGCTATCCCACACGAGGACAAACCTCTGTTGGCCGAAGAAGGTATACACGGCGCAGGCGCTGGAATAGGTGTCGGAACAGGGGCGGGAGGCTTTGCCATGTCGGATTCCAGTATCACCGCTGAGCTCAGCTCCATTTACAAAAATATCCAAAAAGTGCTGGACATCCGTCACAAGTACATCCGTCTGTCTTTGCAACGCAGCTTCGACAACCCCAAAGATGATCCCGCTTGGCGTATCTACCCCTCGCCCCCTGAGCCGGTATGGAACGACCTTTCCAAAGAGCGCCGCAACGCAGGCAGTAGCAGCATGCAGAACAGTGGCGTTTTGGAGCCGTCTGAGCCGCCCAAACCACCCCGCAAGATGGGTACTAACATTGGCGAAGATTTTGACTTGGAAGAATGTCTGCCGGTACCAGGCCCCGGAGAGATGTCGTTTCGGCTAGATGACAGCGGTGTATATCAAGTGTATGAGACTGCCAAGTCCGCTGAGTTAGACACGCCAATTGTGTCCATTCCCACGCTGCGTGAATTCTACATCGATCTCGACTCCATCCTTGACATATCCTCGGATGGACCCAGCAAGAGCTTTGCTTTCCGTCGTCTGCAGTATCTAGAGGGAAAATTCAATCTTTACTATTTACTAAATGAATACCAAGAGACAGCCGACACCAAAAAGGTCCCCCACAGAGACTTCTACAACGTCCGCAAAGTCGACACCCATGTCCATCATTCGGCATGCATGAACCAAAAGCATTTATTGCGCTTCATCAAGTCCAAGATGAAGAAGTCGCCAGATGAAGTGGTTCTGTTCCGTGACGGCAAGCATCTCACACTAAGAGAAGTGTTCGAGTCGATCAACTTGACGGCATATGATCTGAGTATCGATACACTAGACATGCATGTAAGTGTGCATTTCTTCATGTAAGTGCGTCTACTGATCATTTAGGCGCACACCGATTCGTTTCATCGTTTCGACAAATTCAATCTGAAGTATAACCCCATTGGTGAATCACGTCTACGAACCATCTTCCTCAAGACCGACAACTTTGTCAAGGGCCGGTATTTAGCTGAGATCACCAAGGAAGTCATTTCGGATCTAGAGGCGAGCAAGTACCAGTTTGCCGAGTGGCGCATATCCATCTATGGCCGCGACATTGACGAGTGGGACAAGCTTGCGGCCTGGGTGGTTGATAACAAGCTCTTCTCGCCCAACGTACGATGGCTCATACAGATCCCTCGTCTTTTCGACGTGTATAAAGCTACTGGTCTCATGGACAACTTCCAGCAAGTCATTGTCAATGTCTTCCAACCCCTGTTCGAAGTCACCAAAGATCCCTCAAGTCACCCGAAGCTTCACATCTTCCTGCAGAGGGTCATTGGCTTCGATAGTGTTGACGATGAGAGCAAAGTCGAGCGGCGTGTTCACCGGAAGTTCCCATTTCCAAACGAGTGGACCACGAAGCAGAATCCACCCTACAGCTACTGGATATACTACCTGTTCGCCAACATGTCATCGCTCAACGTCTGGAGGAAACAACGCGGCTTCAACACTTTTCTCCTCCGCCCGCACTGTGGAGAGGCTGGTGATACCGATCATTTGGCGGCGGCGGTCCTCTGCTGCCACAGCATCAGCCACGGTCTTTTGCTTCGGAAGGTGCCTCTTCTGCAGTACATTTTCTACCTCGAGCAGATTGGCGTTGCCATGTCGCCACTAAGCAACAATGCTTTGTTTATAGCATACGAGCGAAATCCCTTCCTGAGCTACTTCAGACGCGGCCTAAACGTCTCGCTCTCCACAGATGACCCTCTCCAGTTTGCCTTCACAAAGGAGCCACTCATCGAAGAATACTCCGTCGCCGCACAAATCTACAAACTAAGCGCCGTGGATATGTGCGAACTAGCCAAACACTCAGTCGAGCAGAGCGGCTTCGAACATGTCGTCAAGCAGAAGTGGCTAGGCGGGAACTACCACCTCCCCGGCGTTGCAGGCAACGATATGGCCCGCTCAAACGTTCCCAGCATCCGCGAGGCCTTCCGCCACGAAACCCTAACGAGTGAACTAAACATGTACGCCCCCCTTCTTCCCATATAACCCCATACCTAACAGGGAGTTTCTAGGATCGACCGCTACACGCGTGTCGACCAAACCGCCCTCACACGTTCGAACCTCCAGCCTCAAACCCCAAAATCAATTAACCCAGCACCACCGCAACCCGGCTCCCCAACCCACGCCTCGACTGAAAATACCTTTGCTAGATTACCCCCCGCAATGGTAACCCGGCTTAAATCCACTGCTCCCTCCGTGGTAACAGACACGGCTAGTCTACATGCAAACCCGCCTTCCTCACCCCCACATAGCAGTGGCACTACACTCGATAGTGCCACGCGGCAGCGTCGCCGCAGTAGCGAAATTACGGTTAACCCCGCTTCCATGTCTGTTGCACAGCCACAGGCACCTCAGCCCGTTGATGATGAGCAGCTAGATACGGGGCTTGTCCGCTCGACTAGCTCTGTGACGCTGGATGGGGAGCCTCGTCTTTTCCCTGGGATTGTGAGTAGTAGGAGCAGGAGGCGTAGTGCTCGGATGGATTTGGTGGAAGAGGGGGCTGCGTCAAGGACGGAGTTGAGGGGGAGTGGTGCTGGTGGGGTTGTAAGTGAGGAGGGGTCGGATGGGATAAGCGATGAGGAGGATTGAGCGATTATGAGATAGGGGTGAAGGAGTGGCAGTGGAGAGAGAGAGCGAGAGAGAGAGCGACATTCTTTTTATGCTGATGATGATGGTGAATTAGAATTAAAGTACCAGGTATTATCCCGATAGTGTAGTTGAAATATAACTCCTACCCATCCCATCCATCCATCCATCCATCTGTATGGTAGCAACATATGCATGATTCCAGCGAATGTCAAAGCTCCCTTCCCAAACTGTAGTCCATGGCTGAGTCATGACAAAAAATACTCATTTATCACCTAGATCAGACAAGCAACCCAGGAGAAAGGGAGAAAGGAGAACCTCATTCCATGTCTCCAGAAAAATAAGGATACATAGTTTGTTCCATTTTCATGCATGCATCTATCTGGGTTAGAATCATCCCTCATAACTATTTATACACAGCCCAGCCCCCTTACCACCTCCTCTCTAATTGTACTGAGCATACACTGCAGTGCTGTTGAACTTCATGTTGGCTTTAATCACCTTGTCTACAGCGGCGAGAAAGTCCTTTTCCGTAGCGACTTTGCGGCGCTGTCTCACGGCGAACATTCCCGCTTCTGTCGCCACACTCCTGAGCTCTGCGCCCGTACTATTCGGACAAAGTCTGGAGATGAGTTCCCAGCGGATATCGCGCTCGACGGACATGCTCTTTGCGTGGATACGTAGGATGTTAGCGCGGCCTTCCATGTCGGGAAGTGAGAATTCGATTTTACGGTCGATACGGCCGGGGCGCATAAGGGCGGGATCAAGGGTCGAGGGCCGGTTGGTAGCGAACATGACTTTGATGTTTCCGCGGGCGTCGAAACCGTCGAGCTGGGTGATGAGCTCAAGCATAGTGCGCTGGACTTCGTTGTCACCACCGGCACCGTCGTCGAAGCGCGCGCCACCGACGGCGTCGATTTCGTCGAAGAAGATGATGCATGCCTTTTTGGTGCGTGCCATCTCGAAGAGCTCGCGCACCATGCGCGCGCCTTCGCCGACGTACTTTTGGACAAGCTCCGAGCCGATGACGCGAATGAAGGTGGCGTCTGTGCGGTTGGCGACAGCACGGGCGCAAAGCGTCTTTCCAGTTCCAGGGGGGCCGTAGAGAAGAGCGCCTTTGGGTGGGTCGATACCTAGGTTGACGAAGCGCTCGGGGGAGAGGAGCGGCATCTCGACGACTTCTCGTAGCTTCTCGATTTGCTCCTTGCAGCCTCCCACGTCGCCGTATGTGACGTCGGGTTTGTCCTCGACCGTCATCATGGTGACGGAAGGGTCGATCTTGGGCGGGAGTGGAAGCAGAATCTGGTACTTGTTGCGGTCGACGCCCACGCGCATGCCCTCCTCAATGTCGGTTGGTGAGACGCGCTCGCCGAGGTTTACGACGAACTTTGCAATCTGCTTGACATTGATAACGTATTTGCTCTTCTCTGGGTCCTTTTCGTCCTGTATTATCTTGGTGCATCGTGCGACTTGAAGGGGCTGCTCTTCTTGCATCCGTTGCCGGTCCGCGGCAATGTCCCAGAGATGTGGAGGTGCGAGGCCCGTATCTGATTCCTGGAGGGTGTAAATGACCTTTCTGTTATTACGAGTATGATCCGCATGCCTACCTTGACGCCAATCTTCTCGTTTATCGTTTGTTGCTTATCCTTGATCTCCTTCTCCAGCTTCTTGAGCTCGGCGCCATAGGGTGCCGCTCCGTATGTCTTCAGCACCTGTATGTCCCTGTCACAACATTAGCCAGGCCTTGCGGAGACGCTGCTTCGCTTACTCGTCGGTCAATGGTGTGATCTTCTTTTCTTCTACTTCATCATCGGCGAAGTTCTTCTGGTACTTCTCCCAGGACTGGCCTGTGGCTGAGGGCATGTTGCGGCGGGCGCAGCGAATGTAACGTGGCTAGGACAGTGACGGCGACGTGACTATGTGTAAAGATGGGGATGGATGAGTCGAGGCCGAAGCGAGAGTCGGAGCAGACGACAGAGTGGGTGAGAGGGAGGTACAGGCGGTAATGGTGGTGTAATCGGTGAAGGTGCAATGTGATGCGGCAATGGGCCGGCGAGTCGGAGCTTGCTCATTGTCAGTGCGCTACATCTATCGCGTTCTCCAAATATTGTCAGTTCGCGTTCAGGCACCAAAAACTTCCCCGCCCAACAACACGATACCCCTCTTTTAGCTTTTTCTTCCTTGTAATCGCAAGATGGCCGCTCAAGTTGCAAATGGCGGTGGCGGGAATGCTGCTTTCAAGGTGGGCTTCTTCTTCTACTAAGCTGTGAAAAGACTGACTGACACACATTGCAGGACAAGGAGAAGCCCAGAGCGGTTCGCAGCGCCAACATCATTGCCGCACGAGGTAGGGGTTACCCGCAGACGTTATTCGGGGGATACGGCTAACTCGAATGGTGCAGCTGTGGCAGATGCGATCCGAACTGTATGTTCCACCACGAGGTGCGGGGAAACGATGAATACTAATGTTTTGGCAGTCTTTGGGACCAAAGGGTATGGACAAGATGGTATGAGACGCGCGCAGACCACGATTGATATAGGTCTAATTCCTGCAGATTCAAACCAGCAGAGGCCAGACCATCATCACAAACGACGGAGCCACCATGTTGAACCAGATGAGCGTCATGCACCCTTCGGCCAAGATGCTAGTCGACCTTGCACACGCCCAGGATATTGAGGCCGGAGACGGCACTACGTCGGTGGTTGTCATTGCTGGAAGTCTTCTAGGTGCCGCTGAGCGGTTACTGGGCAAGGGCATCCATCCCACAGTCATCTCAGAGGCTTTCCAGCGCGCCGCTCAAGAGGCGATAAGGATATTGACCGACATGGCCATTCCAATCTCACTCACCGACAGGCAAACCCTCCTCAAGACCGCCACGACTGCCCTCTCCTCCAAGATTGTTGCCTCGGAACCCAAGCTGCCCATCATGGCTGTAGACTCGGTACTCAAGGTTATTGACCCCAAGACGGCCGACAACGTAGACCTAAAGAACATTCGAATGATCAAGAAGTCTGGTGGTACAATCGAGGACAGTGAGATGATCGACGGACTGGTCCTCAACCAGCCAGTCGTCAAGAGCGCTGGAGGCCCCACACTGAAAGAGAAGGCACGGATAGGTCTCATTCAATTCCAGTTGAGCCCGCCGAAACCAGACATGGAGAACCAGATTGTTGTCAATGACTACAGGCAGATGGACAAGATTCTCAAGGAGGAGCGGACATATCTGTTGAACATGGTCAAGAAGATACAAAAAGCGAAGTGCAACGTGCTCTTCATCCAAAAGTCGATTCTGCGCGATGCCGTCAACGACCTCAGTCTGCATTTCCTATCCAAACTCAAGATTCTCGTCATCAAGGACATTGAGCGTGACGAGATCGAGTTCATCTGCAAGGTGTGTAATTCTTGCAGTCTCCATACATCAAAGCTAACGCAAAACAGAGCACTGGCTGTAAACCCATTGCCGACATTGACTCCTTCACAGAGGACAAGCTCGGCTCCGCGGACCTTGTCGAGGAAGTGCAGGCATCAGGTGCTCGCTATGTAAAGGTATCGGGCGTCAAGTCGACGGTCAACACCGTCTCCATCGTCTGCCGCGGTGCCAACAACCTCATTCTCGACGAGACCGAGCGCTCTCTCCACGACGCCCACTGCGCCATCCGTTCACTAGTCAAGAAGAAGGCACTCCTCGCCGGTGGCGGCGCTCCGGAAATCGAAATTGCACACCAATTATCCCTTCAAGCCCGCGAGCTATCCGGCACAGAGTCCATTTGCTGGAAGGCTTTTGCCGACGCCATGGAGGTTATCCCAACTACGTTGGCAGAGAACGCAGGTCTCAACAGTATCAAGGTCGTTACCGAACTAAGACATAGACACGCGCAGGAGCAGAAGAACGCGGGGATTAGTATTAAGAGCGGGGGCGTGAAGAATGATATTAGTGAGGAGAACGTATTGCAGCCGCTGCTAGTTAGTACGAGTGCTATTGAGCTCGCGGCTGAGACGGTCAAGATGATTTTGAGGATTGACGATATTGCGCTGTCGAGGTAGGGGAATGACAGAAGTTTGCGGGAGGGATGAATAGGGTCTACTCATGAGTCAATGGAAATCATCGAAGGCCCTGATCTTGATGAAATGCATTGAGTGAATGGTGGCATGATTCTGATGTCATGCAAAGAATAATGAGACTTACATATGCCCATTCAATTGTTGAGTTTGGAAGACAGGAATTTGGCATCCCCTTAATCCCCTACAAACAAATGCTTCTGATAACAGCAGCGACTGTAATAACGCACAACAGACTGGTATAAAAAAAGAGGGGGATGGGGGGGGGGGGGCCAACCCATTCTCGTGGTACTATTACTGCGCTCGCTAATTGACATACTCAAAAGAAAAAAAGGAGATGGATAACAAAACATGCACGCTCGCTGTACAAAAATAAGAATGACACCAAATTCCACGATTCTTAAGTGTTCAGAGTATGCGCATAGCAGTCCAAACACCATGCATCACCCTCCTCTCCCACCTCGACTATACACTTTTTGCAGATTGATTTGGCACAGCCTACACATTGCCGCGCGCAGATGAAGCATGTGCGCTCTTGGCAGCGGCGGCAGTCGAGGTAATTTTCCAGGTCTTTCCTCCGCTTGGGCGCCTTGTTGCACGCGTGACAGGATCGCAGGTCCGAAACGGCAGAGGATGAGGGTTGGCAAGGCGCTGGGGTGTCCAGATCAATGTCCATCAGGTGTGACGTTGACTTGACAAGAGGGGATTTTGGGCTGATGCGCTTGAGCTGTTTAACGGGCCGGCGGTCCGAGAGGTAGTCGCAGGATTTGGGTCGGGAGGGGGCGTAGGAGAAGGAGCTATTGGAGTCGAAAGACGGGGTATTGGGACGCTGTAGACGGGTTGCGTCACGACTTGGCGAAGAGCGGTGCTGGCGGAACATGTTTCTAGGTTTAACTGTTAAAAAGGTGCTTCTTTTGCTTGCACATGTTGGGGACTTCGTACGTTGGTGGTGCGTCTTCGGTGGCCAGCCGCTTTCTCTTGCCTAAACCAGCCGCATGCTGCTCTTGCGCCATGGTGTGCCAGTAGTTGGGTGCGGTGTTGTGCTGCCAGTCATTTGTTGTGCTGGGACCGAAGAGATCAGAAGTAATGTAGACCATTGCGGTATAACGAGGTTACGGTGAAGGTGAAGGTGGTCGGCCTCGCGGTGAAGGTGCAACGATGGAAGGTGCAGCGGAGCGGGAAACAGAAGTTGGCAGAGGCAAGGCACAGCAAACAAACAGCGTCTCGAGGCAGTAGCGACGGAAGTGATGGCAAGAGCGGAGCGAAGGGAAACAACGAGAGATAGCAAAAGGTCACAGGTCCGTCGGCGGGCGGCGACGGCTTGTTGTCGGCGGTGCCAGGAACACGACGTACCTGACTAGCCCTGCTAGGCCACCAGGCAACCAACCAACCAACCAGACGGCGCAAACCCTACAACACGCTTCACGTGCGCCAAGCCATCATCGCGACCGACTAACGCGACTCCGGCACAGGCACAGGGGAAATCATGGCGGCGCCGACAGCATTCGTTGGTGCGCATATTGCATCAGACACCCTCGTGTTTTCTGTCATGTCTACCGCGTCTACGTGACTGGCAAGCATCCCGCTCTCTCCGCAACACTAAGCCCACATTGTTGCCCCGTTGTCAAACGCTGTACAACTAGAGCCATGGACAGCGTCAATGTCTCGGAATTGGTCGCGCGCCTCGGCGCGGAGGAGGAGTCGGTGCGGAAGATGGCCGTCTTCAAACTGCAGAGTGCCATTGGCGACCCCTCCTTCGCCGACGTATTCATATACGAAGGGGGCCTGCCTAAGCTTAGATTCCTCGCCCTGCATTCCACAGGAAACACGCTGGCTTACTGCCTTACGTCGCTGGCACGCCTGCTTGAGCTGGACAAGGGATGGGACCATGTCACCGACGACCTCGTCGCGAGGGTAAGTTGGCCAGAACTACGATATGCGACGTCATCTAACAGGTGTGAGCAATAGATTGTCGACCTCGTCGTCGCCCAGCCCTTAGTCAACGTCAATCGGGGCGCCATGTCAGTCCTTGCCGCCATTGTCGGTAACCCCTCGCGCAATCCGGCCTCTGGCAGCGCCCAGTCTGGCTTCCAGCTCCTGAAGCCAGCCGTCGACTCGCAGTCTCAATTCTTGCCCGCCCTCGTCGAGAAGATCACATCGGCCGACCATGCGCTATGTGCAAACTCGCTGCAGCTCATCAACGCCCTCATGCGTGACGCCATTGCGAATGACGCAGCCTTCGAATGGCCCAAGTTCATAAAGCAGCTGCAGGAGCTGGGCGTCATCAAAAGCGTATATGGCCTCATGCAGAGCTCGGCTGTCCAGGACCTCGCCCTCCCGCTACTGGAGTTCCAGGCCCTTACCAAGATCTTGCTGCGAAAGTGGAGAGAGGAAAAGGTCGACCTGGAGATCCCCGACCACCGAAGGGCCATCCGCGGCTTGCACACGGCAAGCAACCCGGACAAGACGGCTGGAGATTCTCAGGGAAGCAGGAAACAGGATCCTACAAAGTGGAGGCGGTTGGGCTTTGAGACAGAGTCTCCAGGTTGGGAGTTTGGTGCAACTGGCTTTCTGGGCCTCATGGACATTACTGACTTTGTCTACAAGAACGAAGATGGGTTCCAAAAGCTCCTGCTTGAGCAGTCGGCAGAGCCACAGGAGAACCGATGCCCAATTGCCCGTGCAAGTCTTTCAGTAACACAGATTCTGTATGAGCACTTTGAGGTGGATAAGATTGAAGATGTTGAGTCTCACCGAACCAACGACTCGCGGGCCAACTTTGATCGAGCATTCAGACCCCTTCTGCTGCACTGGTCTAGGCTGCACACAAGCGGGCTGAATGCCTTTATTCGCCTGTGGAAGGTAGCGGGCGCGCAGTCGGAGGACTTTGAGAAGATTGAAGAATTGGTGAGGATTCTGGTCGAGCAAGTTGTCGGCCAGGCCCCGCGCATGAAAGATGTCAAAGACGTTGAGGAGGAGCTAGCAGAGTTTGAGCTCAAGCGGCTCCGAGCGCTTCAGATGGAGGTTCTCGAACTGACGTATGAAGATGCATGGGGCCAACATCTCCGGTATGCACTTTCCTTCTCCTCGGTTACGTTGGGCTAACCTAGTGCAGCCAAGTTCGTGACGAGCTCAATCACGAGGCGCTGCAGTTTGTCAAGGAGCAGCGTATACGATGCTTACTCCAGGGCGCCTGGTTCCCGATGGGCCTGGATTACGGCGCCAATGCGGGTCCAGTTACCAGCAAGACGCTTAATCGCTCTGTACCTTCGACCTGGCGCTTCGTTCGGTTGTCACACAATCGGAGGTATCTGCACTACGCGGACTTTGACGAAAAGACGGTGACAGAGCCGAGACTAGATGCACTGCAAGAAAAGAGTAAGTGACGCGTTCCCCCTTGACCAATGGCCTGTATTACCGCAGTGGCTGACGCACATCAATAGTCGATCTGTCCATTGTCTCCTCAGTCGTGAGCAATGTCTCGGCTTCGGCCCCGTCAACCTCGTCATCTGATGCCACGCTCAGAACGCTCCCGGACCATGAGCGGGCCTCTACGTCGACAAAGATCACGATCCACGGCTACCTGCCGACTTCCAATCATTCACGACAGCCTTCTAGCGGCTCAGGTGCAGGACGCAAGGAGTCTGTCTTGGTGCATCTACACCCACAAAGTCATACGCTAGCTTCCGAGTGGCTTGACGGATTGCTGATGCTGCTCAACCAGCAGCCAATTACAGCAGACACAAACAAGTTGGTGACGTTTATAGGCGGCTATGGGCTCAAAATACGGTTGTTGAATGTGCGTTACGAAGATGTCGGACTGGAAGAGCCGACTCTCCCGAGCCGCGAAGGGCTGGACGATGAATACTACTGTAAGTGATGCAGGCAGGTGCCGGACGCATGGACTACTACTAACTTGGTATCCCTACCCGCAGACGATATTGCCGGAGCTTGAAGCAGCATGACATAGTTGTTTACAGATGAAGGGTTGTTGACAAGTTATCGATCTGCAATGTCCGACCATGAGGATGGATGGGTCCGCCAGAACCTAATGTGGTAGTGTGTTGGGTAAGCTAAGGAGAGAGAGGCTCCGAGAGGCTAATCTTGGCGGGACGCGCGCGAACCATACGATGGCGGGGTAGTCGGCGACGGGCTATTGGGGGTTTTAAGATTCATGTCGCCCATATGTATTTCTAGGCATATACATAGTAGGGCGGTTTTATGGTGGGGCCGGCAAAGGGACTGGAGACATGTCTGTTTGGGACGGGGGAGTCGGCTGCTTGTTCTTGCTTGAGATACCCTGGCTTGTACTATACGTGTGCAATTCATGACAGCATTGTATAGGCAAATGAGCATTGTTTGTTTTCTTGTGAGCGGGTCCACTGGGGCGTGCCGTGCACTCTTGTGGTCAGCTTTGGCGCCGTGGCACAGCGCATGCTCACAGCTCACAGCTCGCAACGTGGTACAAAGGCGTGGTGGCAGTGAAGTGACGGTGGTGCATGTGCAGGGGGGCGTGATGGGGGGGAGCGACAGTGACACGTCGGCGGCGGCGGCGGCGGACGCGTTGATCCGAGCCGGTCGGACAGGACAATAACGCGATATGCAACATGGACAGTGTTGCTTCTGGAAATAATACAGAATGCTACTAGATGTAATCCGTAGAGCGATCCATGGACCGGGTAGCTGTGGGCAAGTACGGTGTGTCGCACGCTAGCAGTCGTGGCGCCGCTGACGGTCTGTTCCTGGCGGCCACGGGCCTGAAACAGCGGATGGCAAGGTGGAGAGAGAAGCGGGGAGTTCGTAAGCCTGTGGGACGGTCAAGGGCCTCAAGGCCGCCGACGTGATGCCCCGTTCGTGTCATGACTCTGCGTCTTTCTGCGTGCGCGCACCACCTCCCGCGGATAGAACAGCCACGGTTATACTATAGGGTCCAGGTGCGAGGTCAAGAGCAGCCTGCGTCTCTGGCGGCGCCTTAGCTGCAGCCGCTGCAGTGACATGCCGCGAACGAATATGCACCCACCGCAGATGCTGGCCCAAGGTAAGGTTGCCCACGCCAGCACTGCATTCTTGTGTTGTCCATGTCCACTACTAGTCTACTACTACTGCTGCTGCTGCTGCTGCTGCTTGGTGGTCTGTTTTGTAGTTCCATATAATTCCTTCTTTTTTTTTTCACTTGGCCTTGTTCGCTTCTTCGGACCTTTCCAACTGTTGGCACTTTCGGATAACCTTCCGGACGATCATCAAAAAGAAACGCCCGTCTTCTCTACAACGGGCTCGACGCACACCCTGGCCGAGGCGTGTTGGCCGCCGCAGTTGTCGAGCCCCTCCATACGCCCGTTTGCTGCAAGCACAACGTTCCGTGCCCACGAAGACGGCAAAACCGCAATACCGAGCCGGACGTGGTCGCCATGAGAAGCAAAGCCAGAGGCACTACTCAGCCTCTCCAGCAGGCCGAATTCGACGCCCTGCCCTATTCGGTCCAGTGAGTTATTCCGAATGCTTCTGATTTGCCCGTGGGGCGTGATAGGGGTGCGTTGGGTGCGTTGGTCGCATGCATACACCGAACACACCCCACCAAAGTTGTCATTGTGCCTTGCAGTAGAATGAGTGCAGGATGATCATTTATGCCATTATGCCATTACTGACCCATGTGCCGCTGCAGAAGAAAGTACTTTTCATCCCTGGAGCGTCTGCAGATCCAGCAACAGTCGGTCGACGAGCGCGAGCCTACATCAGGCCGCTCCTCCCAAGCCAGCAGCTCCTCCAAAGCTCACCGTCCTTCGCTGTCCCTCGGCACCGGACGACGCAAACGCAAAGAAGACAAGGCCGTCCAGGACCAATACGCCTTCCACGTCGATCTCGACTTTTATCTTGCCCTCCCCGAAAAGGTCCGTAAACAGCACTTTTCTCGCGAGGAGGAGCAAGTGCTGCTCCAGCGTTCGCGCCAGACCAACGACCAAGAATCCGAGTGGGCCCAACAACGCTTCGACGACTTCCACTTCGACTTTTCCGGCAGTGCCGCTATCAACGTTCCAGATCGCGGTCGATCTCGTAGCCGCTCCTCAGCATCATCTTCCGCCATCAGTCCAACTCGTACTGCATTCGCATTCGGCCCATCTGCGGAGCAACAGGACAGGCCTAGTAATCCCTTATATCTCGAAATGATGGGCACTCCAATCTTCACGCTGAGGGAAACGCCAACGACCGACGTGAGAAGGACCATGTCTCTTACTACTAATCCGCTGCTGCGTCACGGCGCCTCTGCCTCTCTCACCATGGCAGACCTTCCCCCACCCTCTGCTGCCGGCACAGAGCGACTACACCAGCGTGCGCATTCGTCGTCTTTTTCGGCCCGCAGAATGTCTCACACACCCATTCCTCCCGTCTTCGACCCAGAAGCCACATACTACCAGGATCCGGAGGCGCGGAAAAAGCTACGCATGTACCTTGCCTCTCCGCAGAAGTTTGATGAAGCCATTGAGTTTGGCTTCCCCTCGACGTCGGGAAGTGAGGGCGTAACACCACACTACCAGCTCCCGCAAATTACCAGCCACGCCCGCAAGTTCAGTCGAGACATGCACACATTCCTGCGAGACGGCCACCTATCCTTTTTCGATACGAGCAACGAGAACCAGGGCCTCGAGTCAGACGACGACTCAGTCGCAGACGTAAACTCGCCAGCCACGCCATCGAGTACGAACCTCTCATTTCGCCTGCACTCACGGCAGTTCTCAACCCGCAAGCACTCTGTGGAATCACCCACGCCGTCTCCCGTTTCCGTTCACGGCCAGCTGAACCGCGAAATGACGCTCCGGATGACACTAACGCGGCCCGACCTACGAGCCGACGAAGACCAACTGTACGGCTGGCAAACTTCTTCCTCCTCTCCCCCATCTTCTGCCGCTTCTCCATCGAACACCAAAGCAGCTGCAGCAGCCCCCGCCCCCAAAGACGACCCCCTGGCGCTAGAAGATCTGGTCTTTTCCGATGACATGACAGGCACCAAGGGCGCTTTCTACATCAAACCTAAACCGCGCGGAAATCTCGTCACCCGCATGCTGAAGCGTGCCAGCCTCAAGGGTCGTTGAAACTCTGTTTTTTTATCCCAACTAGCATCCATCGGCAGGTGTGGACATGACTAGGCTAGGCTGACTAGCGGGCTCCGGTGACCTAGCGTGGTCTCTCTTTCCGATTCAATTTTCTTCCATCTCCGAGCGGTCATGGCCATGGTCAACCTTGGCCGGACCCGAAGAAGCCCAAAATCTCTTTTTTGTGCACGACATATGGCACACGGTGTGTGCGCGATTTAGTAGTCGGGCGTGTAATTTTCCCTTCTGCGGCTTCTTTCTGTTATGATAACAGAAGTTTATTTGGCTGCTTGTTGCGATTCAGCGAGCGACACGCATTTTTCTTTTTTTCTTTTTCTCCTCACGCCAACCCTGTCTTTCTCTTACGCCAATCAGTTTCTCTTCCGTCTGACAAAAAAACGACCAGTCATGGTCATGGGACTTGTTCACAGGATGAAAACAACTTTTTATTTTGACTAATAGTACCAGTACGTACAGTACGCACGTACGTATTCACGATACAGATGCAGGAACGATCAAAAAACGACGATTCTGATGCATGGTCACGAACGAATGAACAAAGGAAGTTCAGGCGTTGACCTTTCTTTCCATTCACTTTCAACTTTGTTTGCTTTTTTTCGGTCTTGGACATACAGGTAGCGGAGATGTGATGAGATGAAACGGTGGGGCTAGGGAGGGGCAACTGCACTGTGATAGAGGAGGGGCTTGTATGAAGCAGTGATAAGCACACAAGCCGGAAGATTTAGAGCCACTCTTTTTTTCTTTTTACTACTGTATACTCAAGAGAATGATACCCACTATGCGACTGACCGACACCAATACAGATTGGCTTGTCGCCTACATGTTTCAAGTTTTTTGGTTTCTCCCGTATTTGAACTTTGCCAACCGTGTATGTTTGAGGAGATTATTGCGAGGCCGAGGCAGATATGTGTATGCGTGTTACCTTGATACTTTCGGGATATAGGGTTGGAACTGGCATATTGAATTATCGCTTTTACCAGTACAGTCCTTGTCCCCCCTGCCCCCTTCGTTCTCCTACTAAGCCCCTCCTCTGTCAATGCCCTGACCCCACTCAATAGCTACAAGCTATGCCAAGCACTTTTTAAGTTTGGAGTTTGAGTTCAGAAGTTAGAAGATCCTTCTCAGACAGGTGGAGCCTATACCCGCGCCACTGGTATATGACATGGATCCGGGATTTTGGCAAACGGTGCGTGAGTCATGGGTGCGGGAGAGCGTTTTCCCGCTTGGCTGCTGGGGGGGAGATGAATGATCTACATGTACGGAGTAGTAAGAGGATGAATATAGAGGTTGAGGCAAGGGAAGTCGATCATCGGTAGGGAAATGAAAAATCTTTTTTGGTAGGTACATGGGTACTACAGTATGATAACTTATAACTATAACCACAGTATACACCCACTAGATATGCAGGTACAGAGCAAAAAAGAACACTAAAAGGGAACCGTGGGCATCTTCTCCGACCCATTACTCCTCTCTGGATACAAAATGGCACCTGCTGTTGTCGCGCAATTCGTTAGGTAACTCGGCGCCGCGTCCACAGAAACAGTGTTGCCTTCCTGGGGACGACCATAGACCTACAAAGGAAACATCATGTCAGTATTCGCAACCTCGACGTGCAAAGCACCAGTTCAGTTGGATGGGTTGGTTCAAAAAAAGAATAACTCACATGCTCATAATACCACACCTCATTCAACACGGTAAACCCCCGATCTGTCGAATTCCTCCCTGCAGCCGTACTATTGAATCGCGGCCCCGTGCAGCCCAGAAAGGGAACTCCACCGTGTTGCTCTGCCAGCACATCTCGTATATCCGTATAACTATACGTGGTCGAGTTATCCGGCACAATATCTTTGTCGGCGAGCCAGTCAAAGGTGGGAAACCTCCTGTAGTACTTGATGGCCGTGTCGAAGAAATCAACCACTTCCTCGTGCTGGCGGTAGAGAGGACCGTAGCACGGCACGTTAAAGGTGGAGAAGCACGTGGCGTGCTTGCTGAACTCGTGGCCGTGGAAACCGGCATTGTCTTGTTGCCACGCGATCCAGTACGTGTTCATGTACTCTAGGAGGTCGTAGCGGCCAAAGGGCTCGAGGAAGGTGTCAATGGGCGGGCCGGTGTAGGGCTTCACAAAGGTGCCGTTGGGAAGGCCATTGGTGGTATTGGGCGAGGGGATGGGGTCGTATTGTCGCGTTAGGTCGCAGTATTGCGTGTAACTACCGTTGCAAAAATCTGGCCAGAGGCCATGCAAGGTCCAATGGTCTTTGGGTTGGAATTGCCCTTGCGATTCGAGGCCTGTGTACGTGTTCCAGAATTGCGTGCTGAGGACTAGGCTGCCAAAGGTCTCGACGCAGCAAGAATCGACTTTTGAGGGGTCCTGCGAGGGACAGGATAGGAGAGGCTCTTGGATTTGGCACGTGTGGTTCAGTGGGCTTTGGTTGGGGTAGAGCTGAGCATTAGTAGTAGTAGCAGTAGTCGCAAGCAGCACTGTCGCTCCTGCCTTTGAAAAGTAACCCTTCATATTTTCTCGATCAACAATTAAGGAAGCGAAGAATAGCAGTTGATTGCGATTGAATACAAATGGACCTGAAGAACCTATGTAGTCGCGATTTTTTTTCCTTCGGAGCCAACGGCCTATACCGTCTGCAAGCTCCCTGTCCGTTCCTTACCGATTGCAGAAGGTACATATTCCAGACTCCTGGTTGGAGGCCCAGCGACGGCGATGAGCGAAAGCCACGCTCTAGGTATTACCTGCATTTAGGTACGCTATGCACGCTCACGTGGCGGTGCTATTGGATAGCAAGGGAATTGAGCCACGCCAGTCTGCGCCGGGATGCTTGTAGCAGTCCGGTTTGCGGGAACGTGGGTTGCTCGATAGGCGGCCAAGGTCCAGGACCCCTGATTCCATGACGCTTTCAGCACGGGACGGGACTTGCTCAAGAATAGAACGAAGAAGTACAACTTCGCTGTACAGGCTCTGTAGCTGTATTGCGAAGGCAAAATGCAGAAATCTAATCAAGTCATCAATTACCGCCACACCATCTGTCTACCGGGCCCACCCACCCTACCACTATCTCCGTCTCTATCGCCATGTCACCACTCCAACGCCCATAAACCGCCACTTGACACAACATACACCATGCGCGCCCTGCCCAGACCCGTTGTAACTTCTCTCGTTTTTTAGGCAATACAGATCCCCAGCCATGCCTCTCACCTCCTCCGTGACTCCGCTCCCACCCCACCTCCCCAACGGCTACACGCCCGCCCACCACGTCGGCAGCCCACCCACCAGCTTCAAGAACCCCTGGCCCTCGTACAAGAGCAACGGCATAGTGTCTGCGATACGTACGCGCTTCACCACACCCAAGAACTTTGTCCCTGTGCCCACCGACCGTGTCGGCCTCGTCAAAGTATGCAAACCCGACTTCAGCCTTGCAACAACAACGCCAACAGGGCTAAAAGCAACATGGATTGGGCACGCGAGCTTCCTCATCGAAACACCCGCTTCGGCGGATAGCAGCAGTCGCGGCATGCGCATTCTCTTGGATCCCGTGTGGAGCGATCGCGTGGGCCCCTATGGCCTCGTCGGCCCCGTACGCTTCACGCCGCCGCCGTGCTCGATTGACGAGCTACCTGACATCGACGCCGTGGCCATCAGCCACGACCACTACGACCATCTCGATCTAGAGACGCTGCGGAAACTCAACGACAAGCAGCATGGGGATTTGCGCTTTTTCTGCGGTCTAGGCGTCAAGGCCGTACTCGTTGGCCTGGGGGTGGGCATCCGCGCCCATCAGGTCGATGAGTTGGACTGGTGGGATGGTGTCACTGTGTCCAAGCCAGGCGTAGCCAGTGTCGAACTCGTCTGCACGCCCGCGCAGCATCGGTCTGGTCGTTCGCCCTGGAGCTTTGATCAGACACTCTGGTGTAGTTGGGTTGTCAAAGCCCCGTCTGCATCTGCCAAGGACAATGACAAGAGCCTCTTCTTCGCTGGCGACACAGGCTACTGTACCGTTTCTTCCAACGACGAATTCTCCCATCACTCTGCTCCGCACCCACCCTGTCCAGCTTTCAAGCATATAGGCGAGCTGCATGGCCCGTTTGATCTCGCGCTGCTGCCCATTGGCTGCTTCAAGCCGCGTGCCGTGCTATCGCCGCAGCACGCGTGTCCTGAAGACTCGCTTGCCATACACAGGGATGTAAAGAGTAGGAAAAGTATAGGGATGCATTTTGGCACGTTTCGCGGTGCCTATTCTGCCGAGTTTGAACCGGTGACTGAGCCGTCGGAACGGTGGAGGGAGGGTGCTGAGAAGGACGGGTTGGAGTGGGGAAAAGAGGTGGGGTTGTGTGATATTGGAGAGAGTGTTGTGGTCTGATGTGTGACGTATCATGTGTGATGTGTGTGCCGTTTTGGGATAGACGTGTGTGATGCTTTACTGAATGCTAGGAGTATTCCGTACATTAAACTCTAAGAAGTTTTGAGCATGTTGTTGACGTTCTGTTCGCTCTAGAGTACTTACTTGCGTACTCGGGGCTACACACCGCCTGTGTTCGTTTTTATCGCCCATGGGATACTGTATAGTTTAGAGTTTCGTATTCAACCTTCCTTTCACTATTACGATCATGCTATGCAACGAGTCACAATTTTTTCCGTGTGTATTGAGCTACTTTTATAGGGTTTGCGCTAGGGTAGGTTGGGGGGTAGATGTACTGTGTGTTAATATATTAGATTAGATTAGATAGATAGATAGATACGACTTACATGCATGCATGGCGCATTCAATAGTGTCACCACGGAGAGAGAAAATTGTGAGCACGACCTATTCAGAATTTATCGAAGAAGGGGGTAAGTTTATGGAAGAGTATGTAGTATCTGCCGTGGTTTTGAAAGGGGATATAGGATCATATAGCGCAAGGTTACGATGGCGTGCTGCAGGGTCAGGGGAAGACTGGCTTATTGAAGTATGTACCTAGCCATGGCTGTTTACACGGTGGGGCTGACAGCCACAGCCACAGCCACAGCTGCCAACTCCCTTCCCTCCCTATTCCGTACAACACAATACGATATGGCACGACACGAAAAGGTTATTTGGCCTAATCCCTAACTGCCGCATGTGCATGCCGTAGGATCAATAAACTATTCCCCACCAGAAATCTTCTTTTAACCTTTTGCTTACATTACCGGGCACGAGCTTACCGAAACGTTCCCAATCCAAACTTCCCGGTAAGGTACGTATGTACACCTAGACACGGGAAGCGCAAATTATGTATGTATACCAATTCCCAATTACCGGTACAAGGTATAGCCAAGTATTACTACTACCTGCACCTGTGTACTCCGTTCCGGTAAGCTTACCTCACCTAAAACTCCCATTCGACCGATTGCGCTTCAACCGATCAGCTATCCCAACCCCTGCGACCAAAAAGGAAAATGGACGCGTAATGGCTTTGGCTTGGATTGGCCAATAATGGGTGGGCATGGCCAGCGTGTATCGTGTCATGTACTGTATTATGTATATGGACGTGAGTGACTAAGCGCACTGGAGGGGGGTAGCAATGGCTTATGTGGGAGGGCTGGGGAAGAGGGTGATAGTAAGGAAGAGGAAGAAAGGGGAGGAAGAGGAGGATAGATAGGTTGGCTGGCTAGGCTGGCTTGGTATAGTACGCCAAGGCTACGATATATACTACTACGTAGTACCGGCATTTACGCTATGTGCGACCAAGTCTAAGTGGCAGGTGCCTACCTATTAGGGCCTACTGTATTCCGTACATACACAGTAAAGTACCTATCCACCTATTCCAAATTGTGTGAATCTCCCATCTTTTGCCGCCCAATAGCAGCTTGACGACAGCACCTACCTCATTAGCGACCTATCCATACAAAGGTCATTACCGTATTAACGGTATTTTGTTAGTGTTCGGCAGTGCATCCACCCTTCGTTTGTCCGGCTAACGGACCGACGCAGATCGATTCCGTCAGCGCTACTGGGTGCAGGCGGGCTTGAGAATCGGATCAGCGCTAGGAAGGACCCCGGAAATAAATTTGAGTGGATAGTTTGGGGTATCAGGGATATGAATAGAGATATGCTATAGAATTCTGTGTGAATGAGTATATGTATTATATATGTGCATGTGGGTATACGTGTTCAAGTGTACGCAGGGACCCCCTTGCTCCAGTATTTTCTACGTTGGAGTAAGGTAGGCTCGGCTTATTTCGTGGTCGGATCAGAAAGCTGAGTCTCAGGGATAGTATACGAAGCAGACTGTGTGTGGCTCTTATCACCGTCTTCATCGGTCTCGGTCCGTTCAATCGAAGCATCTTGTGCACCGCTACCGCCGTGGTGCAGGCTGCTGCGTTGTTCGGGCGTGTGATAATGCTCAATTTCCGCTTGACCCTCCGTTTCGGTCAAATCCGATTCTGGCTCCGTTGTGAGACTCTCTGCTGGTTCTTTCTTAACCTGCGGCGGCGCCGAACCCCTTGATGCTGGTGCTACGCCGTGGCCTGGCGTCCGTACGTGAATTGTGTAGTCGGCGTCATCGTCGAACGCCTGCCGTGTGTAGTCGTGCTGTTTGCGCGATGCATCAAGGCCGGCGGGAAACATTTTGCCCATGATAGCATTGTGCTTCTCACTGGCCGCGGGGTCAGCAGCATACCCGCTTGGACTTGGTGAATCTGGCGTGTCCGTCGACAGGGTATGCTGAAGATTCGTAGGGGTGAAGCTTGTAGGTGAATGACTGCTAGCATCTCCCTCCTTCCTCTGGTGAACTTTACGTAGGTTAGCGGCGGAGGATTGGGATCGCATGTCGGGTCGGCCGTCTTTACGGATCAGAACTCCATCTGCGTTACGAATTGGCTTGGTGCGAGTCTTTTTGCCTGAACCGTACAACGAGTCTTGTGATGACCCGAAGGCAAAGTGCATGCCGGTCGACACACCTTGGAGACCTAGACTGGTAGCACGATCGCTGCCGGTGTAGCCACCACGTGTGTTTCCACCTCCGCCTCCGCTACCACGGCGCGCGATGCTACCCATCCCGCCGCGCGAGACGTTGTTGTAGTAGCTGTCGGGACTGGCACGCGAGTCGGATACGCCTTGCCCGTCGTCCCGTTCCCATTCTGGTGAGCTGTGAGAACGGCCTGGTATGCTCCTCCTTACTCTACCACCGCGGCTGCCGGGTCCTCCACCACGTCTCCTGCCGCGAGGCCGATACTCATGCATACGCTGCGATTCGGGACGCCAGCTTTGGTCTGAAGGCGCATCTTGTGTAGTGTATGGGGCATATGCGGATTGCTGCGTTTGTGACGCAAGACTTGATTCAGTGACGCTGGTCTGGGATTGAAGTGTGGGTGTAGGCGGCTGCGTTGTGCCACTGTCCAGTCTCTGTCTCTTGGGAGAACCGGGCATGTCTGCGATTGCTTCGCGCGGACTTTCGACACCGTTTTCGTGGGCTCGCTTTGTCCCGGCATTGACAGTTGCCCAACTACTGGTCTGAGTAGCTGCTGGTTCTGTCTGGGAGCTAGTTGTTGCAGGTACCGAGGAGGGGACTGGGAAAGAGGGTCGGCTCTGCTGAACTTCTGGAGTTGGTTGCAGAACTTTGTCATTGTATGGCCCGCGGTATGGCGGGACAACCATTTGGGCTGATGGATTTGACTGCGCTACAGGTGCTTGCGGAGGCTGGTATTGCTGTAGAGGTGTGTGTGGAGGCACATGCGTAGCGGCCTGTTCTAGTCGATGTATCTTGCCTTTCATGATTTCTATATGAACTTTCAGGTGGTCAACATCGCTTGTCTTGTATGACAGTTCGGACATCTGTTTCGCCATGAGTTCAATCGCTCCGTCTTGCTCACGAACCGATCGTTCTGGCAGCGTCGCATGTGGCTGTTTCTCCCTTCGCATGGCCTGCAATTCTTGCTTGATAGCCTCCATCGTATGATGCATGACCTGCACGTCATGGTGAAGCCTTTTTTGTGAGACTTCTATCCTTTGGATATCAGCATTATACCGGGTGAACTGGGTCTGGAACTCTTGACGAAGTGTTGCTCCCATTTTCTGGGTGTCCTCTTCGCCGCGCCTTATGTCTCGAGTATGGGCTGATAGGGCGCCACTATTCTGGGAGATCTGCGTCTGCAGACGCTCGATGGCGTCCATACTGATTTCACGGAATGAGCGAGGGTATTGATGTCCGTTTGATTGAGATGCATTCTGAGGCGCAATCAATGGAGGCCCATGCAGACTACCTGCAGTATTGGCGGCAGACTCCCGTGGGGATTCTTGGTGAGACATACGATCCACGGTGGAAGACGCAGCAGCAGCAGGGGATGGCAAGGCTAGTGAGCTACTCGGCATTTTCTGCATCGTACTTTGCACCGGACTTGGTATCGGAGAATGCACCGATAGCGGGGGTGCAGCCACCATGTGTCGACTGACTTCGATCTGATGGAATGGTGGCTGTGGTTGTTGATGACGATCATGAGGCTGCCCATAAGGTCCGTGAGGATAACCCAGGTGTTGTGAGAATGGTGATGGGTGCGAGTTGACCTCCATGGCTTCCGTCAACGCTTTCGATGTTGAAAAGGATGAAGGGCTGGGTGTATCCTCGACTGCGAGTAAATCCGGTGCAGCGTCCTCACGCGGTTCTACAACGATATATTGATTTGTTGCTACTATTTCACATCGCAGCTCAATGCGACTCAGCTTGAAAAAGTCCCGACCACTATGCCAGATTGAACGTCAGCCAACTGACGCTAACATAAGACTATACCTGGCGGATGTTGCGCGACCAATGAGTAATATGGCAACCGCACACGATACCTGCCAAGTACCTGAAAGCAACATCACGTACCGGAAATTACTCTTCGATGCAGGCGTAGTGACGACCGTAAAGCCTAGAGTATTGTTACAGTTGGATCGAGGACACGCCAAAGGCTGAATAATACTGATGTATAGTCAGTCAAAGGGTACCGAAGTGAATGAAACAGTGATTATGAGAAGCGGGGACGCAAAGTGCAGACGAGTGGGTTTAATAGTCGATGTTGTATAGTGTCAACAATTAGAACAGACTAGCGCATATGCGCTTAGAAAGAAAAAACTTAAAATACCATGTAACCGATTTGTGACCAGGATGAGGGCTTATAATATGTGGGGGAAGAAATCTATCCTGGACGGAACCTAAAAAGGAGACTGTGCAACGGGAGTACTTTTAAGGGTTTTAAATGGCAAAACATGCGAGGATCGTGCTTACCATCCTTCTAGAGCTGTACCCGTTGTCGTTGGTCTTTGCTTGCCTGAACTTTTCAATGTTACACTGTATGAGCCGAGAAGTGCCGGGACGTAGTAGGTCCCGGTTACTCTGCACCAGGAGTTGTAAAAGTCTCCAATACTGTTATCACACATCTTGCAGTAGCCTTTGGTCGAACGGCTGATGGGCGATGCAGGGCGTGGAGAGGCAGGGCCAGGACGCACCATGCCCGCTGTCGATTGTTGCAAATCGTCCACGACACCGATGCGCTCGGCATTGTGTAACGCGGAGGAGTTCTGACTTTGGTGAGTACTCATGGCGGTATGTGTGTCACTAATACGAGGTTATCTTGCGACTACCATGGATTTTCTCTTTGCAGCAGGCTAGAGAGAAAGAGAAAGCCCATAAAGACGGACCGAAGACGATAGATCGACGTGCCGCAACACAGACAGTCCAGGAAACCTAGGCTAGCTGTCGAGTTTGATTCTACCCCAACTCAACCTCGATCGAGCAGGGATGTGGTACGATGACGAATGGATTAGCGATTCCGAAAGGTAGGCGGCGGGCATTTGCTGACGGCAAATATATGGATTGGCAAGCAACTAGTGGACGCGCCTCCCACTAGGGTCCCGTTTCAGACAGTGAGGTGAGATTGCAAAATGAGGGAGGAGGGAGTGAGAGAAGCCTCGCGTGGACAAGCAATGAGCAATGAGCGTGGAGGCGAGATAGATGGTCTGCCCGGGCCAGGAAAAGTTCGATGAGACTTGAACTGAAAGGAAAAGAATAAGTGAAGGAATCATCGAAGCTTAGAAAGTTGTTCCATGATTAGCAATGCAGGAGCCTTAGTGGGGCCTAGCGCTCCTGCTATTCAAGATGGCTCCAGGGCTAGTATATGACGAAAAAGTCGTCTCGTGTCACAAGCGCGCTGCGCTAACTGTTCCATATGCTGTAATACAACAAGCCGCAACTCAGCCCTGCTCTCCTGAACCGTGTCGTTGCGACGTCTCCTCCACTGCTCCACCGACCAGCGACCCTGGTAGGCGTCAGGCCCCGTGTGACAGCGTTCCGATGCATAGCTTCCTCTATCATTACGTTACGCATCGGCGGGTACTTGTAAGCGCCGGCTATCTTCATTACTATTATATTGTCACCATTTACCAAAGCTAATTTCGACCCGCACCATGGGCCAATAACCACAGCAGCCAGCCATAGTATACTAACGTGCGCTATATCCCCAATCATACTGTCGCCGCTATATCAGGGTAACTGTACACTGGCTGTCGTCGACCCACGCCAGCCCGGCGCGCAGGTCTTGGGGGCTTGACTAGCACAGTCCAATAAACGAGACAACTATCACAATATCTGCCCGACCAACTTGGACGTATCGCATTATTATCAGCGTCATGCACCGAGTACACCGTTCGCCCTTTTGGTCTGGTCTTTGCATTTCTTTTCCGAAGCGAGGCTTTGCGCTAATTTAAATCTAAGCAAGGGGGTTATCGACAAGGATCCTAATTGGCGCTCATGCAATGGATACGCCGACTCCGCTATCAGGCGACGGTTATTCGGAGCCCGCGCTTCTACAGATATTCCGCACGGTATGTAGGAGTGCGGCGTGGTAAAAAGGCATGTGGCCTCCAGTCCTGTGTTTCCTGCTCAATCTCCGGCCTTGGCTAGACGCCACAGTTCGGCGCTGCGAGTGCCGTATAACCACGCGAAATGCACTTGAACACTATGTACGACTATAGGCTGGGGTTTGCGTGACACAAACGAACGCCAATACTCGTACTTCACTTGACGACGATGAATCCAACCCCGTTACGAGCTTGCTGACAAGCTTTCGAGAGGGCTTGCACTTCTGTATCCGTCCATTTGACACTGAGATTGTCCCAATTCTTCGTAGCATACTCACGGCGGTACTGCTGTTGCATCGCCTGTAAACGTCGAATCTCTCTCGGATCTCCTGTCCCACTGTACACAATAAAGGCCGTGCAGCGTGGCAAAGAGTCGTAGATCTGAACAATGCGTTCAACCGTCTTGGAGACGGCGTCGCCGAGTTCGTCACCTTGGACGTCAACTTCTGCATCGTCGTCCTTGTTGGAGAGACCCAGTCGTTGCAATGCATTCTGTCGAATGAGCTCAACGTCAGCTGTCTTTGCATCGTCCCACCAGCCCCTTGCAATCTCCAACTCGCGCAGACGTCCCCAGACGAAATCAATCTTATCAGTCATTCCGTCTTTACCCTCAGCTTGTTGTTTCATGGTGCGATCAATACCCTCAACCACTTCCGCATCGGTTTTGCAACCTATTGATACCTTGGCTTGGCCGCCGTGACCTCTGTTGGGATCACCCCAGTCGATGACAGCTCCGGCACGGTACGAGTTGTTTGACTTTGGTCGGGTTGATCGATCTAATCTCTTGAAGATGGATTCTGCATTCGTGTCGCCCGATCCCCATCGCGGGCCCTTCTCACACTTCTGCTTGACCAGATCAAGACATGTTCGAGCGTCTTCAACACTATCGTGGCCTGCTGAGCCCTTCTGGACTTCACGCTTGAGGTATTTCTGTGCAAGCCACTTCAAAGACTGCTTGTACGGCGGCCCGCGAGGGTGTGGGTAGAGAATCCCAGTATCAATGATGAAGGGGTGTGTCAGCTTGAGTGCGTTCAGGTCCGAGTTTAGCGAGTGTCCCACAAGAATTGTACGGGGCGTAAGAAGTTCCAATAGCTCCTTCTGTATGTCCGCCAGAGTGGTCGTGACATCCTGGAGCATGGCCGCTGTGATACCGGACCACTGGGTTAGGTAGTCCTTGATGGTAACATCAGGCTTGACTAGTTTATCAAGAGCTACGCTGCCATCCCAGTTCAATAGACTGATGCGCGTAAGGACCAGCTGGTCGTTCTCAGCCTTGCACATCTCACAGTCGACAGAGACGACGTTTCGTCCGGCGGTAATACTGCCTTGCTCGATGTCAATTTCAGGTACTTCTCCGTCTTCGAGGTCAGCAACATTGGTATCGACCCAACCGTCCTCAACGCTCTGATTGGCTAGCTTCCTCCGCTCGAAATTAGCCTTTTTTGACTCTGGTGTTGTGAACATTGCTGGATGGAGAACGTATTCATTCTCTTGCTGTTCCATGAGAGTGGCAATGTATTCAGTGATGCGCGTGCGCTTATTCTCCCACTGCTTGGAGTTTTGCGGCATGGGCCCTTTGTGGCCATTCTTCTTCATCTGCTTCTCCTCTTGAGTTTTTGGGATTTGCGAGGTTAGCATGCTATGGATGGGCGAATGGACCCTCGTGTACTGGTTATTGCGATGCTCTCCTATGGCTTTGATGGGCCACACGTGCTCAAAAACGTCAGAGAGGGGCTTCAGTGACGGTGGCAGCTTCTCTGACTTGAGAGTAGCTGGATAGAAGTCATCAGACGAGATGTGCAACTGCTTAGGCTTTGTATCCTTTTGGGCTGTAGAAGCAGAGTCAGCCTGAGCTTCAGCAGAGGGTTCGGGCTGCGGTGTGGTGTCTAGAGCAATTTCTCCATTAAACATGCCCATATCCAAGCCCGGAACCATGAGCATGACGACCTGCTGGATGTTTGCACGACTGCGCACAGAGACCCATTGCGGAGCAGTGCCATCGGCAAGCAAGTAAAGCACCAAGGACTGCAAGTCTGTGATTTTCACGTGCGAGTTCAACCGGGCATGATGCGAGTGCTCAATGGCCGGATAGCTCCTCTGCAGCTTCCGCTCCTTTCGGCGCTCCTGCCTTGTCAAGGCCTCACTTGGCGGTTCTGAGCCAGACCTGTGTGTAGCGAATGGATTGTCCGTTGGTGACAGTTGGCTTCGGCTGCATGCATCCTTGCTTGCAAATGGATTGTCAAGTGACGCGTCTTCTTTCCTCCAAGGCAGTGGATCCTTCCGGCTGCCAGGACTGCAGACAGGCGAAGGTGACGCGGAAGTGTGACGTCCATTGTCCGGGCCGTGTGGGCTGCGCTCCTTGCGCCTCCTCTTGGATCTGCCAACTACTGTCCAGCCTTGGTCGTCATGTCCGTTGCTGCCGTCCTTAACTGTTGTTGTAGTCGTCGCGCTGTCCGGTTGGTCCTCGCCGCGCATGTGCGCCAGAGTCGCGCCCAGTCCGACATCGACAGGAGGCTGCTCGTCATCGCGGCCACGGCCACGCTTTCGTTTCACCATGCTGGAGCTTATGCGGCTGGCGCAACAGTATTCGAGGCAAGGCGGTGTGGTATGAATTGCCGTGGTTGAGCTTCAAGAAAATGTTCGGCATCTGAGCGCACTGACGTCGCGCTAGCCGGGTTGCGTCATGCATCCTTGCTGCTTCAAGAACTTCCCACCTTCCTTCACGCATGTCAAGTTCGACACATAGAATCTTCAGCCGTGGACGAAAATCAACGAATTGAACACTAGTGTAGTGTATGGAAACACGCTTGGGCCATTGATCTCGGTGGCTCTCCATAGGTAGTAGCTTCCAGTCATGTGATGCATGTCATTAGTTCCAGTTCGTCTCAGCTACCGCCAATTTTTCACAAAAGGAGCAGTTACGGAGGACTGACACCACATCTAGTAAGCATCACAGGCACTTTTGAATGACCTCGTATTGTGTGATTATAAGCATGGATTGCATGTAAAGGGTATCAAACCAGGAACTATGTATATAGTATACACTGTACTGTACGGTGTATTCCGTCGGGCTCCGTCAGGTTCCGGAGCAGAGCAGCCAAGAAGCAAGATTGTCGAAATATTCTGGACGCCAATGTATTGAAGAGCACCTGCAGCGTAGGACTGATCTTTTCGCCCTGTTTACTTGCTAGTACGTATCATTCATATGCTCTTGTTCGCTTTGTTAATTAGTATAGAGTCATGTTTATTATGTGGGTCTAATTGGATGTTAGGCGGAACGAGGAAAGCACTGCCTGCCTACCAATGGAGATGCTTGTTGAAGAAGAAAATCCTAAACTTTATCACCCATTATCCTGTCACTATTCGAATGTCTGCTTCGCAACCAAAGGTAGTAATTCTATCCAAGCGGAGTATCCTGAATCATGTACGATGAAGTATTCGTGTTCCAAGCAATCCCTACATGAACGTAACATCAGTCCACAAAGCGGCCGATAAGTACACACCTGCTTATTATCGTTAATAGCCAAACCCTGTTCACTTCCACTACTAGAAGAAAATGCAATACGGTGGAGTTGCTGAACCTTGTTCCAGCCTATAAAGAATGAGTTTTTACATCATAGACTTTGAGGGCATTTAGCAGTATGCGGTGCGTGCTGACCTTCGAACATTTGGGATATACGAGCATAAATCCATGTTTGAGTTGCTGTCTATGTTTGCTTCTAGTCAATCTTTACCGCTTGAACAGATGCAATAGACACCACGAGAAGTGACAAGATCTAAGGGAAACGCATAGCCAGTGTCTTTTCAAGACAAATGAGTTCCTGTAAAGAACACTGAGGCGATTACGCAGGTAATTATATGGTGTTTTTATACGCTCTTCTTAGTGGTCACTCTGTAGACTTTAATAGTCATGGTGTAATCTTTGCATGGCCAATCTCGTATGTACACTGCAATTTCTCGTGCTCGGTGATATTCCGAAGATGCCTCGAAATACAGTGGAGTATTTCCTGGTCAAAACACTTTGCAAATTTCTTTACGATCTTGCGTAGCTCAGTACCGAGTATAATAACGGGTTTGGCCCCAATGTGGCGTAAGATGACTGCTGCAGGACCTTCGGAAGTTGGGCCTAAACTTAGCAATAACGACTTGTTGCACCTTTTGCTGTTTGTGGAGCGTATTAACCCTATAGATACACTGCGTCCTTGATCGTACTCCTTTGCTAAGAATAAAGCAGGTAAGCGATAGTATTCTCTTTGGTTCGATCCCGATTGAAGAGGACTGTCCGCAGCCGTTTTTGTACACACTGAAAAGATTCAATTCAGCAAACACTTTCGGCTCTCCCATATCCATGTCACGTGTTGGGTATGAGTTTTCTAAGGTTGACTTCAACTGGTTCTTAGCAACCACAACATCGCTACTGAAATTTGAGCTCAGTATTCGTCCTTAAAGAAAGCACGACGAATCAAGATATACTGACCAATAGCAAGTTTGCCACACCCGGAACGGACATGAGACTCGGTACCGTACGTAATCTACCATAATCCCGACCAATGGACCGAACTAGGGGACCGGAGTTCGGTTTGAACACATGAACACAAATAACCCGACGATGATGGCCAGTGAGATTACACCAATGTACGACGTAGGTTCCGAGATCAACACGCACTTTACGGAGGCGTTCTTTCCGCGGATTGGTTCACACTACCTACTGTGCTTCGAATAGGTCTATGTACTAGCCTCAGTACTACCAGTGTATCGTTACCACTGAAGGTATGTATTGTAGGTTGTTGATCAGCCTTATAATACTTATACATTATTCCTGACTAGTCAACAAGCAAAGGAAAAGCGTAGAGTAGCACGTAAGAAAGACGGCCCGAGGTAGACTAGCTCTTACCTATCCTCGTTCGTAAATTCCTTCCCATGTATGTATCTCTCACGCTTATAAGTTGAGCTCGCCTAATGATACTCCTGGTCGGCCTCAATTGTGAAAACCTGTTCGATACAGGCCCAGCATATTCAGTTTCAGCCATTGAAAGCAGTTGCAATGGTTTAGCGCTTATGGCATTCGCCTCACACGAGCTGTGCTAGCGCGAAGGAGTTTGATATCCGATTGTAGTATTTTTTTTGCCAGTTGTTCAGACATCAGTTGTCGCAGTGTACATGTAGGGAATCATCATATAGGTCTCGTCCCTGGCCTGAGGATAGCGGTGTGCTAGGGTATCCGACACAACAGACAGCTGAGCCTAAGAGGTTTGCATCGCAATTGCAAAGCGCGGTCAGTAAAATGGCTCATTTTGCGTCCATAAACTAAAGAAGTCGTGCTCAAGACTAGGAGCTGCTAGGCATTAAGGGGTATCCAGGTGAATATGCATGATGCACTACTGTACTGTACTGCTTGGCAGTTCACCAAAGGCTAAGAAGGTTGGATGGCGTCATAGTCAAGGTGTTTGTAAAAAAGTCTTTCCAATACTGATACACTACTCTTCTTCACTCAGCGGGTCTCCATGATGATAGGGGTGGTTGCTGAACAAGCTGCGGGATATGCAGGTTGACATCAGTAGTGTCATCGGACTTCGGCCAGGTGCGGCAGAGGTGGTGCGATACGCGTGCTCACCCCACAATCGGCTAACCAGCACGAGAGAGTCAGCTAACCTCACTCGGTTTACTCCCATTGTTCTGCCAAGTGCCTGGCGCATGATTGGCCCGTGATGCTTGTCGTTTCACCTATGCCGCTGCCAGAGAAGGTTGCGATACATGCGCGGCCGAGAGAAGTTATGCCCAGAAGTGCACACACCGGAGCGGCACGTCAGCGGTCGCTCGCGGACGCAATGCGAGGATACGTCGTGCGGGATGCACGTCGTAGTCCCCATCCGTCGCGGAACTGTAGCCGGCGCTGTCAAGTGTCGTGATAATCTGGCCTGATGGTTGGCTGCGGGTGGGGAGACATGGAAGCACAGCCTACTCGTGACTTGCATTTCCCCGCATCATGGCTGTCGTATATACAGCCTGCATGCGCCCGCGCTTGCCATGTCTCACCGGACTACACTACAGTACACCTCACGTTACAAAGCCGCAAATCAAACACGACGTCCATCTTTCAAACCGCGGCCGCTGCACCTCCGCTTCTTGGCCTCATCCACTCGACCAAACTTCCTACACACGGCTCCACTGTGCCTGGGGATATAAGTCAAACGAACAACCGCATTGAAACTGAACACAACAACTCGTCTCATTCAGTACCGTTCTACGCTACTACACTACACTACACTACACTACACACCACCGCCAACATGTCTTTCCTCCTACGCACATCCACCCTTGTCCGCCAGAGGCTGTTTACCACCTCGGCACGAGCTCGCCATGCCATCTCCTTCCAAGATGCAGCAGCAGCACACATGGCATCCACACCCGGAGCCAGTGCTGTACCCAGACTCGGAAAAGTAGCACGATGGTTAGTTCCCAAACTAGATCACACCATGCCAATCAGATTACTAACAAATCCCACCAGGTATCTTCCTACCATGGCCATGGTAGCCGCTGGTATGATTTACTTCCCCCGAGGCACAGCATCCGCACAGCCTCGCCGACCGCTTACGCTCGGCGATGCTAATGCCAACATAGGCTTTGGCGTAACCAATGCACTGAACGAGGCCAACCGTAAGGTTCACGTTGCACTTGAGCCCACTCAGGAGCAGAGGAACCAAATGCTCATGGACTCTTACGGCGAGCGCTCCAGCCTGGAAGACATGGAACGGGCTCTAGCGGGCCTCGAGGCAAAACTCTCAGCCCAAAAGGACCGCGCTACCATGTTGGAGGAGGCGTATGGAGGCCGTGCAAGCATCGAGGACCTCCAGCGGGCTATGGAGCTTTACGAAGTCCAATGATTGGGAGCGGTCTAGCTAGGTAAAGAGACGGAAAAAATCACCAGCTTCGCGCTGATACAGCGCATACTCGCTTCCGGGGAAGAAGCAAGGGGAAGGAGAAGAAGAGAGAGGCGACGTTTGCGCGCTAGACGCTGCGACGGGCTTACTCCGCCAGGCCATGAGTCAAGCGAGGACGACTTGGGTCTCGTCCATGTATACTGTACTCCATAGATTATCGGAGGCAAAGATGCAGATTTTGCATTGGGCATGGCGTTTCCAGTGTTTCGCGCCAGTTACCTTGAAATAGGGGGGCTTACGAAGCATGGACTTCATTATCATTATCATCATTATCATCATCATCAATGAACAAACAAAAATATATACCGTTAGCACAAATCTTAAAAGGGTTAAAATCATTATTTCTGCCATACCTTTCCGTTCGTGTGTCTGGTGGTTGTTGTTTAGTTCGGCCCAATTTTCGGTCGGGCACCGTGCCCACATTCCGAGTACTCCCATCCGGCCGCGCTCCTGTTCTAGACGTGTTACCGCACAAGCTTGCGACTACGCCTCCTCCGCGCTCTTATCTTCCTAGTTACCGGTACAGAACCTCGGCAGCCAAGCTGTAGTGGCCAGGGGCAGCTTGTCCACTTTTCACTCTTTATCCGTGACGACAAAACTCCAAATCTCTCTGCCAATCCCACGTCGCATGCGTTCCGGCCTTCTTTCCAAAATCTGTCTAATGCGCACTCTTTCATTATTCCTCGCAGCTTCCGTCTCAATCTGCTCTTGGATATCCGGGTCCATGCTGACACTGAGATGGACCTGTTCTTCTTTGAACGGATTATGAAACATATTCGTGGGACTCACGAGCTTGTCATTCTGCGCATCCATTTCGTGCCATCCAAAGCCATGTCGTGGTATTGGCGGCGTTGATGCTGGACCCTCGAGCTCGATGCTAGACAAGTCTTCCAGCACGTAATCTTCGACTGTGAGGTTGCGAATGTCAATGCGAGATGTGCGGGGGTATATGTACTTGTATGAAAGGTAGAGCGATGCAAAGAGTAGAGGCCCAATGTAAGCTCCGATAACATCAAAAAAGAGACTTGTCGTTGACTTGAGCTGGTCCCCCAAAGGTGAATAACTGGCCTTGAGACTTCCCTTGGTAACGAGAATAACCAGTGGTGGTATGCCAGACCATATAATCACAAATGCGCTGCCTACGATACCTATATAAGCGGGAAGTGGCTGCCATCGAGACTTGAACAGGCGCGACCTATAAAGAGGATGCTCTCGCGAGAAAATCCTCCGTTGCGCCAAGCGATCAAGACCAGCTTTGAAACGTAGGAATGTAATGCAGAGATGCATGTTGATACAAGTCGCCGTACCCGTATAGAGCTCAGAAAGCGTGATACGCGGTTGCGAGCCTGACTTATCCGCCAAACCGATGAGCGATAAGAAACCAAGTGCGGAGCACAGTAGAATTGCCGCTAGAGGTGTATGGCCGTTGTTGGTTCGGCCGAAGATGTTGGCGACTCTCCTCGGAAGATACTGCTGCGAGAGCATAAAGACACTTCGGGAAGCGCCATATAGGTCGCTGTTTGCGGTAGTATATGCCGATAGTATGAAAAGTGCATTCAACACTTTCGGCAAGGCCTGCAGTGAAGACTCTTCTGCAGCAATAATGAATGGCGACCTGGCGGAATTATTGCCTCTTGCCCATAGCTTGGAAAGGTTAGGATTTGCGTAGTTGATGTTCGCTCCAGCAGCGAACATGGCGAAAGGATATATGCCAAGTGGGACGAGATACACAAAAGACATGGTAATCGGGATATCTCTCCACGGATGTTTTGCCTCCCCGGCTGTCATGGCGACAAGATCAGTGCCGAGACAGGAGAACATGGCCAGTGTGATCGAAGTGCTTTGAAGATAGTCAGATTCCGTTATCAAGTGCAACGTCTGATACTGACATGAAGGCGAACACAGTCCCGCCAGGTCCGGATATTCCAAAGGAATCTTCCGAGACACCTGCAAGTTTCAGTGAAACAGAGCTGGAGCTATTATATCCGATTGGTTTCCAGCCCGGCGCGAACGCAAATCTAGTGTAGTCTACGACACAAGTCAGTGTACTGTAAGGGATGTGGGGATTTTAGACCCAGACACTCACTCTCATTATACTTTCCTTGCATTTTGCGCCCACCCCCTTCGAAGATTAAAATCAGAAAGGGTATCTATGTAACTTTGGTCCGTTGCTTACCTCCAAAGTTGAGTATGACCATCATGATGCAGACAAATAGAAGCAAAGTAATCTTGAACCACATGACTGCCTGATTGTATCACATCAGCTGCAAGTTCGCGGCTGATCAGACCGGTGCCCTTACCCTTTCAATCTTTCCGTACATCTGATGCGATATGAGCCCCATACAACTTCAATGACGGACATAATCTTACCTTAACACCGAGACAGTGCGACAAGGTCGTCATTGCAATGAAAGCAATGTTGATAGCTGCTTCCGTGCCGGCACTATGTGGTTGTTGATCGCTCTTCAGATAGGCAGTGAGCTCTGCTGCATTTGCGGTAAGGCTTGCCATGGCGCAGATTTTCCCCACACTGTTGTGATATCAGCAGTTTCCTCCAAGGTGTAGAATGGTGACATACCCATACATCGCTGCGATGGCAAAACCACACGCAGGATCCAAGAAGGTATGAGGCAAATCTATCAAAGCTCCAGTCAAGGGTCGACATGCCACCATTTCGGTAATGGTATACATGACACAAGCAACGATACCGCCAGCAACGACATAGCTGACAGCTGCTCCCAAGGAGCCAGTCGTTGCTATCAGGCTGCCAGAATTGATCAAAATTCCTCCGCCTATGCATCCAGAAATACCGATACCTACTACGTTAGACGATAAGGAGGACGGAATCAATGTGCAAGTACCCACCTGCAAGCTGAGGTCTGCTGAGCACACGGTCAAGATGCTCAGAATGCTTCACATAGTAAGGTGATCGATCTAGAGGTCGCTGTTCCTCATCCATGATGAGCTTGTTTTCACGAAGAGGGTATCTTGGACATACAAAGTCGAAAGATTTTAGATCCTTGGGCTAGACATAATTCTTCCAGCGGAAATGCGCTTCGCTTAGTAAAAGTTACACCCTACTCCAGACTATCCATGTATGAGTGCAAGACGTGGGTTCTGAGGCTTAGACATTACCTGTCTGCCTCTCTGACTGCCTGGAGAAGCCACAATGTAGCGATATAGCTACTGGCGTGAAATAGTACCATTTGCCGGCGACTTGGCGTAATGGTGATTGGTCGAACGAGGGAAAACCAAGCTATATGTTGTCATACAGCTTAGATATGAGTTCGAAAGATAGCCCAAAAACGCCACGACCGATAACCATTGGCCAGTTACAGTACAACATGTCGTATCCAGCCGCACTTTCTGTCTTCCCCGGTGAACATTTTGAGCATATGCTGTGCGGATATGGCGTGTAGCCGCCGGTTGAAGTTAGTACGTCTAGGCGTTCGCCAATACAACTGATAAGTAGGTTTATTATTTGAGTCAGTGCATCAGCTGAACGTCCAGTGGAAGCTGCAGCAAGTTCGTTGCTTCAAGCAGACAGGGCCCTCCATGGATCATGGCCGGAGTTGACTGCTTCTCCACATTGCTGCCGAGAGGATCTTACCTACTCGGAGCGAGTTAATAATGTCCATTGCAAGTACGTTTTCGCGTCCATCGGCACGTCGCTCTTCGCTAGCGGATGAGCATTTCCGGGTGTCCACAGCCTCGTCAGTTTCCCATACTGAAAGCCGTCTGCAACGGCCCAGGCAGCTATTTCCAAGGGCACACGATGTGGCAACATCGATCTCGCCATCGGGCTGGGTGGCAGTGTGTTCTTCAAAGCAGATACGACTGTACAATGCGAAGGAAGCAAACAGAAATCGCGAAATCCCGATGGCGATGTCTTTCAACATTCCCATGCTTTCGAAACACGAGGAGATAAGAGGTATTGCGCTGTCGAACGATTTGATCGCCATCGTCACCCATACCCGACTGCTGGTTTACGATGAATATCGCACGAGCCAAAGCCACGTGCGCGTACCTGTGCAGGAACGGCGGATTGACCAGGATGAAAGCTGGACTCCAAGATCTTTGGCCATCTCACAAAATGGTGCCCCGGGTGTTGATATAGAAGCAACGGCGAGTATAGCTGTGGGTGGAGAAGGAGAGGGCGGAGTCAAGGTCTTCACATATAGGTACACAGCAGCGTGGAACGTCCAGCACGACAGGTTGGTCTTGAGATGCCCAAGAAACAACGGGGCTATCAAGATGGTGGGATTTTCGCCTTGTAGGGCTGATGCCATCTTTGGACCAATGGTGTACGCTTTGACGACGGGCAACCGCTTGTACTGTTGGATAATCGGCCAAAATCCCAGGGTTGGACTGAGTAGCCGGGTAGATCCAAGCTGGCATATCGACTGTAATTCGAGTAGCAACGAGCGTGTGAGTAATATGCGCCGAAGCTTTGCACAAACCTAACGCCAGACAGGCTTACCGCGACGAAATATCAACCGCAACGTTCATTGTATCCCCAACGGGAAGACCATATATCCTCTGCACAGTGGACCATAGGCCCGGATCGCACCTCGACCCCACTTTCATCGTTCCCATAGATATGCTCCAAGAAGATCCACAGAGCCTTCGACAGCTGATGAAGCCAATACCCGAGAGCGCGATTGGACAGAGCGTCATCGCAGGGATCGCATCCCACAACGGCTATTTCCTAGTGGTAGTAGAGAAAGGCAGGAACAACAACGTCTTCAAATTGCTGAGTCTTCAAGCCGCGGCTGGAGGTGGTTTGACGTGTGCTGCTGGTCGGATGCAAACGTGGGACGTCAAACTCAAGACCAACAGCACTGACAGTGCAAAAATATCGGTCTCTATTGAGGAAGAAAAGGCCGCTCTTGAACTGATTGCAGTGGATGGACAAGGACATGTTGTCTATTCAAGAATTAGCGTACCAGATATGCCAAAGACACGGACCGCCCACGTCGCATCACTTAGCGCACCAATTATCGCTGAGCTTCCGTACAACGCCATCAGGAAAGAGCTTTCGTCAGAAGAAGGTAGTCGCCTTTCCATGGCACCCTCTGAGTTGGCCACGGATCGCATTGAGATGATTCCGGGCTGAAGTGCGACGACTTGATTCCTCTCCAGATGATCTATCAGCCCCTTCCCGGACGTGCGAGGGCTGCACATCCAGCATCGGTTGTATTGCGTATTAGCCTTATTACTAATGATTGCGTCATACACCAACGCAGCAACAACAGCAATCTTGAAAATCTTCCGCTGGACATTGCCATTTGTGGTGTAACTTCATCCGTCTTGAAGGACATACGCTGAAGTTGTACGGGAGTCTTTCGTGGGGACGTATCATTCCGGCTCACGACACGGATGAATGTGGAATACCCCATCACAAAAGCACATGTATTCGTCAGGGTCGTGAGAATGATGAGGAGGCTAAGTGCAGTTCCTGTTCAGACCGGTTTTCAAAGGATTACTGTGGCGCTCTGAATATGCCTGCTGAAGTTGTCGAGAGATTGCGCGTTCTTCTCAGCTTGTATAGACGCTTCTGAAGCTGTGAATGGGGCAGTGACCAGTCTCAGATGACGCTGACCGGTTATACAAATCAACCTTACTTGGTAACCTGCACTTTCCATATTGGGTGGTTGCGGCTGCGAACTACATGCCGAGGAGAACATGCTTGCCACACACTCATTCCCTGTCAACACCCCGACGAAGAAGGGGCAATGCTCCAGGAGCACTTCATATCTTACAAAACTCTTCGCCCCATCACTTCATCGTATCACCACCTCACCACCTCATCACTTCATACCCACATCATTCTCTTTCCCCCACCTTTTGCACCTTATACATGAGCTACATCGGCGCCTCTACTCCACAAATCCGTACAACAAGCCAACGAAAGCAATCACGGAAACGACGAAAGAACGCACCGAGTTCAGTAACATCATCCTTACCCGTCCACCATGCTCGCAAACACCGCCGTTCTCATTTGCGCTCTCGTCCTAGGCCACGCTTCCAGTGCACCATACCCACTATCAAATTCCACCGCTCCTCCAAACATCACAGCCTGCACCCCCAAACCCATCCTCACCGAAGAAAACTCAAAAGTAACCGACCCATCACCTTCCTTTATTAGCGAATTCATATGTCACTCCGTCTACCCCATCGATCTCACAGTCGTAAACTCACGCTACCCAACGTACGATATTGATCATCTCCACCGCTCCCACGACTTCTTTATGCTACGCCGGCAGGTCAAAGACCAGGGCGAAATAGCCACACAAGTGCAATTCGAGAATTTACCCGCAAAGACGTCGAATCTCACCTGCCGCCTCGAGTTTGTGCTTCCTCGCGTTGACCTTCAGCTCCTCTCTGGCCCTAATCCGAGCTTCAACGTGTACCAGGTCGAGCGGGAAACTAATGCGATTGCGACGTGGATTACGTATGAAAACGACAAGAGTTCCTTGTTCTTCGGTACAGTAAATGGGCAGCAGGAGGCACTGGAGCGGACAAGGAGCGTGGGTGGTGTGGCGGCCATCAATAGCACAGCGTGCAATGAAACGATGTCGTTTACGATGGGTATGATGTATGACAGTCCTGAGCCAAATTATTGGCAGTTCAACAATCTTCCTCCTCCAGCGTTTCCGGTTCAGGGGTTCAGGATGGTGTATGGGTGTTAAGTTGAGGGAGAGTGGCGCGCGAGTTTGTATTCGGTGGGTGGGGGGAGGCATGTCCAGTCTCTCCTGTAACATAATCTCATTCATACAGTAAACACTCTCTGGTTGGGTGACTTGGAGTGGGAAACCATTTCTCAGGTCGGCGTAAATGGGTATCATTCAATGATTATTCTTACAAACGCTAAATACGGCTGACACTTTCCAACCTCCTCTCTCTCCCACGTCCGCATGAAAAGCCACTACCCGTCCCCCTCCCGTCATCGCACTTCACTACCTCTATGACAGCTCAGTAGCCAACTGGGTAACCTGGTCCAAAAGCGCCTTGTCTTCACCTGCGGCATTGGTAAGAACCTTCTCCTTCAAGTGCTCGACCGTCTGAGCGGGGTCCGTAGGTGGCGTTCCCCTTGCCGTCAAGATTCTCGACATCTGGAACTCAAGGAAGAATTTGGGCACCTTGATAGCGAGGTTGCCGCCCACGCTACGGACACCAGCTTCGGTAGCGAGGTAGACGTTGAGTGCGTCCTGGAACGCCACGTCATTTGAATCGTCAAGCGGCTCGGCCGTGTTGAAAGTTTCGAGCGCGAAGGCGAGGGGCGATTTGCCGGATTTGGTGAAGTCGATCTTGGAGAATGTTTGCGTGCCAGAGGTGACGTCAGGCACATTTTCGACCGTCTTTGCGGTGGTCGAGCAGGTGACTTTGCTTTTGATCTGATCGACAACCGTGGCAGTCTCGGCGGGCAGCGCTGTTTTCCCGATGATGAAACATGCGGCGCCGGCGGCTTGTCGGGTGAAGATCATGGCTGGGGGCATGGCCTGGGGCATGGCGGTAGCGAGACCGCTGAGGAGGGTAATGACAGTAATGGCGTTGGTGTACATGTTGGCGGTTACTTGCTGAAAGGGTTTGTACGAATAGAACAGAAGTTTGGCGAAATAGTAGATGATTTTAAAAAAATGAATGTACCCTAACCGGAGGGCAGGAAGAAAAGATGTATAGCAACAGAAAAGAGAGAGAGGCAAAGGGATTCTGGAATGAAACGCCGATGAAGAAAGGTAACGTAGTGTGAAGCTCACCACGTTCTTATAAACAACCGCAGGATGCTATCGTGAGCCCCCGCCTGGTTAGGCGCCTACGGATATCAAGGCATCTCCGTTGTGTTTTGCCTGTATCACTAAGGCGTTGCGACACTTTTGACAGGGCTGTCACGTTCAGAAGTTTGGTGTCGCGACGTTGCGGGTTTGAGAAGTGGCGGCCTGGGAACAGTGTCGGTTCGCTTATTCCCAAGAGGGCTGCCGAACGCCGAGCTGTCGGTCGCATCGTCCAATGGATGGCGTGCGCGCGAATTGTTCACGGAGATCCAGGCATGTTTTCTTCAGGCGAAACAGTGAGCCTACACACCTTGGCATTTGGGAAAACACAGGAGATGGGGCCGAAGGAGTTTTGCAGGAGTAGCTCAATGCCGCTAGGTATGCTGAGCTATACGAGCTTTATAGTTTGAACACTATCAAAGAAGAAGGTGGTGACAGTGTTTTCGCCATCTATGTCTGGATGAAGTGTAGACACATGTAGGCTGTACACGGCATTACTGTGTACATGTTCAATGCGTAAACATGATATGCAAAGGATACAACACTGTGGCTGGATAAACCCCCCCTACGAGTGCACAAGCGGCAGAGGAGCCCCGCCTAGACGGAACATTTTCTCAACTTCAGAAACATGTCACGATCATGTACCGCACACACACTTCCGCTGTCTGTATTCTTGTTTTTTATCGAAAAAGTCTTCATCCAACATGCATGAAGCATCAACTCTGGTATCGATCATATGCACCAATCCAAATCCTCGCTTCGCTTTCAGAGGATCCTGTACTCAACATAACGCCATCCCTAAGAGCCCGTCTATGCGTATCGAGCGCCGCTGGCGTATTTCAGCCCAATGCCCACATGCGCCGGCCTACATATGAAGGTGGGTGCAAAGTTCCGAGAAAATGTAAAGTAGGGTAAGCTGACAAAAGAAACATAGTACCTGCTGAGGCCATGCTAACATGCTGTAAATCCACTTTTGAAATCCAAAACGCAAGAGAAAAAAGTATTTGAATTACACGGTAGTCGTCCTCGCATTGTGTGCTGGTCGTTCCGTCTTCTCCGTCATGGGACTCTTGCCTTCTGTTGTGACTTGGTCACCTAAAGTCCGCGAGTGGGTAGGCGACTCTTCGGCGATGTCGCTCATGTCGGACGCACTGTCCGAATCTGATTGTTCTACATTCAACGACTCTCGGAAGTTTGACGGTGTTATCGTCTGTGATGATACATGTCGCTGCTTTGCCGTGTCCGCGGACAATTTGAGCTGCTTCATAGTGTCGGCAGACAAGCTTCGAGAGTGCTCGTTGTTGTCGCTCCCTGGAGATAACGCGGTTGCCGTACCACTGCTAATAATGCTGCCATCTCGCTCGTCGGCAGAGGCTGCCTCCGACGCTTCTTGAAGCTGTTTCTTAGTCTTCAAGCGCTCTTCTGCTGTCATGTTGTGCCAATCAGAACCAAACTGAATAACGGACGCCTTCTTGCCATGTACGGTAAAGCTACCCTTGCTGCGCGCCAGCCCCTCGCCTTCCGTGTTGTCACTGGCGATTGTCGATGCGGAATCTCTGCTCTTATGTCCGCGGCGGTGAGATGAGTTACCGCGCGAGTCTCTAAGGGTGCGATGCAGACTTCTCCTTTGCTTTGTTCGTGACCTGGGCGAGCCTGTAAGAGCAGCGAGGGCTTGCTCGTTGTCGGACCCATTGGCATCCGTCCGAGTGTTGTCCAGGGGTGAGTACTCTGGTGTTTTGGGATCCAGGTCTTCAGCCTCGCCAGGAGGTGGCGTGGCATACTGGGAATCATGTTCAGAGTCCGAATCGTAATCTGAGCCGATTGTGCCATCGCCCGTAGTCGATATTGAGGGACGGTGATCAGCAGGATACATCCTTGGAGAATGTGCGGAAGAGCTGGCCAACGAACTTCGCCGTTCCGATGTTATAGGGCCAAAGGACATGGTAGGAAGATGGAAATGGGCTGAGGGATCATGAGGACTCGATTGCCGAGACGTCTCTGGCGGTGTCCTGAAGTCGTCGCCGCCGCCAAACTCAGTGTCTCTAGAGGATTTTGTTCCTGGTCGAGCTGACGAACCTGGGGACAATGGGGGTGGTTTATTGCCACTGGTGATTGAGCTCGTTTTGCTAGCCAATCGTGCCAGACCGCCAACCTTGGATGCCTTTCGAGACTGTTGGGGGGAAAGTTGCGATTGCAGTGGCTGCGGTTGAGTCAACTCCGTAGGCCTGTCGGCTTGTGCTTGTCGTTCGATATAGCCCTGCTTCTCGTCTTCCAGTTCTTGGGCTAAGATGTCGCGATGACATTTCATTCTCCAGATCTCGATGCGTATCCATTTCAGTTTGGCCGATAACCGACCTGCAGCGTGAATGACGAGCTCGCGGGTTTTCGGTTGGATGGGAGCTAGTATTTGAAGGTGTCTTGCATCCCTTAAGCGTGCTTCCAGCCCTTTGATAGCTTGAGTAAGCTTGTCCTCCGACTCAATGATCCGAACCTGCATAAGCTCTTTTCGGGCATCCATCATCTGCTGTGCGAACTGGTTGTCAACCTTTCCACTGTGTATTGCGGCGTCAACGCTAGCTGCTGGCACTGTCTTCGTAGAGTGAGAAGACTCGAGGCGTCGCATACCCCGACTCTTTTGTCCTTCATACAACCCACCAATCATGCCTCTTGAACGAACACCAAGTGTTTCAAACGCAGCAGTGTAGTTCAGTACGCCTAACCACTCGTTCAAGTCCTTCTCGCTGTCAGCCAAGAACGTTTCCTCCCCTGACTTGGAGAACACGACGAATGCGTGTTTATGTTTCTTGTATGTATTGTCCACAAGCGCAACTGCGCCGTCCATGGGTATGATGTGGTCTTGTTTGAAATCTGGCAATGCAGGCTGGAAAATGACGGGACCTCCATCACCACGCTTCAAGTGCATGTCGTGCTGGCTCATCAGATTCTTCGCCCACGTTGAGTTCCGGAAAAGAGACAGACCAGATCGGGTCAGAACAGCACCCCACTCTTGCCAAGGTGAGCGTGCCTTTTTCTTCTTGGTATCTTTTCTCCACAAGACTCCAACCTTGGTGACGGGCATTTCCACGATGCCCACAGACGTGCCCTGCGGGTTCTCCTGAGCGGCTTCCGACATGAAGGCTTCTGGTCTTGATCGAGAAGAGACGATTTGAATCACACCGTACTTGGAAAACAGCTTGTAGATATTCTTAGTATCTAGCGTGGCGGTAGTTCCGGTATAGTTGTAGGGATCGTCCAATTGCATTACGTCGCGAAGCGTGGGTCGGAGGGCGTCGAGCTTGCCTTCGAAAATCAACGTGTACGGATCGAGAGGCTCTTTGGATACCTTCTTGGTTGGGTCGGCCATTGGCCCTTTGAGCACAGCTGTCCTCTTGCTCTTCTTTGATGTGATGTTCTTGAGGTCGACCTCGTCTTCGATGTGAATAAAGGGGGTGTAGACAATGTTGTCGTAGAAGCAGCCCAAGACGTCAGCCGAAACGCCTTCACATGAAGAGTTCTTGATGTAATCCGGTCTCTGCATTTTCCGCTTGTTGTTCTTGTTGAAGACGTCGGTGTGCAGGATGATGATGGAGAAGGATATGAAGTACGCTTTGTCTGTGATGTGTCAATAGAAAGAAGGTGTGGCATACACTTATTGCAATTACCTGTGTTGATGTAGATTCCGGGGTTGCACTCGTGGTAGCGATCGGCAAAGCCCTGGAGCACACGGTCGATCTGCTGCGTCTCCTTTGGAAGCTCAACCTGCATAAGCAACTTGCGTATGGCCATGTCGATTGGGTCACCGAAAAAGGCAAACTTGCGCATGTAGCTGCGAAGAACGGCAAGCAGAAAAGGGTCGTCAGTTTTGCTGAGGTAGCTGGCAACGACACTCTTGTCGAAATTATTCGCCTCGATGCGTTCCAGGTATCGGCCGGGCGTCTCGCCCTCCTCGCGCTCTGGCAGTATTAGGGTTTCTCGACTGATATTCATCGAGTTCTGGTGGGACGAAAAGGCAGAGTTCCCTAGAAAGCCGTGAGCAGGTGAAGCATGTCTAGGCGAATAGGGCTCGGAATTCTGACGAAATCGCGCGCTGAGCCCAAACAGATTGCTGAAGCTGCTCCGTCCCGCTGTAGTAGAAGTCGATGTCCTCCCGCTGGGGCCGCCGGGTGGGGTGGGGGAGCCAGCATCATCCGAGTGTCCGCCCAATGAACCCATTGTCGACGAGCGCCCCCTGAGCCCCATGCGTGGTTGGCCATTGGGGTTCGGCGACGAGCGAGCGGACCGAGTTGACCGGTACGAATCGTTGCGAAACAGAGAGCCTGCACCGGGTGAGGGCAAATTCAAAGCGCCAGCAGCGAGGGCAACTTGCGATGAAGTAGGGACCGGTGGCGTTTGGGTCCCCGGTTCTCCATGCTGGGTGCGGCGGGCTGTCAGCGGCGGGCTACCGGTGGGCGAGTGCTGGGTAGAGGCAGTGCTCCTCGCGCCCGTCGATGCACGCGGCGTGGCAGGCGCGGTGTCGGGAAACTGCGGGGGCTCGATCTTCATGGGCAGTGGGAATAATGATGCACGCTGCTTCCGACGTCCAAATCCAAAACGCGCCGAGCCAGTTCGGAGGGTCTGCGAAGGCCGTGGAGTGTTTTCAAAGGAGATGTGGCCGCCAGAGCTTCCATCCGACCGTGACGACTCGGATTCGCGTGTGGCAGGAGGGGCCAGGGAGCTGGTGCTTTCCGCAGACTCGCGCGACTCAGTCAGCACGTCAGGTCGCTGGCTGCTCGTCGACACACGCGCACTCTCGTCATCCAGGAGGTTGACCTGGCTCTTCCTGAAGCCCAGCTGCTTTCGCTTCCTGTCCATGGACTTGCGTAGCGTCGTCGGCTTCTCGCCCACCGACGGGTCAAAGGAGCGGCGCCTGAAGGTGAAGTTCTGCATTCTGCTCCGCTTGGGCGTCGGCTTCTCCTCCTCGTCCTGCTCTTCCTGCTCTTCCTGCGGCTCGGGCTCGGAGACGGTGGGTGCGGTGGTGATGATTGCGGGCGCTGTCAGCTATACGTCAGTACGACACGGCACATATACACACGGGTACCGGGATGCATATACGTACGCGCATGGTGGGCGGGCACGGCGGGAACAGCAGGCACTGGGGGAGCATCTTCGTCGTCGTCGGCGGCAGCCTGCTCCTTTGCCTTTGTCGAGAGCTGCGAGTCCGAGGCATGGCGGAAGCGCATCAAGCTGAAGCGCCTCGTGTTGGGTGTCTGCTGCTGGACGGGCGGAGAGGGCGGAGAGGGCGGAGCGTGGCCATCGTGGCCTGTCGACGGCCGCGCAACTTCAGACGATGTCGGGCGGAAGCCATCCTCGGAGGCGGCAATGCGCGCGGGGCCCAGGTTGTCGGTCGACTGGATATATCGCGCGTCCTTGTCGGCGCGCTTGAAGAGGCCGGCCGGGTCGAGGGTACTGCGGCGCTTGAGGTCTCGTTCGCTGCGATTCGGGCGGAGTGAGCGCAGAGGCATGTCTGCTCGCGCCGGCTAGCAGCTCACGAAGGCACAAATGGGGTCACGGTGCGGCACATGGCACAGCGGAGAGGAGGGGCAGTGCAGGTATGTAGTCTCTCCAGGATGAGTCGGATGCGGCACGCTTATAAGGCTGAGGGAGCGCTGCTAGCATCCGCCGGCGAGGTGAAATCAGATGTCAACGAGGCGGAAGCTGGGCACTGGGCGCTGGGCACTGCGTCTGCGGGCGAGGTAGCAGTAGCTTAGATATAGAGAGCAACACACACACAGTCGACGTCACCGTGTCAGTGTCTTTGTCGCGTATAGGGGGGGACACCAAGTGTCGAGCAGGCCCTGGCGGGCGCATTGGTACAGCGCCTCGGAGGAGAGGCCAGGCGGGCACCAGCCACACATTGCGCCGCCGCCGCCGCCTGCATTGAGCATTGAGCCCAGCAATCGGCTCCCAGACACCCGACACCACATCTCCACCTCACCCATACATACGTACCGGCGAGCTCCCTTGCTTCCCCATCCCCTCGCTCATCCGGCGCCCCGCAGCCTGGGATCGACTCGCCATGCGCCGGCCGACCTCTGCGCTGCTTGCCCTGCTGCTTGTGCTGGTTGGCGTGCTGGTTGGTTTGCCAGCCGGCGTGCTGCTCAATCGGCTGCTCCTTGGACCTTCCCTGTCCACGGCCGCCCCGTGTGAGTTCGATACAGCAACACATTCCACGACCCATCACTATCAGCAACCGCTGGGCAGTGTGAAGAGTGCAGAAGGTCTCAATGCGCATGCGGGCGACAATGCGCCTGACAATGCGCCCGACGACGGTCTAGTGGCCAAGTACAGCGACCACATCGTGTTGCGCTTCACTATCCGCACCGCTGAAGAGGCGTCGGCGCTCGCAAGCGCAGCGCACACGCTCCGCATTGACGTGTGGGAGTTCAATGAGGACTGGGCCGACCTGCTCACGTACAAGAGCCGCCTGCATGCTCTGCTCAGACTGCTTCCCTCGTCGCTTCAAAACGCCCACCAAACAGTCCTCCGAGACTCCGGCCTCGCCCAGGCCATCTTCGACACATTGCCAGCCAACCATTCTACCCAGTACCCCCACAACCATCGTTTCTCGCCGACCCTCCGACCCTCCCCGCTATCAGCCAAGGGTCACCCCTTCTTTCAAGACTACCAGCCCCTCTCCGTCATAACCCCGTGGATGAGTCTCATGTCTTCCATGTTCACCACACATGTCCGTCGTATCAATGTTGGGATTAGCTTTCAAGGCCGCGACATCCCCGCCCTCCGCGTCGGCGTGCACCCCACCAACAAGGAAGAGCCCACTACGCCGCGAAAAACGATCATCATTACAGGAGGTCTCCATGCTCGCGAGTGGATATCAATCAGCACCGTAAACTATCTGGCCTGGAGTATGATTAATGACTATGGCAAGAACCACGAGATGACGCGTCTATTGGAGGAGTTTGACTTTATCTTCGTTCCCATGTTGAACCCGGATGGCTACGTCTACTCATGGGAAACTGACCGTCTATGGCGCAAGAATCTTCAGTCAAACAGCGGCTTCTGCCGCGGTGTCGACCTTGACCGCACTTGGTCCTACATGTGGGACAGTGCAGGATTGGATCCTTGCCACGAATCCTACCCCGGTGATGCACCTTTTGCAGGCGTAGAAGCCGCGCGTTTTGCCGAGTGGGCCAAGAACGAGACTGAGAACAACAACGTTGAAATCGTAGGCTTCTTAGATCTGCATTCGTACTCGCAACAGATTCTGTACCCGTACAGTTACTCCTGCAACGAGCAGCCACCGGCCATTGAGGATCTTGAAGAGCTTGCTATGGGTCTTGCAAAAGCAATTCGTGTCTCCCGGAAAGGCCAGACCTACAAGGTCACATCGGCTTGTAAGGGTAATGTGGCTTTTGCCGGCCAAAAGAAAACCACACTGCCCCGCATCAATTCAAGTGGGGGCAGCGCCTTGGATTTCTTCTACCATGAGATGAAAGTGAGATACTCGTACCAGATCAAGCTAAGGGATACGGGTAACTATGGATTCCTCCTGCCAAAGCAGAACATCATACCGACAGGTGAGGAGATGCTAGACGCACTTTTGTATTTTGGCCGCTTCCTGCTCGGCGAGGTAGGTCTGGCCAAACACGCACCATCCGCAGGACAAGAAGAAACCCTCTTTACCAAAATGCGTACGGACGAAGAAGAGGGGAGTGACATTATCGAATTGTAGTATTATTACGTGTCGACGGTAGTGATAGGCATTGGCATGCTTTTTGTTTTATATAGATACCTCTGATGCGACGTTTCGTCCTGTAGTATTATAAATGGTCGTTCGACTAAACCGGCGTTGGGTTGCTAATGGCCTTCGGGTACGTACGTGGATACAACAATCATTTAATGTATTGTTACACAAGTCACAGATTCGAAGTTGCGTACACTCCGCTATCCCAGATGGGTAATACAGACAAGTCACATGGCGTTCAGCATCCTAGGACGTTGGAAAGCGCCGAAGCGGGTGCAACGGCCATGCATATTTCGTCCCCTTGCACGTGGGCCCCGGCCCGTGCCCTCCTAGTCTAGAGCTCAGATCCCTTCACGTCATTGCTCGAACAATCTGCTGCCGCGCCTGTCACCCATCGTTACCACCCACGCCAACCTGGGCGCCGCCAACACTCGGGACTCACGGCCTATCCATCTCCCATTGATAGCCGCGCTGCTCTCGTTGGAACCAGAAGGATAAGTCGTCATGGCGTCCAGCTCCACGGAAACGACTCCCCTGGTCTCGTCAATGTCAAGCTCCAGCCGAGCGATACCGCCCAAGCCTCAGCGCACCGTGACATTTAACCCGACCGTCACGTCTACCAGCCCGAAGCCGCCAGCCAGGTCCATATCGCATAGTGCTTCTTCCCCCGGCCATGCACCCACCACGCAAGGCGGACAGCCAATGCTGTCGACACTGAATAGTAAACTGCGTAGAAGGAACAGTTCCGGCGCTCCTGCCAGGCTACCTTCACTGCCGGCGCCCAAGATCGGTCCGCAGAGAACTACGAGAACCGCGCAGAAACTAAAGCTGCTGCCCGATCCGGCTGCAGATGAAGCCGAGGATGAGGAGAGTGGACGCGACGTGTACGTACAGTACACAAGGATAAAGGACCCCACCGCGAGAAGGGATGCTGCTCGGCTTGGAAAGGCTGATAGGGAGCGGTTGCCGAGAGTGACAGCATACTGTACGGCTGGGTCGTACAAGCTCGATGAGATGATGCGCTTCTTGAAAGGCAAGCACAAAGCGAGGGGCGCGGTGCCCAAGCGCTTCGATGAGTGTATATACTCGCCCTACAACTACGGATCGACCAAAGGCCCAGAAGACGTCGGTAGCACTGCCGTACTCGACGGCTTTTCAGACGACAGACCGCGAAGGTTCTCAGACAGTGCCATTGAAGTAGAACACGAAAACGAGAGGAGGAGACAGGATCTCATTGATCTGAATGACGATGGCGACGCACCAGACCTTGCAAACGAGCAGGCCGTCACCACCAGACGCCCTTCGATAACCCACGCCGACTCGGACCCCACCATGGACGCGCCCGACTTTGACACGCGTGTACATACACCCGAAATTTTCCTGTTCGAATATGGCACCGTTGTCATCTGGGGCATGACGCTGCAAGAGGAGAAGAAGTTCCTGAAGGAAATAGCCAAGTTTGAAGTTGATAAGCTCGGCAAGGACGAGATTGAGACGGAGGAGTTCAACTTTTACTACACACGCGAGTACCAGGCACGGATATACAACGACTTTATAAGTCTGCGCGACAAGAAGAACTACATGATCAAGCTCGCCATTAGCCACGGCCTCTCTCAGAGTGTCAAGACATCCCTCTTTGAGGACTTGGTGGACAACACGATCGATGAGACCAAGGATATCCCCGTCGAGATTGCAGCATCTGGAAAGATCAACCTCAACAAGAAACAGATCAACATGCAGATTGGAGAGCTATTCATCCTGCGCATCAGCATTCACTTGCAGGGCTCGGTGCTCGATGCGCCCGAGCTCATGTGGGCGGAGCCGCAGCTGGACCCAGTGTACCAAGCCGTTCGAAGTTATCTAGAGATGGACCAGAGGGTCAGTCTCCTGACAGAGAGGCTGAACGTCATCGGAGACTTGCTCGCAGTTCTCAAGGACCAATTGACGGTCACACACGTGAGTAGTACAACAGCATCAACGAGGTATTTACTAACCAATGACAGGGTGAACTGCTCGAGTGGATTGTCATCATCTTGATCTTCGCCGAAGTGCTCGTGGCGGCCATTAACATCTTCGTCGACTTGCACGCAGCGGACTGAATTCTACCGGTGGCCATCACCCTATATGTATATAACCTTGTGCATGATTCTCATTTCGCCGCGGGGCAAAAGGGGCATGAACAGTTGCAAGGCGTTGAGGGTGCGGGAGTTTGTTTTGCTGCATGCAGCTCTGTTCTTTTTTTTTCATGTGAGCAGCCTTTGTTTGCAGTGTAGTAGTCGCGAGTTTGCGGAGGCGCGGTGGGCGCGGCGGATGCAATGGGCGGGTATGTTTAGTAGGGTGATTTGAAGCAGTGGCGTAAAGTAATATATACGCAGTACGACTTACTAGGAATGCGATCCGAGGGAAGGCCGGGTGCCGGCTCATCTGTCGGCTTGCTAAGCTATGTAACCAAGGCGGAGCTGCCCATGTCCGCCCGCTGAACCCTGTCGCGCCCCATCTTTCTACATGCGACCCTTTTGAGCAATTCACCGCAGGCTGTCGCTCTCCACCCATCCTGAGCCCCAATGAGCCGTCCCAGATGAGTTGGAATCTGCTAGAGCGCTTTATAGAATCCGAGCACTTCAACCAGGATGCGAGCCTCGCGGTAGCATATCTCGCGTGAGTTGCATCTCTCTCCCGAAGCCACGGTTGCCCGCACCGCCGCACCGCCCCTCGACCGACGTCCGCACTGCCATGCCTGACTGACGCTTGACGTGATGACAGCCGGTATGCAGACCACGTTGGAATCCACTATGTGCTCTGTTCGAAGTTGCGCCAGTTCGCCTACGAGGAGCTCGAGTTCTTCCTCCCGCAGTACGTCGCCGCGAGCCAGCTTCATGGACTGAACAGATAGCTTACACAGCCGGGCGCGCAGGCTATGCCACCTCCTTATTAGCATCGACAACGAGTCGATGGCCCTGGAAGAGTTTATTATCGACTTGTGCGAGGAGTCGGTCAACGGGGCGCTGCTGGTGCGTTCCCCCCACGTCTGGGCCTGGGCCTGGGCCTGTTTATGGACGAGGGTGCTAATCGACCGTGTATAGACCTTCTGGCTATTCCAGACCTATCTGCACGACCTCGCGAGTGCGCCCAATTCGGTCGCCTTCAAGACATGTCGCCGCATCTACAACCGCGTGCAGCGCATCGTCTTCGGGTCGGCCGAGCCGCAGCGGCGCGAGAAAATCAAGGAGAACGTTCTGCCCGTCACCGTCCTCTCGAGTTTGGTGCTTGCCAGCATAGCCGCTCCGTTCCTGCCCGCCCATGCCGGACCATTGGCGATTGCGCAGGCGCGGAAGCCACGGCCGGTTGAGGACATCATCTCGGACAACGTGCAGACGGCCAAGGTGGGGCGGAGCAGGACGGTCACGGGAGCATCGACGTCGAGACCAAAGCCCAGAAAGGAGACGCTGCAGCATTCAGACCCCGAGGACGGTCGCTCAGTAAGGCCTGTGTCGCCCCGGCCACGCGAGCCCCGCGATCCAAAGGACTTGAGGAAACAGGTTGTCCGTCCGTCCGTCAACCAGCGAACCCCCTCCATGCAAAGCAGGCCGTCACTCCTATCAGTAGCAACCCAGGCCCGCCTCAGTTCCTCCTCGCTGCCAGACTTTCGAGATCAGGGATCATCGTCTCCCCTCCCCACGCCTCCCGCAACTGCTGGGCTGGGACCTGGCCCGCTTCACCATGGCTCGCGTAAGCATCCGTCGATGCCCCCGAGACCTCTAACGCCAACTGCATTGTCCCGCGCGCAGAAAATACGCCTGTTGCGCTCCAACTACTTCCGGAACGAGACCCAGTTTCTCAGCGCTCTCGAGGACATTTCGAATCGCCTGGTTGTCGTTCCCAAACCCGCACGACTGAGCGCTTTGAGAGCCGAGCTAGCGCTGATAGCCCAGGACTTGCCTGCTGAAGTCGACATACCCCTGCTTTCACCCCCGACGCTGAAGGATGGTATTCCTTCACAGAGCCAGCATCATCGGATTGTGCGGATAAACCCCGCAGAAGCAACAAGTCTCAACAGCGCGGAGCGAGTGCCCTACTTGCTCATGGTGGAAGTCTTGGAAGAGGATTTTGACTTTGACCCTGACACAGAACAGAATCAACAATTGCTCGAAAAGCTGATGCTAGAAAAGGGCACTTCAAGACGGCGCCTGTTCGACATCACCCATGCCGAATACCTTACCTTTGATCGAACCCCACCGAACGGATCAGACAGCGTCTTCGAGCCCGCTACCGGAGACCTTGGTAGTCCTGAGCTTATCAAGGATGCAGACGAGAACGACATAGCCTCCGGATTGGCACGAGTAACATTACCCAGCACCGCCGCCACCGTCAAAGCCCCAGCACCCAGATCTTCAAGTGGAGCTAACACGCTTTCATCTTTGGCCAGCCTATCTACCCCACGAACGTCCGACTCGCAAATCAGCAGATCAAACAGCCCTGCTCCTACAAGGAGAATGACTGTTCCAGCAAACATGGCCAAAACAAACAATGCTCCTGACCAGCCAGACTTTTCAGCACTTGCGACCCATATGCGCACAGCTGCCCAAATGCTCGCTCAGCTTGAAGCAAGCGGCGCGAAACGGCCCAAGAACGAAGTAGCTGCGATCAAAGCCAAGATCATTGCAAGCATGCAGACATTAGAGGAGCAGAACTTTATGAGCGAAGATCAGGGTCCTACCTTTGACACAATAATGGCAGAAACCGACCCAGCCGCGATTCCAGGGGAGCCCGAGGAACTCGAGGATGGTTTGGCCGTCGCGACCATCGCTAGTGCAGGCGCTGCTCGCATGGAGAATGACCTCAAGACGGGTGGTATGCGGCGGAAGGGTGATCGAGACGACCCTAGTGCAGCCACGTTTGGTGAAGAATGGAGTGCAAAGCGAGAGCGTATACGGCGATCCTCACCATACGGTCACATGAGGAAGTGGGACCTGATTAGTGTTATTGTCAAGACGGGAGCGGATTTGCGTCAAGAGGCCTTTGCTTGCCAGCTTATCCAGGTGTGCTCGAAGATATGGGAGGAAGCAAATATTCCAGTATGGACGAAGCGTATGCGCATCCTTGTCACTGGCGAATCATGTGGACTTATCGAAACCATTACCAACGGTGTTTCGCTGCACTCCCTCAAACGAAGCTTGACCCTCGCCAGCATAGCAGCAGGTACCAACCCTCGCAAGCGGATCGCGACTCTGAAAGACCACTGGCTCAAGACTTTTGGAGAGCCCGACTCGGAAGCCTACATTGCTGGTGTAGCTGCCTTTGGTCGTTCCCTGGCTGCCTATAGCATGATATGTTACGTCCTCCAACTCAAAGACCGCCACAACGGAAACCTGCTCATCGACAACATGGGCCATATCATTCACATAGACTTTGGCTTCATGCTCTCCAACTCACCGGGCTCCATGGGCTTCGAAGCCGCGCCGTTCAAGCTCACGCAAGACTACGTCGACGTCCTTGGTGGCGTAACGTCACCGCCGTTTGAGGAGTTTAAGACCCTGTGCAAGAAGGCGTTCCAGGCGTTGCGCAAGGATGCTGAACGGCTGATTATGCTAGTCGATCTCATGAGCAAGCAGAGTAGCATGCCATGTTTTGCAGCTGGTGCGGCTAGTGTGACAAATTCTCTGCGTGCGAGACTCATGTTGCACTTGTCGAGAGAGGAGGCAGAGGGGTTTGTAGAGGAACTCATTGCTAAGAGTGTGGGGAGTTATTATACCCGACTGTAAGTTTTTTTGTCCTTGAACTTGACAGAATGAAGTCGACGCTAACGTTTTGTCCGAACAGTTACGATACTTTCCAGTATCGCACGCAAGGCATATACTAACTGTATTGACTTTCTTGGTTTTGATATACATCCTTGCTTTCTTTTCTTCCTCCTGCCTCTTGTCTCCTTTCTGGGAGGGGGCAGAGTTTAGGCTTGCTGGGGGATTGTATTACGCTGTGTTGCATCTTCCGGAGTCCTTTGTTGTTTTTGTTGCTGTACACTCAACAATGGGGAGGGGGTTCGTGGTTGGATTTTTTTGATGGAAAACTTATGTATAGAAGAAGAGACCGCCCAGCATCATTTATCATTTGTGCAAATGGAAAAAGGTCTTGAGAAATCATACATCTAACTGTCCTACATACATATCGCTCAGGACAGCAGCAGCAGCAGCAGCATAAAAACTCACACGCACACACATAGTATGAACTCGCCATATCGCCTACTCCTCCTCCCCTTACTCCCCATGATCACCGTCACCACTCCACCCCTCCCGCTCCCTCAACCCCTCGCCCACCCCTTGCACCCGCTCACTCCCCACCACCCCACCAACCTTCATCACCAGCTTGCCTAGGCCAGAATCCCGAGTCGGACCCCCCATCTCCCCAGTCTTATTCCCATAGCCCGCACCGCCCGTCGACCCGCTGCCCATGGCTGTGCCGTGGGAATAGGGTGCCATGTGGTCGGTAGTCGATGTGTCGATGCAAGTAGAAGTAAGCGTGTCGGTGGTGGAGGTGGAGGTGAGGGAGCTGCGTTTATTTCCTACTCGCGTTTTTTCGTCGTATATCAGTTACGGATCATTCTTCTTATATTTCTTATTCTTCTTTCCCTTATCCGTCCTTCGTCTTCGTCTTTAATCTGGGAGCAAGTTGTATTCACAAAGAAAAATGTTTAAAACGTACCAAACCCTGCACCTCCCGTTATTCCACTCCCGTGCTTCTCATGCGGATCATGGTATGCAGTGTTTGAATCCAACAGGCCGAGGCGCGTGGTACTGTGCTCGTGGGCGAGGTCCGACGGCGATGTCGAGGACGCGGTGCGGTTGCCGTAGCCTGCCATTTTCTCTTCTTCCTCGCTTCTTCTGGATGTACGTATGTGTGGGAGATGAGGGTTTTAGATAAGGGGGGAAGAGGTAGTGTGAAGTGTAAAGGATATAGGGGGATTGATTAGGAGGGTATCTCTAATGTTTAATGCTCATGTTGTGCTACACTATGCAAAAGGAAAACTTGATTGTCTATATGTATGTTCTCACGGTAGGGCAGTACCATCTGCCGCGTACGTGCATGCGTGCGTGCGTGCTGGGACACGGCATGAGAAGGAGTAGCTGGAAGCATTATGAGGTCATTTTGTTGGGTGGGCGCCGTAGATCATAGCGTTGGAGGATCATCTAGGGCGAGGGGTGTTGTGCATGCTTAGTACGGATCCGTATTCCTGTAGTCGTGCGCCAAGTTCTATACTGGTGGATCGGGACAGATAAGTAGATTTCTTAGTTGCCCTGATTCCTCCACACTATATGAAGAAAGACGTCTTTGGAGGCGATAAGATAAAGCCCGAGTTCCGCGAAGGGTAGTTTGTGCTGCTGATCGAGATAACGATAGGGACAGGCTACAGGCTACCGTCTCGTCACTGGTTACTCTTGTTCCCCGCCAAGATCTGGGATATCCCACGCTATGTGAAGGCCTTCCAGGCCCGCTATGCCAAGCCAACATGTTAACGCCACGCAATGCAAAGATCGAGTGAAAAACAATGAAAAAGCACAATGACCTCATCGGATGTATTTGGACTGTCGCATCATGTTAGTAGGTTAATCCAATGATCGGATGCAGGATTGCTTACCATGAACTTTTTGTGAAAGTCGGAACGCAGCATGTCGTTGATAAACTCCTTTTTCTTGTTGCGGTCCTCTGTGCCTCGTGCTTGGTTCTTGAATACCACGTCGTCGTCCCATCGCCGCTTCATAGTGAAGTCTTTGGCGTTGAGTAAGGGGTTGCCTCGCGCGACATCGATTTCGCGTTGTTCCTGCTCTTCCGCGGCGCGTTCAGCTTCTTCCTTGGCTTTGGCTGCAGCGCGTTCTTTCTTGATCTTCTCGAGTTCGCGCATGAGAGATGCGCTTTCGTCTTCTTCTTCTTCGTCGTCATCGTCACTGAGCGAATGTTAGCAGAGCAGTAAACCAACACGTAGCATAGACGTACTCATCATCGCTGCTATCGTTCTCACTACTACTGTCGTCTGCATCCACCTCAACGAACTTCTCTAGCATTTCTATGCGCCGTCGTTTTTGCGCTACTTCATCTTCTTCGCCTTCCTCTACCCCTGAAACCGCCTCAATCTGACGCTTGTGCGCATTTCCTGCCTCGGTTGCTGCCTCTGGTTCGACGTATGTGCCATTCTTCTTCGCAATGTGACGCGCTTCGGCTTCCAATAGTTCGGCGCGAAGATCGCGTTGGGGGCTATCAGCATCTCCGCCCTGTCCCGGCTGCCTGTGCTTCAGTGTGGTATGCGCTGGAAGGAGCCGCTGATGATAGGCCGGTCCTCGCTGGGCTTCTTTGCCGCGTGCGGGATCGAACGTGGGTCTATGGGCCGTCGTCATTGTGTCTTGGGTATGTTGAACGTGTTTGGGTTAATCGAGTATGGGTATCGGAAGTCTTGCGCGTGGTGGAAGTGGTTTGTAGTCGGGGTGTAGAGAAATGGCCATGGAAGCTGGACCTGGTGAAATCGCGCTAAGGGTCGGCGTTCACTTTTCCCCGCGCCGCATTTTCTATGGCGGTCTTGCAATCAACAATTCTCTTGCAACACCACACGTTGATTGCAGGGAGGCACTATGCCTCGAGAAGCTGAGATATCGCTCAATGAGCGCGAATTCATCAAGCAGGCGCTGCAGGAACAGATACGAATCGACCGACGTGCTTTTGACGCCTTCCGTCCGCTTGAGCTCACTTTTGGCGACGAATATGGCGTTGCAGATGTTCAGCTAGGCAAGACGAGGTATATGACATGCTGTCAATATGTATTTGTAGGCTGACAAGTTTCAGGGTGATTGCGCGCATATCAGTAGATGTGACGACACCACTACCCGAGCGCAAGTTCGATGGCATATTTCAAATCGTCACAGAGTTCTCTCCAATGGCTTCGCCAGCGTTTGAAGTTGGCCGGTATGTTCACCGGAGTTTAATGTGGTGGCATCTCTAACTAAGTGCTAGCCCTACTGATGCTGAAGTAATCCTCTCGCGCATACTGGAGAAAGCCATTCGTCGCTCAAATGCCCTCGATACCGAATCGCTCTGTATCATCGCCGGCTCGAAATGCTTCGCTCTCCGCGCCGATGTACACGTTATCGACCATGACGGTGGGCTGATTGATGCGTCATGCATCGCTGTCATGGCTGCATTGCAACACTTCCGAAGACCTGATGTAGTAGTCGAAGGCGAAAAGGCGACTATCCTTAGCGTACGCGACCGCGAACCAATACCGTTATCCATCTTGCACCAGCCGCTTTGCGTAACTTTCTCATACTTCGAGGGCGAGATATTCTTAATAGACGCGAATTTGGCTGAAGAGCAGGTTAGACAGGGAGAAGTAATTCTCACTATGAACAAGCATGGCGAGTTGTGCCAGATCGCAAAGTACGGGGGTGCTACGATTAATCCGCTGGCTTTGCTGAATTGCACAAACGTTGCGTTGGAAAAGGTCAAGGAGATGAGCGCCTTCATCCAGAAGCGGCTCGAGGAAGACGCCAAACAAAGGGACGCCGGAGGACTCATGGCAGAGCTCAGTGCGGAAAACGCCAGATGAGGTGTCGTATGAGCTCTCACCACGTCACGAAGGCAGATGTGGTTTGACCAGCCACTCAGTGGAGATTCCAAATACTGCCATCTGCACACCGAGAACCTTCGTCCGCTGAGCCATGCTCTCCACGAAGAATCTTCACATGACAGCCCAAGCCCTGCACTGACTGAAGATGTGGAGCAGCTGTTCTATACAGGTAATGGACCAATCAACAATCGGTTCGCCAGATGCGGTGCTTCACACCAGTATACAAGGAGCACCCTGGAGCTCGTAGAAGCATTGAAAGGAGAAAGACTAGTAGGAAACGCTAGGTATAAACTCAAATCAGTATAAACTCAAATTAAGCTCCCAGCTCCATACCCATTGCACGGTCGTTCAAGACAAGTTCTAGATGGTGTGATTTCGTGATGCGGCTGACAAAGCGGGCCCTTCGTTTAGTTGCTGGCGTCTTGCGGAAGCCTCGGCCCACGCGTCTCTCCATGTCTATCCAACGACGATTTCAGCGAATTTCCTTTTCTGCTGCAGCGTATGCTTAGTCTAGGCGACCTGGATTTGTATCCTATCTCGGCCGAGACATCTTGGCCGGTATATAACATTGTTATGAAATTATTTGCATAAACTCTAACCCCGACGTTCGAACTAGCTACTGCCAACTGCATTCTCGAACATTACGTCACTCAGGGTCCTGCCTATGTTGCCTACGTCTTCCATCCTACTATAATAAACAAACATCCGGCAACCCTACAGCACGTCTCCTTCCTACGTCTTTTGCTTCACCTCACCTTACGCTCCTCACATAACCCACCCAGCATGTCGTCAAAACTCGTGCCCTCAGATCCCGCCAAGGTTATGGTGATCCGCGATGTCGTTCCACGCGTTATTACTACACTATCAACGCCGTTCTGGAGGTTTGGCCGTGTCAAGATTGGCGGAAGGGGAACCATTGGTACGGGAAACTCGGTCAAGGCTTTTTGAATGTCTATTAATGCACTGAACAGTACGCCTGGAATCCGGCTCACTCGCCGTCTTCTCGCCAGTCGCTTTGACCGACGACGTCAAGGCCAAGGTTTCAGAACTTGGCGAAGTAAAGTACATTGCAGCTCTTGATGCAGAGGTATACAATCTATCCTATCTGCTCATTTCATACAGCTTTGACTAACAAGAACTTTCCAGCACCATATCTTCCTCGGTCCTTGGCACAAAGAATACCCTAACGCTCAAGTAATGGGCCCGGATGTGCTTCCCGAGAAGCGCGCAAAACAGAAGGACGAAGACGTACCGTTCAGCTTCCTTTTCAGCAAATCCAAACCCGTTGAGACAATCTCACCGGAATTTGACGCAGAGTTCGATTGGGAATACGTTCCCTCGCATATCAACAAGGAGCTTGTGTTCCACCACCGTCCTTCGCGCAGTCTCATCACCGCTGACCTCATGTTCAATCTCCCTGCTACGGAACAGTTCAGCAAGTCGGGTGTTGACCCCAATACCGGTATCCTGACTAAGCTCTTCGTCGCGATGCAGAACACAAAGGGGGATGCGAAGTGGCAGCAGCGAACTATTTGGTATGGCACTAGTGCGAGCGATCGCCAGGGATTCGCCCAGAGTATGGAGAGGATCAGTAAGTGGGGGTTCGAGAGGATTATCCCGTGTCATGGAGATGTGATTGAGGGTGAGGGCAAGCCCATCTTCGATAAAATCATGAGGTGGCATTTGGATGCTGCTGCGAAAGAGCGCGCTAAGAGCAACTAAGCCGGTTCGGTCTCACTAAGGGTGGAGCGATTATCATTGGGGGGAAGGTCGGGTACGCGTGTCACTGTACTGTTTAGAGATACCAGTTTGTTAACCTCTCCATCTTCATACTCAAATATATAAACTAGTACTAATGTGTATCCTTAAATCCTAGCATCAAGAGTCCGACTGACCAATTCAAACTTTCTCTCGACTAGACCAATCCTCCATGTCTATGTCGTCCTCAAAGTTCCTTCTTCTCAAATCCCGCCCGTCATACCCACTCTTATTCGCACTCCAAATCGACATCACTCCATGCCACGTATAAGGGTTACTACCGAATCGTGCCACTGGCTCCGGTTTCTGAACAACGACGACAGGCTGCTCCTGCTGCACAGCAGCAACATCACCTGGCTGCTGAAAGATAATCTCCTCGCTATATCCATACGGCGACACGTCCTTTTGCGCCACAGCATCACCTATGCCTTCATCCTCAGACCGCACCTGCACCTGCACCGCATGCGGATGCACAAGATTCTGCAACGCACCTGCCATACTCTCCAAGACTGTCTTTCCCCCACCCTCCTCTACCTTCCTCTTCTTCTCGGGCATATAATAGCCCCTCCCCCCCGTTTTCCTCACCATCGTCTTCTGAAACCGTCCATATACCCATACCTTCCTCACATAATACAGCACACCCACACCTGTACCCATCAAGCTGAAAAATGGGGCGCACGACGCTAGAAAAGCGGTGCTGTGCAAGAGGAGGTTGTTGAGCCAGGCGGCGTGGGATTCGGACTTAGACGAAGGGTTATACGGTATATGGGATGCTAGCCAGGGGATGAAGAGGAAGCCGGATTTTACGAGGAGTGCGAGGGAGAGGAAGGTTTGGAGTAGGAGGAGCGTGAGCGCTATGATGCGCGTATGGTAGCGGATAAGGGGTGTCATTAGGGAGAGGGATTTTAAGGACATCCAGGTGTGGGTGTAGGTGGCTAGGAAGGGGGCGTGGAGCGAGGTGGGGAAGAGGAGGTAGAGGAGGAGTCGCCATATGAGGAAGAAGGGGAGGGCGAAAATGTAGATTAGGATGCTGAGGATGAGTTGTAGGACCAGTTTGAGTGCGCTGCCGAGGCGGTGAGGCTGCATAGCATTTAGAATTTGCAGATTCGGGAGTTCCTGCAGGGTTTGGCAAGGCTGAGTTAGAGTCTTCTCTCTCTCTCTTTCGCGAGGTGGTATAGTAACGTGAAGAGCATCACTTGTGACGGTGCTGATAGAAAGGTTATTGGAAGTGTACTAGTGAAGACGAGATGATCTTCACAGTGCTTCGCAATGTGATGCGCTGCATCAGTATGTGACCCTATACTCAGGCGGGATATATTCCAAGCCTAGACCTTCGAATACCTTCTTTTCTGCATCTTCGGGCGTGCCATCTACTCCATCTGGCCCTTCTAGCATGACGACCTCGCCAGTACTCCTACTGCGAATGCCACTGCTGTCAAACTTCCATCCTTTGACAACTTTTGCGTAGCGCCGAAGGTCTCGCTGAAACGTTGTGCCACCACTCCAGCCCATGACTGCACATCCCACGGTTCTCCAAGGCGCAACGATAATGTCAACTCGGCGATGAATAGCCGGGTTCTTCGCTTTGGGGTTTTCCGCTAGATCCTGATGGCGCGTCGGCCACGTAGGGTCTTGCCACACCACAAGTGCCTTATCAAGAGTGTCGAAGCCCGCGCCAGCAGCCTTTGTAGAGCGAAAAGGTAGTACTTGTTGACCACGATTCGTGTTCTTCAAGCTCATGGTTAGGGTATGTGTGATGCACCCTGTATGCTCCAAAGCCTTGACGATTTCTTGAATCAATCCCGCTGTGCTTTCCAGATCGGGATGCGACACAATCATATCAACGTCTCCAGATTCTCTCTTGCCACGTCTGTAGCCACCGACCAGCGTGACGGTGACGCGATCATCGCGGAGCCGCACTGTATGCTCTCGAACAACAGCACCAATGTGCTCGACTTCGTTGCGCGGGATTGGCATCAAGAATTCGTCGTAGTATTTGACACCTATTTGCTGGACTCTGTCTAGGTCGTTCCAGCCAAATTCAATGAGATCATCCAGCTCTGTCCAGTGATTATTATAACAAAAGAGGCGGGCAGTCTTTGCTCCAACGCCCCATATATTGTAAAAGCAGCGCAGAACTTTCATGGTCTCATCTTTCTCATAGTCTTCGACAGCTTGAATCTTGCCAGTGTTCTTCCACTCGACGAAGAGAAGTATAGTTTTCTCATCGCACCCGGGCAATCGCGTAAGCTCACGCGGGTGACTGAGTTTGAATGGATAGGCCGCAATAGATGCGATGATGGTAGAATAAGCACGGACACCTATTTCGTCGTCGATCAACGTTCGGGCAGTCCTGATTTTTTTGAGCTGGTCAAGAAAGTCCTCATTGGGCCCGTTTCCAGGTGTGAAACGCTGGCAGGCGTACTTTACATGGTTTTTCACCCAGTCTGGGGGCAACGGAATTTCGCTATCCTCGCCTTCATACTCACTAGTTGTTTGCTGAAGTAACTGTGCCGCTTGCGATGCGAGCGAATGACTAATCGTTCGAGAAGATACAGAAGCCCTGTCTTTGAAGCGGCCAGACACGTGATTACCAAATCGTGGGGGCTGATGCGTAGACTTTTTTGCAGCTGTTTGGTTGTCCAACTTTGCTCTGTCTAGAACATTTTGTACAAGAGGGGGTCCTGGGGCCAACAGGCTCTGAGATCCGGATGCTGCTTTTGGAACTGCCAAGAAAACATCTTTGATAGACCTGGTGTTTTTCGATTTCGGGCGTTCTAGAACTCGGCCCTTGTACACCAAGCTGTCTCCCAGTGGAAGAACATGGCCTGCAGATACACAAGCTTCCAACCAATCAATCCTGACAACCCAGACGATATCATCGCTTGACAAGTTTTCGAAGACTGTTGCACAATGTGCATCGTTATCAAACTTTAGAAGTGACGATGACGGTGTGCCCTCCTTGTCGTTTGTTGCTTCACCTTCGATCTCTGAGCCGTGCCCGACCTCATCCTCGGTCATGGAGTCTCTTTCGTTGACAGGTATCGGCGTAACCGATGTTACACCAAGTTTGCGCTTCTTCCTAGGGTCACTTTTTGCCATTACAGGATTTACCTGCTGCTTAGGTGCAACAACTTCTTCCACGACCAGCTTTCGTGACCTGAACTCGAATAAAGCCCTTGATTTAGTTCCCACCTTCCCAATGAAGATTCTTGCCCTTGAAACATCGGTTGTAAGCGGTGCATCGTACTGGCGTAACGTTTCCTTGAGCAAGTTTTCCTCCTGGTCCTTCATATGCGCAGTAAAGATGGCTATTGGCGGGAGCCTACTGAGGTCCAGGCCTGATCCGGAAATGTTTGGTACGAGAGACTGGGATCCTACGAGCATTGTCTGAGACGATTGGTCCTGGTCTTCCATATTGGGTAATTTTATGTTTGATCGCTAGTTGCAAGCAAGGGCCTTCAGGGTGTATGCAAAATGTCAGTCCTGTGCCTGGCACTTCTGTGTATAGATGCCCAGCTGATCATGATTCCATTTCATGCAGTCTGATGCAAATTCAGATTGTAACAGTCAAGTGAACACGATGTTGATGAGAAAAGCGCGCAACAATGGATGACGTGCAGGTGATGGTGGCTGGCGTTGCGCTAACACGCTTGGCTTATTTGCACTGTTTGACGTCTGAATGCCCTTTACTGTCAATACTGTCCGTGCATGCCATGAACCTACGCTAATGGCTAGTTCCCGCCTGACGCGCAATCCACCTGCGAGTTTCGTTTCAACCATATCCTTCTCCACACCCCAACTCGGCAGGCGTGTACTGCATCATGTTTAGGCATAAGATGGCGTTACGGAAACAAATTCAGCCGCTGCAGCCGTCGGAATAAACTACATTTGCAGATATTGAGGAAACATTCATCGAACAGCCTAGCACTAATCAGAGAGCATAGCCGCACGCCATCTCAAGCTGCATCAACCCTCCTTCCCAACGTATCCAGTCATGAACTTCCACTGGACTACGTGTACCACGTCGGCTCCGGAATCTCATCTAGCAGCTCATATCGTCCTAGTTCACGATTCTTATACGCAACCGGATCATGCAGAGTGTGCGTGCGAACATCCCTCCAGAACCTGTCGAGACCAACTTTTTGGCTCGTAGCTTTCGCCCCAGTTATCTCGAAGACACCCGCAGTGATGCGTAAGGCGGTGTCAGTTGTGACTACCTTGGTGCTCGCTACCCACTCGGCAGTCTCGCCTCGTTTGCGCGCCGTGAGTTTTGCTCGGGCGTTGAGATCGCCTCCATACTCTGCGTAGACCGCAGTGATTTGATTACCTGCACGATCAGCTAATGCCTCAGCGGCACGTAAGTGAGCATGAAAGTTGCCATATCTTTCGAGGATATAGAACTCATCTACGGCTCGTTCTTTGTTCTGGAGATCTGTCAGCAGATGCGTCGTTGATACAACATCAAACACACATCACCACCAAATGGCCAGGCGCGCGTGCCCTTCTTCGTATACTCGCGCGCGTATGCCTGAGCCCCAATAGCGATACCGAGGTAAAAGTTGCTAAAAACCAGCTGAATGGTCGGCAGGAGTAGAGTCGCGAATGGTAGTTGAAGAATTGCAGAGTCTGGCTGTTTCTTCTCAGTGTCCCAGCCCAACGCATCCGACCACGGCACTGCAACATTATTAATCTTGACACCGCCAGATTCCGTCAAACGTAAACCGATATTATTCCAGTCGTGTGAAAAGTGGATACCAGGTTGGTCTGTCTTCGCGAAAGCGAAGATGTGGTGCTCTGTGCCCTCAAGGACGCCTTCCAAGACGGTGAGATCTGAGATCACGCCGCCAGTATTAAAGAACTTGTACCCATTGAATACGATGTTTTCTCCGTCCGACTTGATGGATAGATCGCTATCTCTCGGATTAACAGCACCGCCGACAAAGTAATTGTTTTCTATGATGAGCTTTTGGATTCGATCGGCCTGCTCTGGACTCCCCACTACGTTGGCCGTAGTCGTCCACAAGAGATGGTAGCCAAGCAACATGCCTATGGACCTTTGTTTATTGGCTAGACACCACTAACATGTGCCAGAGTAACACTCACCCGTCTGCTTCTGCAACCTTGCGGATCGCTTTGTATCCAACACTCCAGGGCTGTTCTCCGCCACCATACTTTCTTGGCCCAAGAAGCTTCAGTAGTCCGGCACGCTTTAGCAGTGCTATCTCCGCGCGTGGGGACTTGTTCTCTCTGTCTCGTACAACAACGTCTGCTGCCAAAATGTCTGCGACTTCTTGAGCGCGTTGCACCCAATCAGCCTCATCTTGTGGGATCTCAGGCCACTTGGTCTCAAACTCAGAGTATCTATATTGTCAAGAAGATAAGCTTCCGCAATACCTTCCAACCGAGAGGAAGTGCTTACACTGCTGGATCGGTAGACTCGACTTCTCTCGCGTTACTGTGCGCACCATTAGCGATGTTGGCATTGGACGTAACCATGATTGGATGCGTATATATCTAAAGTAATTAAATATGATTGGAGGCGATGGTTACACAAGCCATGTTGAGATACTGCAGATATATATGCTTGCGATTTGACTCAAGTAAAATGCTTCAAGATACTCCCTTCAGGTGCGCACCATATTGCGTGCTATCTCCTCATTCTGTCTCTATCTCATAGTGAGGGGTAGACGGCGAATGGGACAGCAGCAATGCGCAACAATTCATACCAACAACGCGCCTGTTGTATGCAACGGTGGTCGATAGCAGCACTGTATTCGTCCAAAAGCCACCGACATGCGTTTTTACGAGTGTAGTACATATCGTGCTCATACCCGATGCAGACCTCGGGACAATCTCGCAGAGCGACAACATCCCCAAGGATTGCGAGGTACCGGTAAAGACAGCCAAGATCAGCCTACCCCGAGTACTGTTATGCATATGGGCGAAGTCTAACACGGGCAACAAGGCGCCTATTGCATGACGCTCGCTATTAACAGAGCCTTATAAAGCATAGTATAAGGCGACTGACAGCCACTGAGTGAAGCGCTTAGTCTTAGTCGGCATGTCAGCCCCACAAGACGGGTGGTGAAACACGCCCAGCACGCGCGGTCATACTAAGACATCCGACCTGCCTAAGGCGCCACCGCACTCGCCATCAGCTGCGCCTATTGCCTCATCATCCGCTGAGCCCTCCGTCGCAATCCAGCCAGCATTTAAACTCGTGCGCGTAGGAGTACAGTACACATGCCGCTACCCCAAAAAGCCAAGATTCCTCCTAGCATCCAACGCATGAAGTGGACTTTCTACTTCAAGTCACGTAGCTCCGAGGCTTTACCTACTACACCACAATTCTAAATCCCGTCCCAGGAACGTCCCGGGATTAAACATGGCGCACTTCTCTCGCTCTCGCCCTATGTTTCTCCCGATGCTGCGCCAATCAGCGCGGGTGGGCGCCTGGGGCCCCCACTATGTTTCGGAATAACGAGCGGACATACGTACTATGTAAGACTGAAGGGTGCTTTTTTTAGCCTGTGTGAGGGTATGTAAGCGGGGATTGGGGGATTAGCGCTGTCACGATGATGCATGGCCAACAATATGCACGGTCGTCGTCGTCGTCAACCAACACCCCTGTAACCCCGGCCGTTCCTTGCGGCAGATATACAAGTGCAGAGATGCCCGCCCGCTGTTGTGAGAGCGTTCGTTGCAAAGCATTTTGCTCCACCACTCTTTTTGAGTTCACCTTGTTTCCCAGTTTCTCCATTCGCTGCTTTTGACAAGTGTGCTGTTGCTTCTCTTCATCGGACTACCACGTCTCTTCCGCTTTGATAGCTTACATACAACATCTTGATTCTTGACGGAACTCCTCCATCCAAACGCCCTCTACATTCTCTTCTAAACTTCCAAACATGCGTTCTTTCATCCTCATGGCCCTAGTGGCCCTGTTCGCCCTCTGCGCAGCAATGCCAATCTCCCCATCCGCACCACGCTTCCAAAAACGAGCGGAACAATACCGATTACAAGGACTTCGAGAGGTATGTCATCACCTTCCACTAAATATACTTTATAAAAACTCTGATGCTGACAATAATTCAGTTTGAAATTGCTGAAAAGTTAACAAATTCCGCATCATCAGCCGACAGCGACTCATGGCGCTCAAGGCTAAACAACAAACTTCACGCCCTGTTCGAGCCTTCAACGACAGGTGAAAATGAGTTTTATGTTGAGTTCACCGTTGACGAGAAGGGTGACTTCTCAGGTGATCTTGCACCAGGGTCTCTAGAGGCACCGCAGGTCCTACCCAAGGCTTTGAAAGAAGCAGGACTCTGGGACAGGCTGTGTACGAAACTTGTCGGTTCTGAGAGCAGCTTCGGGTATGAAGGAAAAGAGCGTGAGATGCGGAGGCCTGAGGGCATGAGAGATTGGAAGCGGTCATACGGAGGCTTCCGCCGCCGTTAGAAAAGATTCTTCCAGCTCGATTTTGACCTTCTACTAAATACTTTCGGTTACATACCTTTCACATACCACAAGGTTGCACGATGAGTGAACTGTTTGTAAATATATTTGAAACTGATTGATATCAATGACTGTAGTCCACCCATACCTATCGGCAGCCATGCCCACTAGACAAATGACCGGTCCCGTGATGATGTCATTTAACGCCTTGAACGCCAAGTCATGTTATGAAGGACAAAAGTTGGGCAATCAGACTAGACCCCCATGGTGAAGTCATGTTCTATACCTGGTGTGACGCTATCACATGTTAGTACGGCCTCATGATTGGAGGATTGATATGCTTACCTGGCCATGAACTTGAGGAAGACGACGAGGTACTGATCCACGCGGATAGCTACCTCGTCGTCACCGCCCTCACTCAGTACCTCCCAATCATCCTTGGCCTCGTCGCCGTCCTTGCCCTTGGCCTGCTCGGTAAGCTTCAGCAACCGTGTGTCATCCACCAGGGCTTCCATTCCGCTGTCGAGTTTGCTGACATCCTTGCCTGCCTTGAGCTTGGCAAGGCGCAGCTTCAAGGCAGCATCGGCGCGGTCGAGCAGCACCTTCATGACAGAAGCGTGTTTGCAGGGATGTACGGATGCGGTCTTGAGCGGGTTTTCGAAGAATGGAAAGTCCTCGATGGTGACTGTCTTGTCCTTGTAGTCTCCTACAATGTCTTCCATCATCTCTTGGGGCTTCAGAGGCACGGATGTCGAGCCGTAGCCTGAGAGATATAATCGTGGTGTTCGGTAGTGTGCTGAGTATGTGATGTAGAGAGTGTAGGTGCGGAGGGGACTGGACGAATTAGCATGTCTTGCGCCTGAGTTACTCTTGTAGGCACAGGCAGACGTACGCTTGAGTATTCGACTCGGCCTTGGGGTCTCTTATTATGGCCTCTTCATCGTCCTCAATGTCCTCCATGTCGGGAATCTCGTCTTCATCCTCTGCTGCGCCTAGGTTGCCGCTCTCGTCCACGGTCCGGACATCGCGCACCTTGGCCTCCTGACTCGCTGCCATGCCGCCCGTCCTCAGCCAGCCGTCGTCGTCGGTCGCGCCTTCGCCGGCAGTGAATCCATCCCTCACTATCGTCTCGTCTTGGCCCGCCTCTCCCGCAAAGTTGTCGTCGAGTCGTCGGTGGCAGGGCACGCCGCGTGTTACCAAGAACTGCTTTCCTTCGGGCAAGTACGACACGCGTTTCGCAGGCGATGCTGCGTCGGCCCACTGCCACGAAGGGAACTTGAATACGAGGAAATCGCCAGCTAGCACAAACTCCTCGGGCGTTATCTGCCCAGTCTCGCGAAACGTCGACGTGTGGCTAATGGCGGCAGTGCGCTCGCGGAACGTGTCGATGTACGACCTGACAAAATTGTAGGCCATGCTGATATCGCTTGTTTGGGTCGTTTGCGGTATAAGTCGGCTCTTCGGGCGTGTAGTGGTGTTGTATGCTGTGTGTGTACCTTGGAGATGCTTGGAGGCTTGGAGGGCTTGGAGGGGCCGTCGTGGCGGGGTAGGCTGCCAGTGCTGCCTTCCTGGGTGAGTCCTGCCTAGCGCTACCTCGCACAAGCCACAGAGGTCTGTCATCCCTCCCCTTCACCTGCCTGCTATCCTTCATGCCTAACTCGTCACAAGACCGCCCACCAACTTTCATCATTCACCACTGGCATCACGTTTTCTATCCACATGACTTATGCACCCGCTTTCGGCTGTTCTAACCTCACAGCAAACATGCTCCACACCACCGGCAGCTAAATCCCGATCCGCGTAACAGGCGCAATCTTTATTATCAACAATGACATCAGCTTCCCATAGTAGCAACAGTAGCTACAGTGCTGCATGTGCACCTTTCTGCTCTCTATGATTAGCTACGGAGGAATTACTCCGCGCCTATGGCAGCATCATCCAGAAAGTATACTTGGATGCAACACCACGAACGTAGCACCGACTGCACATCCTCCGGAAGTCGCACGACCTCCTGCGTCCCAGCGAGATCTGACACTAAACTTTCTCTCACATCACTACCGACTCTCTTCTGGACTTGCACAATCTCCGATGACAATCTCCGTCGAGCCACACCAAGCTGGGTTGCAAAAGTACACAGAAACACTAAAACCTGTCACGCACCATTGTGAGTTTTTCAATCCCGGCCTTTTTTACTCCTGCTGGCAATGCTCGATACGAACTTCTATATCAGCTAGGAATATAAGGCGACGCGGCCAGGCAAAAGAGGTGGTACAGTACAGTCCGAGGCCTGGTTTTTTTTCAATCTCGTCACACCTGTAATAAAAGCTCGCATGGGCAAGTGGACTCGTCCTACTTGTAACTGACCAATCGTCAACACCTCATATCGATCTCTCTTGGGAAAAAAAAATGTCGAGGACTGCACGTGTATTCCACTTCTGCAGAACTAACCACACTTTGTGCATCACCAAGATACAGCAACAAGGCCCTCGAAAATGCTCCTAGTACATACTCAATGGCCGATGCAGGGACAGCAAGCCCTGGCACATGTGTGGTGTCATTACAGTATAATGCAGTATAACACAGTGTCAGGCATACGTCAGGGCTCTAGCTTTTCTTACGGGGTGGTAGCACGCTGACCCCACTCTCAAGCGCCCGGGTACTACACTCTGCCTCTGTGTCCCTGCACCCTGCAGCTGCGGGTCATCCTGTCGGAACTTTTCTTGACGTTCCATACAACTGTCAGGATCTGGTTGCATCAAAATTCCCAAGAAGAGGCTACCACTCCACAGGCCCTGCCGTACGTTTAATCGCACGGCCTAGTCGTTTCGGAGCTGTTTACGTGTTGAGGGAATCCTGCACGAGCATGGACATACACGACCATTTCCCAAAATAAGCTAGGATAAAGGGGAGGGCTCGCTTTGCCTGGTGGGTACGGCTTACCATGTCAAACCGCAATTCGTCAAGGACAACAAGGGAACAGGGTGTGGCTTCCGAGAGGATTTCCGAATGTGGGCAATATGGGCCAAAACAAAATAGTGCGTCCAATCTTGTACAAGGGAGATGCGACTTTTATTACTGCAACTAAGGCAATCGCCGTCGACACTGGTACCGAAGGAGTTTGCCACAACGTCTGCCATGCTGCAATGCTACATCTATCGTACCAGCAGAGCACACCTCATGCATGCATGGAATTGACTCCATGTCCCCCACCCAGCATAGTCTATCAACGTCACACATTCAAATATTGTCAAGCTCAACTGGAGTTCCAACACATTCAACTCGGAGTAAGCAAAACTTGCACGAATCACACCTGGTCAGGCTGCTCACACCTTCACCTTTTTTATTTGCATTACGCCGTGCCCGCATAGTTGCACCGGATACATCATGCTTGCGTCGCTTGGTATTGAAAACTAGGGTGATTGATCTTCCTCTACGTTATGTTTCACAAGTAGGGCGATCATCTAGAATGACCATATTTCATTTGTCACTTTTATTGACGTGAATTTAGTAAATACCTGAGCCAAGGAGAATAGTAATGATTAAGCCTGCTGTTATCTACAGTACGCCAAACACACGAGTGTAGTCCCCTTAATACCCCCTGTTTCTTTTTCTAGCGACATCAGTTCTGCAATATTTTCGGCCATACTGACGAATAATTCTGGCTTAATATCATCTGCAGTTTGTAAAGCTGACAGCAATGTACAGTTGGCATCGCACGGTCCCACACCTTCATGCATAAATCCATATTCTGACCGCGTGTTCCATTTGTCAATATGTTGCCTTGGCTAGCAAGGTCAGTAATCGTGGCCGATGACAGTACATGACATGTACAACCGATCAACGCGCCAAGTCTTTGAATGAAGCGAGCCTATCTGCAGTGATTCACCTGCATAGTCACCAGATCCGTGCCTTTGCGCATCTGAACGCGTGTCAACCGTCCGCGCGCTTCTGATCATCCATACTATCTGCAAATTTGTCAAAGCCTCGTGCTACATCACGACTTGCCAAAGACGCAATAGCGTCACCTCATTGACTTATCAGTCTGGGAGATACACTTGATATGCTTGTTTCGGCCTGGATCCGACTTCGAAGGAAATTTCCTTTCGACTAGAATTTGCCCAACTACAGCTAGGTGAGAGAAAAACATGTCCTCACTGAGGCGCGACAGCATCCAAAAAGACATGGCGCTGTGGCGCCAGTGGTTTCAACCTGCAGTATACTCGAGAACACTAAGGTGTACAGCATCGATGCCAAAACTTCACTACTAGCCACAACCACATTAGTACCTGTAACATGAGCAGAATGTCGCCCAGTTGTGACCAGAGGTGCGATGTAGCCATCAAACATCATCCATCTGCTACAACTCCACGACCGTGCGGCAATGTTGGCTCGTTTCGACTATAAAGTCTTACTGTGGATGCCGACCAGCTGGGCGAAATACTAAAGACACTCTCAAATTCACGTCTATACCTCTGCACAACACACCATCTCAGAAGCACCATAGGCGCAAAGTCTCAACAGCCCGTCAGGCCTACTTCATAAACGGTTGCCAGATCCAATGGACGATTCAAACTCGATTCCTGATCCATCTCAGCCCCGATGTGGAGGTCGACGTCCCCAAGGTATAACAAATAATGTCCACGGGCAGATTGTGCTTCTGCTAGGAACAATCTCGCTGACGTGTTATAGTCCAGAGCAATCCTTCTCAATCTACATAGTAGACCCGGGCAACGCTGAACCGGAACGAATCAAATACGACTGTTTGGCCTTATGAGTGCCGATTGCATGCCTTAGTGCCGAGTCACAGGCTAGAAGAAGGCAAATATGACGGGCCCTAGGATATTGCCGCCCTACATTCGCTTTCAAAATCTTCTTTCGATGTATCAGAGCGGCTTGTGTTTCAAAAACCATGTATCGTATTCTTATTCTCATATAGAACGCTCCACACAATTACCTTTTCAACCTCTCACCGCGGCACACCCATTCGCGAAGCTGAAGTAAACACAAAAAGGTACACATTACCGGTCACACTATGTGCGTGTCAAATCGAAAATAAGAATCGTCTATTTTCTTCTTACCTCATGTAAGACGTACTGTGTCGCGGCGCTTGACCCCCTATTGCCGTCATCCGCGTGCACACACACTAAACAGTAACACCAAACACCACAGACTCCAAACATGCACATTCCACTGAATTTACCCATGCCACTGCATTCGGTATCTCGTATCGAAGAACGGTTGAATCGCACATGACCTGTCTGTCCCCCTCCCACCACCACCCCCACTCTCCAAAAGCACTCGCACTGCTCGCGCACAACTCCGAAGTTGTCAAACCCTTAGCGCTGGTTATACTACGCTCGGCACAGGACAGCGCAATAGATATCCGGTTCAACGTCTTTTAGGCCCGAGCCAGAATTGGCGCCACGACAGGTCGCGCCCGACGAGCCCGAGTATACGGGCCAGCAGCCCCTATGCATCTCTATTTAGATTTTTTTTGCTGACGGAGGTTGGGACGTTGAGTATTCTATTCGCCTGCGCGGAAAGTGTTTCAAAGATAAAATATTATGCCGAAGAACAATAGCATTATCCCGAGCCTGGATGACCGTCATGATTGGATCTACTAGGAGGTAGTGGGGAGCAACGGAGCATTTATCGCGTTATCGTTCTCTTCCATCTTCCCAGACCACGGGGCCGGTAACGGTAAGTGTAGCTGCAACTGCAAGGCTTTGTTGCACTGCGTTGGTGTGGTGCGGAGCACAGTGCCTCGTCTGTGGAAGAAGTGGAGTGGGAGTGGTTCGATATTTGTCGTTATCGTCTTGGACAACTCATTTGAACTTTTTTCCCTTCGGAGCCAGATGGGTGGGTTATGTTGGAAAAGGTGGGGGGGGGAGGGGGGGAGGGAGAGGTGACGTGTGGTATAAAGGGCCTAAAGGGGGTTTTATAGACATGGAGATGATTGAGGGTAGGCCGAGTAGGAACTCTTTATTTGGTCTCGGTCTTGTTAAGCGCAAAAAGGGAGGTGTAGTAAGAGGTATTTGTTTACATCAAAATGCATTATTCATGTCCAAACTAGCTGCCGCTTGAGGTCTTGACTAGCATATTAATTTCAGTACTGGCTGCATCGCTACCTTGCATATAGTCAGCAAACGGCTTGTAGAGTCTGTAAAAGGCCAAGCCCACCATTTGCAGGATCTCGAGGTATCATAAAATCCGTCTTGTCTTTTGTACCACCCGTACGTGTACCTTTAACCATGTTAATAATAATTCTTGAACGCCTGTCTTAAGCCATGATCCCAATCCTTTTATTACCTCCACATCGTTCATATGGCAATCTTGTCGTCACCATAATAACCCACATTAGATTGATACTGTCCACCTCATACCCCTGATCTTGTTCAGCCACATGTATCGCAATGAATCATCCATTTCTGAAACTTTTCTTCTGGTAGAACAGATCCGTCCTCGAACTGCCCAAATTGATGATCTTTGGACACCCATCCCTATCTTTCTCTAGGCGGGTGCACTCGAAGCAGTAGAAGGCGTCAGATATTCCTTCTCCACCGCAGACGACGCACTTGTTTTGGTAGTTGCCGAAGGAGCACTCGTCACAGATGCGCGCGAGCGTCGTTGGGCGTACGTATGAGTCGCATACGGGACATTTACCGTCGCACTTGTCGCAAAGGCGGCCGATAGAGATGCCAGACTGCTTGCGGCACATGACGAGATCGCTGGGTGTTGTTAGTACGGTGAAGGAGTGGAGAGGGTGGAGCGACTCACGGATGATGGCGAGACATGGCGTGCTCGTGAGTAAAGTTGGTAGAGTTCTTGTGGTTTTTGTCGCGTGTTTTGCGGCTAGGACTTACGGTATCTTTGGGTGTAAGAGGCAAAGTTGTTGTGGCGTGTGAAAAGAGAAAGAGTGACGGAAGTCGAGCTTCGGGAGTCCGCTGCTAGCGTACCTAAGTTATGCCAAGACTTGGGGAACGCCTGCTCCGTGCGGAAGCTTCCAGAGTCCCCTTGCTTACATGCACAAACACCAACAACAACGCGTGGCAAACTGATACTGCTGACCAAACTAGAGCACCTAGAGAGAGTCTTGGATTGAACTCTGGACCATGGATGGCCCCATTGCATCCGCCGTAGTCCTCCCGGATGAGCTTACAGCGCCAGCCTCGCCCGTGCACGGCCTCAAGAGACGCCAGGAATCGGTTTCTGAAGACAGCGGAAAGCGGCTGCGCCTCGACCACGATGCTCCAGACAATGAGCGAGGTGAATCTGTCAAAAACACCAAGCCCGCCCCAGTGCGACGCGAGAAAGGCCGAGAGCGGAGACTGTTTGGCGCCGTCTTAGGTGCACTCTCACAGAACGTTGCTACCACAGCACAAAAGCGTCGCATCGAGTTCGAGAAGCGCCAGTTTGCCCAACGCAAACAGGATGACCAAGAGAGCGAACAGAGGAAGGCTGAGCGTGCAGCGCGGCGCAAAGAGCAGCGATGGAGAGAGCAGAAGCACTTTGAGAGGCAGTTGGTACGACCCGCCAGCCAAAGGACATCCTTTACCAAGTACTGACTATTTAGATGCGGACACGCCACAAGAACCTACGAAGCATGGCACACTTCCTGCAGACCAAGACTGAACCACGTCTAGTATGTGTTTATATGATTGATGTATCAAGTACCAATGTTAACCTCCTCCGAGTACTACAAGCCGTGGGAGACTAGCCCTGACGAAGAAGAACTCATACAAAGCCAAATGGCCCAAGTCGAAGAGGCAATCCAGCGTGAGCTGGACGAATACGAGGCTCGCGAGCAGCCGGATAATCAGCCGAGGCGGGACACTTCCGAAGGAATGATTTGTGATGCAGAGGGTTCCCAGACCGGTAAGAACCACAATGCACACGCGCCTCAAGAAACATCTACAACCAATGGCGGAACTAATGGTAGCGCCACATCACCCAAAGACCTGGACATGAAGGACCATAACTCTGACGACCCAGGGATGGAAGAAGAGCATGCTCCCGCCCATATGCATGATAACAAGCTTGCAAGTAATGAGGCTGTCACTGACCAGCCCATGAAGGTTGATGACGATGACAGTGACCATGATGAAAACGGCGAAGATGTCGTCGAAGAAGCAGCAGAAGATACCGTCATTTATTAGGGCATCACCAAGAGGGAGACCCTGTTTCTACGCATGTCTCTGTTCCCTGGTCCGATGCGTCGCTACGTTGCGCCAAGTCCTCGATGATACCCTCTTACAACGCTGCATTATATGTACCCTGACTGCGCTCTTCACTCCCTGAGCATATTAACTTGCGCGCCCTGATTTCAGCTTTTTACTCGTACACATCCGCGGGCAAGCGACCTGAACAGCCCGTTGCGATGGCTGCGCTCAAAGAGCGCTGTCCACAAGAACCTTTGATATATGTTATGTATCACTATTGACCGGTTATGCATATCGCATACAGGGTGTAGCTCGTCGTATGCAGTAGAAGCGACACAGGACCTTCCAATCCACTGGGTCAAAACACAACCAACTGTCGGCAAATAAATTCACGGCAATTCACTCGTCTGTAGTGGCGACTGGTGCTCACCTCACGGCTCTCCTATCACACCAATTCTACCTATATACTAAACCATACATTGTGCCGAAATGGAGAAGAAATTAAGTTCCCATGGCGCAAATATATGAACCAAAATGGAACGAAAGCGCGCCCACCTCCAAGTACCGCTTGCATTTAGAAATATGTAGATCAAGCAGTAAAGCAAAAAACATGTGATAGACAATCTCGCGTTGCGCGCCATGATGACATTTACAGCCAGTCCCGCTCCGCCCAGCCCAGTCCAGCCCTAACCCCACACTTTTCTCTCTTGTGCCTCGGCTTTCGAGGCAAACATTGAAAACGAGATGGCCTGAGAAAACCCTATGAATCCACAGCATTGCGTGGCTAGCAAAACTAACGAAGGAATTTGACACGCTGTTTGCCACTCACCGCTTTCATCTGTGCTGGGGAAAGTCTTTCTCTTTTATACTTCCTGATTCGAAACTGAGTTGAAGTCGGCATCTGAGGTATCGACTGCATTACTTCCAACCGTGTGAAAAGAGTAAAAGAAACGCAATGGCGTCATCATCCCTAGCACCTATTGATCCTGTCGAGGACAGTAGAGTGCAGCACAAGACCGCTGTGCTGAACGGGAACACGTATCATTACTTGTACGCAGAGCCTGCGAGTGGGAAGTGGGACGGCACAGTATTCTTAGTAAGTCTGGCAATGCTCAAAAAGTGGGATGCAGATTAAGACTACCTTCCTACTAACACTTTTTAATGATAGATTCATGGCTGGCCAGATCTCTCCATGGGATGGCGGTACCAGATTCCGCACTTGGTGGAGCTGGGATTCCGGGTCGTAGCGCCGGATATGATGGGGTATGGGGGTACGGTACGTGTACACTGTTGGATTTGTGATGAGCGGAAGAGATGCTAAGTGTGGATGCTTTGGCTTTGTAGGATGCGCCACAAGTGCCCTCCAATCCGATTAATCTCTACGGCCTTAAGCAGGCGAGCGACGACATCGCTGCGTTGGCAAAGGTGGTTGAAGCGCCTCAGATCATACTGGGTGGGCATGACTGGTATATCACTACCCTTTACCCCAAACCTAGGCTATTGCAAACACAAAAACTAACGACCTTTGGCCAGGGGAGGTTTCGTAGTCTGGCGCGCCGCTCAATGGCACCCGGACCTAGTCTCGCACGTCTTCTCCGTGTGCACGCCGTACACGCCACCGCGCGAGCAGTTCGCATCCATTGAAGACCTTGTGAAGGGGCCCTTGCCCCAGTTCGGGTACCAGATCCAGCTTGCGTCTGGCGAGGTGGAGAAGATTGTCAAGGACGAGACGACTATCAGGCAATTCCTCCAGGGTATGTACGGTGGCAAGGGACCAAATGATGAGCCGGCTTTTCTTCCAGAGAAGGGTGTGGTGCCGGAGAACTTGGGGCTGGTGGGCGAGAGTCGCATCTTGAACGGAAAGGTAAGTGATTTTCGTCTTTTTTTTATTATGCTGAGGACGCGTGGCGTCGGGGAATAGCGGGAAGGAGGGCGTTACACGCATGTTTTTGCCTCTACCGATATTTGCTGCATGCGAGGGCGGGCAGGGTCGAAATGTGGGAAGTGGGCTTTGCGCCACATCAACTGTCAAGATCGTCTTGAGCGCCGCTTGGGCCTTCTTGTTTCAGAAAGAAAGAGAGAGGAACGGAGGAAGGATCCGGGTTAATCTACTTCTTCTGCAAGCGATGGTGTGCTGACGGCAAATCATGACAGGTCCTCGACTTTTACGTCAAGCAGTACGCCAGGCATGGTATTCATCCTACACGTATGTCATTCTCATTTACTTCTACGTCTCTTGCTTGAGACGAACGCATCTAATTACTCATCCAGTGAACTGGTACCGCACGCGCCGAATAAACTACGAAGAAGACAAAGCCCTGATTGGCAAGGAAAAGGTCATGCAGCCTGTTCTCTTCATCCAGGCCACGCACGACTTTGTGCTCAAGCCAGAAATGTCAAAGGGCATGGAAGCTTTTGTCCCTAATTTGACAAGGGGAGAGGTCGAGGCTTCACATTTTGCGTTGACACAGAAGCCGGTCGAGGTCAACGACATTATTCAGAAATGGTTGGAGGTGCAGGGGTTGGTGGGGAAGAAGGGAAAGAGCAGTTTGTAAGGGTAACTAGGCTACATTGCTAGTGGAAATGTATGACGGGGTAGAGACGAACTGAGCATCTTAGATGACTATGGTCCGTGGAAAAAGGACGTTTAGCTACGATGCCCGGAAAATGATTTTTGGCTACGGTTCTTGGAAAGTAACGGTCGGCTACAATGCTTGTGAATAACCATCGGAAGTTCCCCTAGCAAGCGGTGTGCTTTGCATCGCAGAGGGTGCTAAGTAGTGCAACTAGACAGTAGAGCTTGCGGCTCTATCCATTGTGGCTTGAGATTCACAGTACATACAATACGCATGCCCCTGCCCAGCGATATCGGAAATGCATGTGCTAGGGCAAGTTGGCGACATATCTTACCTTGTCTTGCCTCACCCATACCTTTTCGTCAGCAACAAGCTAAACAAACCCCTTATGACAAATGACTAGTCGGTTGGAGTGCACATGTAGTCCCCAGACTCAGCCAAAGGATAATTCCTCGGGATCATCGCCAATCAATTAGAAATCGTCCAATAATCTTTGGTTTTGATAGTTCTCAAGACGGCATGTACCTTATGTTTGGGCACTTTAAAGTTCTGTGTCCGCATCCAGGACGGCAAATGCATCTATGCGTCAGCATACATGGAGTTTGCCTCGGTAGGACGTAGTCATGATGTCGGCACTCATTCTTCGGGCGAAGGGCCGGTTCCCGATGAGGCCACAGCTGTGGATACCATAGCTTGCACCGCTTCGGGCTCGTTAGTTAGTTGCGGGTCCACCAGCGCCCTACCTAGATACCGGACTTGTTATTCCGAGTTCTGATATTCCGGGTACCTTGAACTGTGGGTTCAATTTTTTTCTTCGCCTACATATGTCGACGTATGTCGTTGCAGTCGCACTAAGTCGCAAATGCGAAGCGTGTTGTACCTAATGCCATTCCGGTATCTCCGGAGGTTCTAACTTTAATAGTACCGGCAGAAGAAATTTGATAAGTAGCCTGTCTTGGATGGAGAAGCGACTGTTCTGGAGCTGTGCGTCGTGGATCCCGTCCCGCGCCGACTTGAGCTCGCAGCGTTAGTGCTGCTTCATGTTATTGCAGACGGAATTAGGCTCGTTGGTGAAGGAAGTGTCGGAGGTCTTACATGTTACTTTTTTCCCTGGTAGATTATGTGCCGGATGCAGGTCCCCTCGGTCCGTGCGCAAACCGAGCCAGTGGGACGCGGGTGCGAGATAGAGCCAGTAGTACAACGCGTTCGTACCCTGTGGCTATATCATCTTCATGAACACGGGTCAATCTGGTGGACTTGGTGTCGACAACAGGCTGGTGCGGAGACATGCGTCCGCAGCTTCTTTAGGGTGGCGCGCGCTGCGATAGGGGATGTACCGGTAGTACCTCTGCATCCGCTAGACCGCCTCCTCAACAGTTGCAACTCCAGGATCATGGCGTCTGCGTTTATCGGACTGGCATGTCAAGAGAAGGGAGCAAGGAAAACTTGCTCACCGCTGCAGTGTTAGCTACTCGGCATTGATCGCAAGCTGCGAGTCACGTCTGGGCGTTGGTATACAACACGGATGGCATGGCTCACCGCCATACATGAAAATTGAGGAGCTGGTCGTTTGGTAAGTAACGCTTGGTCCCAGTGTTGGTAAGGTCAGTCAGCAGAGCTCATGGCAGCGTTGGAGATGGTACGACGATTTCACATGCTGCTGTGTGCAAGACCAACGACGGTGATTGCGTTCCTTATCGGTATAAGCATTATTTGATAGTATCTCGTAGCTCGTCGCGCCGGAGCACCAAGCGGGCTGGCTGGATAGGGTTGACCTGGGAACCAAACCACCATGGTGCTCTGCCGTGTAACGTTTCTTGGAGAAGCGAACAAGTGGCTTTCATGGTTTACTTTTGCCGTCCCGCTGCTTGGCTGGGTAAGATGAAGGTTGTTGGATGAGGGGCCATGTCGGTCGGAGAGATACGTATGTGTAGACTCGTATTGCTTGCTACCTAACGACAAGGCAGTTGCGCGTGGCCGATCCCCTGTCTAGTCAATGCAGACGACGCAGACGACGCAGACGACGGCACATGTCAATCTCGATGACTCTACTGCTGGTCTGCTGGTGGGCACACCTCGGTCGTAGCTGCAGCTGTTGATTGTTCTTTTTGCCCTACACAGGAGGCCAGTCGTTGGTGCAGTCGGTCTTGACGTCGCCCCGATAAGAGGCCCTTGTCAGCTGTGGTCCCGATGATTCGGTTACGATACAACGAATTTCGTCAATGGGTAGCTGGCCGGTAGCCAAACCGCATTGCACCTCTCCCCCAACCGACATTCAGCCAACGGGCTGCTGCTCGCGCACATCATCCTTGACCGGGGATCCTTCAAAGGAACCGCACTACAGGACCGACAACGTGCTCCACCGAATGGTATCTGGATGCGCTACCACGGACCATGAGTCGTGCGCAGCCAGGGCAATATACCCGGGATCCGTATATTGCAAAAGTGACTTCGGCATGTCTTCTGGAAAATTAGCTATCCGTCACAGCCAGTTGGCGCTTGAGCAGCGGCCTCGGCACGCAGGTCGTGATGATCAAGGGATCCATGATTGCTCACGTCTCTGGGGCCGCAGAGGGATCATGGTGGAGCTCTGGCACAACGGCGAAAGACGTGCTAGCCTTCACACAACCCGCATATCAGCCTGATATTACTACCTCTCTGCTCAGGGCTTCATGGCGCTGCAGGGTCACTATAACCGACTGCTTCGCTGCAGCAAACACCCACGCAATCTTTTGTAGCGGGCTCCACAACCGCGCAGAGTGCCTTATCGCCGTCGCACCATGCCGGCACGTCTCTGATAAACAGCTGCTACCATATCGCGTCTTGCGTATGCACGTTTCGGAGCGCCAAAGCTGCTGGGCCGGTAAAGCGAGTCTAAAATGCTTAAGTCAGTAGCCGCTAGCATCCCGGGCGAATTGCAGGAGTTCCCGCTTACGTATCCACCACCAGACCTAGCCTCATGTACACAGTCAAAGTAACGGAATCGAGGAAAGACTACGCGAAGCCTCCTATACCAAGCAGTTTGGTCGCCCATCCCTATCCGTGCCCGTCCCGCCAAATTGAACCGCCCAGCAAATGACGTGGAATCTCTGAGCCTACTCACATGCGATGCCATTATCTCGCCGATGCACGAAACATGAGGCAAGCCCAGCTTGTGCCAGGCCACTGTTGATCCAAATGGGCCTTCTCAACAACTATATCAGCCTCCACACTCCCGTGGGGTGCTTTGTCTAGCCATCTCTCACTCCCCTCCTCCCACACCATTGCTACCATCCCCCATACAACTCAATCTTTCTCGTAATGGCTCCCTCAGCCCTCGCCGATATTTATCCAATCCCAGCAAGGCACTACTCCAAGTCATCGACTGTGGTAGCTTCCGTCTTGCATGGGCCAAGGGATTTACGGCTCGTATGCCTTCCTCTTCCGTAAAAATCCCACACCTGCCCACTGTTCGTGGGGGTGCATGTGTATAGTTTTTGTCTAAAACTTTAAGCTAACTGATCAAAACAGGAAACTCGTACAATCTCGGACCCTGCCGCCCATGAACTCCAGATCGCTATCAAGGCTACCGGGCTGTGTGGGAGTGACTGCTCCTACTACAGCAAGTTCCGCAACGGAGATCTACAAGCTTGCGAGCCTTTGTCACTAGGCCACGAGTCTGCTGGGGTTGTCGTTGCTATCGGCCAGAATGTCACCGGCTACCAGGTCGGTGACCGCGTTGCACTCGAGGTCGGCGTCCCGTGTGACAACTGCAGATCGTGCCAACGGGGCCGCTACAACCTATGCCCCAAGATGAGGTTCCGAAGTAGCGCCAAGTCTGTACCTCACTTTCAGGGAACCCTCCAGGAGCGTATCAACCACCCGGCAAAGTGGTGCCACAAGTATGTTGTGCATGATCGACGGAACCCCGAAGACTAGCTGACAACCTTAATCAGACTACCCGCCCACATCTCCATGGAGTCGGCTGCGCTTCTAGAGCCTCTCTCTGTTGCGATCCATGCAACAAGAAGGGCTGAGATCGAGCAGGGCGATACCGCCATTGTCTTCGGTGCAGGCACTGTTGGCTTATTGACCGCGGCAATGGCCAAGGTCTCTGGCGCCACGACTGTTGTAATCGCTGATATCGACCATGGTCGGATAAACTACGCTCTGGCGAATGGCTTCGCCAACAAAGGTTACATTGTGGCAAGCCAGCACCATGCCAATGAGACTGCCGAGAAGTTTGCAGTCGCAAAAGAGTTGGCCACAGATGTCATGCAGATTGCTTCGCTGAACGATATCGACTTTGAGGGTGCGGATGTGACGTTTGACTGCACTGGAAAAGAGATTTGCATGCAAGCCGGTCTTTATGTAAGCATTTCCAAAACAATATGCAAACCTGGTGCTAACTAGCTAAAGGCAACAAGACCAGGTGGTAAACTCATCATGGTTGGAATGGGCACTCCAATCCAGACACTCCCCATGTCAGCATCCCACCTGAAGGAAGTCGACATTATCGGCATCTTCCGTTATGCCAACACATACCCCATTGGTATTAAGATTATTTCTGCTGGCGTTCTTCCCAGTCTGGACGCTATGATCACCCACAGGTAAGGAGCCTCCCCAATGAGCATGTGATGCGTAGACTGACATCAACACGAAGGTACCACGGGTTGGCGTCGACAAAAGAAGCGTTTGAGCTTGCCGGAAAGACCATGGATGCAGAGGGCAATCTCGTGCTCAAGGTCCTAGTCGAGATGTAGACAACTACAGTCTTTCGCGCACATGAACCGCTTGTAATACTGTACGATTTGATAGAAATGACATAGAGAAGGCCGAATGGAACACCATCGGCCGCGGCCAGGCGTTTGAGCGTGGCTTTCGGAGTCTGGATCAGGACTGAGATACCATTCGCTATTTGGGTTGGGTTTGGGAGTTTCTTTAGGATTTGGATCGTCTGCTGGACATAGCGGGTAATATGAGGGTTATGAAATGTACACATCTGTAACCAACTCTTTGAAGTCAACGACATGACTGTGTTTGTACTTGACATTTGATCTGACAGTGAGATGAATACACAGCAAACGCACTCAGCCTGGATGGACATGGATGGACGACGTCGTGGATTCAATCTTTGTCCGACAACAGCCATCAGCACTTCTGAAGTGCAGAGCTGCATCATGTGACCAGGCATGTTCGAATGACAGAACAAGGGCACAGCCAGGCACCCAGGCGAGTGAATCGCGTCGCGTCGTTGTACTCTAGTTAGCGTCTTGGCATGACCCCACGGAATGTGGCCGCTGCAGCCTAAGCAAGCTCCCCACCATTACCGTACCCATACCGCCGCAATTGCCTTGGCTTACTACAACGATTACCTGCTTTCAATTGCCACTGAATCTCTTCCACGCCATTTGTTAGAGAAAGGAAAATTCAGCCCGTAGCAAACATGGTAAAGTCGTCACAAAATCCGCTTGTTTCTACTGCCCGCGCCTCCGACGCAAGTCCGACTGTCCAACTTCATCCGCTGGTACTTCTTACGATAACCGACTGTATCACACGACACACGCTACGACAGCAAAAAGGACCAGTGGTCGGAGCTATACTAGGCGCACAAGATGGTCAAAACATCACTATGGAAGTTGCTTTCCAAGCAAAACTTCAATCCAACCAGGACGGCGAGACGATACTCGATGACGAGTGGTTCAGCAAGCGCATTGAGGACTGTATGTTTTTGCAGACCACCCCTCCTAAACCTCTGGTTTGGAAAAGAATAACTCACAAAGACTCTTAGTCAAGGACGTACACAAAGAACCTCAACTAGATCTTGTTGGCTGGTTTACCCTCGGTCCCGTCTCCGGTCCAGAACCCCACATTCTTCCCATTCATTCACGCATATCAGACGTGTACACCGAGTCGCCACTGCTCGTACTCTTCCATCCAGAGGCTGCTTTTACAGAAGAAACAGCTGCCGGGAAGCTGCCTCTCACCGTTTACGAGTCCATCACCGTCAACGCATCGAGCGAACCAAATGACAAGAATATGGACATTGATGGCGCGGTGCAAGCCAAGTCAACCAAGTTCAGGGAGCTTGTGTACTCAATCGAGACAGGCGAGGCGGAGATGATTGCCGTAGACTTTGTAGCTCGCGGTGGTGGAAATGCAACTGCAGTCGAAGGCACGGCAGAGGTGGCAGCAGCTAAGACTGAGGCTCCCACGGTTGATGAGGATGTGGGCCCACGGACACGAGGGAGGCCGAGAGAAAAAGGAAAGGAGAAGGACGCCCCCATCGACAAGTCGCAAATCTTGACCGCAGAGGACGAAGAGGGTAGGTGCATCCCTGCAAACTCACGATTCCACATGCTGAAGTACTAATTTACTTACAGTACTTACATCACTCACGGCAAAAATGAATGCCATTCGCATGCTTAGCCGACGCATATCGCTTCTCCGCGAGTATCTCAAGTCACTGCCACCCTCATATCTCTCCGACCCTTCCCTTCCAGTGAACCATACGCCCGACAAGACAAACACGATGCCGCTAGACCACTCCATTCTACGCAGTATATCCGCCATGATTGCACGCATCAACATCCTTGCTCCACCAGACTCGGCTGCCTTCACACTTGAGTCACAACAAGAAGCTTCGGATGTACAGCTAGTCAACCTGCTATCTTCTATTACAAACTCCGTCTCTGCAGCCAAGGACCTCGGCCGCAAGAGCTCCATTGTCGAACATGCAAAAATCCAAGGCAAAAATCGCATGGGCGTCATGGGTAATAACGCCTTTGGTGGGGGTGAAAGTAACTACCTCAACACTGTCATGGATTCGGGCTCTGGAAGCAGCAGGTGGTGATCCTTGCTAGCCTTATGATACCCCTTTTATCCTTGACGACGTTGTATGAAAGCCGATGCATGCGCCCAAAGGTAAACACCGATGTGATCGGTTATCCCACTTGTCAACTACCGAAATATTTCCAAAGTTCCGCTTGCTATCCCCGTAGCAGATGGTGTAAGGTTGATCAGGCTTGCTGTAGTCCTAGCAGTGTGTTCTTGTGCGAGTCTAGCCCAGTTCTATGCCACCCCTTTGAGCTACTATGCTCTGACGCCTTTTTCTTCGACTGTTACTATTGTCACGCGTTCTGCATAGATTTACGGCGCTTGTCGGGTTCGGGTTACGCAACTTAGATGTACGAAACTTGAGCGTAGGTTATGGCATAGCATTAGCATAGTAGCGGGATAGGGAATGTAAGAGATGACTATTATGCATATTCTCCTCCGTTTTTCCAAGTGTATCCAGTCCGGTGCAGTCAGTCCAGTGCAGTCCAGTGCAGTCCAGTGCAGTCCAGTATAGTGCTTGATACGTGATGCCGAATTTTCTTTCCGGAATGTATCCCTTTTCATTCAGGTGCATGCAAAATGTTGGGAAATGTTGTGAGGGACTACTAACCAGCTTGCCCCTTTTGCCATGTCCAAGTCCCTTATCCAAGTCCGTTTCCCATTTCCCATTTCCCTTTACTCTCACTCACTCACTCATTTCCTTTCCCATCACACACATCTAGCCCCCTCCCCCCCCCCCCAACCTAGCATTTTCCCGCATCAGGCACAACCCTCCCTTCGGGCCCTTCAAACGCCCTGGCCTCCCAGCGCGACACCTGAAGCCAGTCACTGTAATATTTTTCTGCAATAGCGTCGTCTTGGAAACGCTTTTGGAGGTAGCGGCGCTGCTTGTCAAAGTAGGCGCGTGTCGAGTTGGAGCTTTTTGGTGTGGATGATGATGATAATGATGATGATGATAATGATGGTGACGATGATGGTGCTAGTTCTGGTACGGATGCTGATGCTGGTGCTATTGCTGGTTAGTACTAGTAACGGCATAGGGGTAAGGGTCTGATGTGCCGTCTGTGCAGAGAGCCGCCGAACTTGGGCTTAGCCGTAGAGAGGGAAGTGTGGTTGTCGTTTGCGGGTTTCCCTCTGAAGTTGCATCGGAAGGTGATGATGGGTTCGTCGGTGTAGTGTTGTTCGAGGAGGGTACGGGAGTGACTGGGACCGTAGAGTATGGGGTGGAGGTGTCTTGGTTGGTGGTGTCATTGACGACTTGGCAGAAAGCGTGGATGATGTCCTGGATTTGGGTTTTTTGTACTGTGTCTTGAACTGAGACGGCTTCGATGTTTGGAGCCGCAAGTGATGGGGATGTGCATGCTGATTCGGTGGTGGGACTCCATAATATGAGTGCGTTATTACCACCACTGTCTGGCTCAGTGGAGGAGGCTTCCTCTTCACGTGACGAAGACTGTCCCGCATTCTCCTGCTTCTTCTCACCTTCTTCCTCTTTTTTCGTTTCCTCCTCCTTCTCCTCCTTCTCCTCCTTCTCCTCCTTCTCCTCCTTCTCCTCCTTCTCCTCCTTCTCCTCCTTCTCCTCCTTCTCCTCCTTCTCCTCCTTCTCCTCCTTCTCCTCCTTCTCCTCCTTCTCCTCCTTCTCCGTTTCCCAATTCCAATGTTGATAGTCAAAGTCCAACGTCACATCCTCGTCCGGGTCCTGCGACATCAGTTCCTCAGGCGGCAAGTGTTCCATAATAAAAGCGTGATTTTCAGCTTCCCCAGGAAGGGAATAGTCCGTGTTCACAGGATGCATCGGATCCGTGCTAGCCTCATAATCACCATCATAGTTCTGCTCTGTCATATCACTCCATTGCTTCTCTTTCTTAGCTTCGACGAAATCTTCCGGACGGACTTCTTGCATTAGCGGTGAATGCGCTGTCGTACGCTGCGTCATACGAACCTTCGTGACGGTTTTCACAGAAGTGGGAGCTGCCATGTGTCGTGAGTTCCAGGAGGCTTTCTGGTACTGCGTCTCGAGCTCTTCAACTAGTTGTTCTTTAATTTTCTCAATGGCAGGCGAGCGCTTCTCTTTGAGTTGGGCGACGAAAGTGTCTGCGCGCTCTTTTTTGTGTTTCCAGTTGCGCTCCCAGATTTGGTGCTCGCAGCAGATGCAGTTGGCGCGGATGTTTATGGTGAGAAAATGCACTGCTGTGCATGCTGCTTTGATGCCTGTCTTGCTGGCCTTGTGGTAGGTTCCGTTGCATTGGGAGCGCCGGTGCATGAGGAAGTGCTTGCAGGTGAAAAGGAGCTTAATGACGTTGCACATTGCTGGCTAGTGTGGTCGTGGTGGTTCTGATATCTGGTAGATGTAGAGCATATGCGTGTCTTTAGAGAGCATGCGACTAGTCAAAGCAGCTAGAAACCAATAATTGTTGTTATTGTTTGTGGTGATGCGAGATGGTACTTCCAAACCGACCGTATGCTTTCAGCTTGTGACTAAAAAATCTGATACTGGCAACGAAGCGGAGCTGCCCAAACAACGATGCGCAACCCAACCGGAAGGCCAAGGAAGCGGGTGTCCAAGTTCGGTGACTATTAATTTTCTTGTTTTTGGTTAAGATCAGCCTGTGAAAGATTGGCTTTGAGCAGATGGAGTAGACTTAAGTTCAAATGCGCCCTCCAGACGATATGAGAACTCACAAAACGGACAAGAGATTTATAGAAGTTCAGAGGCGGGCAGGGCGAAGCGTCGCTTGGTACTGTGCCATAAGTATGAGCACTAGTACGGCTACCTATCGTGTATTTCTCATATTGCTTGGTGAATGCAAGTGAGAGTGAATAAGACTAATAATCGCATTGGCGACTTCAATGTCAAAAAGACAGAGCAAGTCCCAGCATGATAATTGGTGACTTTGGATTACAACTGGGACGCGTTGCGACCATGCCTAAGCGTTGGTTGTGGTGATGGTGAAGGGCTCTTCGAAAAAAATATGGCAAGGGGCGTTGACGCGTAATCACGTGCGCTGCGAAATTGCATAAAGATAACTTTGAGAGGAGATTGAGACCAATAAGAGTAGGAGATTAAGACATTATTATCTGTAAAGAACCCTCCCTTTAACGAGTGTTTGTAAAAGAATTAAATCCCCCTAGCAAATCTTGTCCTAGTAAGACACTCTGGGCCCAAAGTGTGGCACCAAAATAAGGAAAACGTCAGGTGTGACGCGCAGCCGGATATACAACTCCAGAAAATCATGCAAAGAAAAGGCATCGCATCGTTGCACATAACGCATAGCATCTTGTACATGCATATATGCACATCGGTTACAAGCGTGTAGTAACTCGGGACAAAAAGAAAATCAATAGCGGACGACTGGCGACGCACTTGGGCCAGTGTCCTGGACGAGCATACCTTCCTTGATACCCTCTTTTTCCATCTTATGCATCCAGTCCTCCTTTTTCTCCTTTTTATGTATCCATCCACTGAAGATCTTCTTCAACTTTGACTTCTGCTCATCTTTTCCTGATGACTTGTGGTCGGAGGACATTGTTCTGTGCGACCGTAGATCCGAACTCCTCTGAGAGACGACATCGCCTGTGCTCTTATTGCTGTTTGATGCAGAGTGGCTGCCTCCACTTTTCGCTCGGGTGTGGACTCTGGAGCCTAGCTCAAGGCGGTGGTCAAGGTGGGTAGTGGACGACCAGTTAGTCATTATCTGGTCGGCATTTCCCGGGCTGTTTGGAACTGTTCTGGATATTTGGGGTATGTCTTGAGTGCCCTGCTTGCGTGAGGAATTGCGGGCAGGGAAGACAAGATCAGATTCAAAGACTAAAGCATCGGGTACGTGCGGTCTTTGCTTTCGCTGAGGCGAAGAAAGCTCTTCGTGTGACCGCATGACGCTGGCAATGTGTGTTCCGGTAGTTGGTGATTTTGGCGATTTCTCTGCCACGGCTCTTTCTGCTTGTGGCTTCTCGGGCTCCTTCCAAGAGTCCAAACTTGGTAGTGGTGGCAACTCTCTGTTCAAGTCGAGCCCGTTGGACTCTGATTTCCTAGGCTGCGCAGATTCATCGGTTGATCCCTTTGATGTACCTGGCCTGCTGTTGGACCTCGAGCTCGACCGGCGAGGAACCCAGCCACGCCAGCCTGAACCTGAGCCATTGCGAGAGATAGCCTGTCCATTGTTGGTGGATGCGGAGCGAAGCGATTCCTTGGACTGTGCACGGCTCAAGGCGCGACTTCGAGAGCCCGGAAAGACATATTCCTTGACGCTGCTTTTGATGCTTGCTGTGCGGCTGGGAGGACGGGCAGACATGGACGGTCGGCCTTGGCGATCGGACGCGTCTGGATTCTGCTTCTTCTTTTCTAGCTCCCGGCGCATCCACTCGGCGGCTTGTGCATCCGCGGCTGCAGCAGGATCAGAGTTGTGGGATGCCCGATTAGTGTTCTTGCCGGTTGGTAGCGAGGATGACACGGTCGCACTCGCAAAGTTGGACGTGACTGCCACTGGTAGCGTTATACTTTCGTCGGAATCGTTTCGGAATGTGGCTGATCGGGGTACGTCGATGGATGTCTTGCCGTTGGCCTTGAGCTTCTCGTCCCTCTGTGTATCCCGCTCATCGAGCCAGGCAAAGTCAGCACGCTTGCGACTGCTATTCGCACGTGCAGGCACGTCGCCAACTCTGGCTTTTATCTCTAGGTCTGCCTTTGCTCGCGTCCGGGTCTTGGTGCTGGGTTTGCGTGGCAGGAACGAGGTCGTCGCTGTGTCAATGGGCGCACCCGTAGGCATGCGCACATTGACTTGGACGGGATGTGGTCTGGTCTCCTGTTGCGGCCTGCTGCTCTCTTTGCGTCGGCCCAGTCCACCAAAGTCAAGCTTCGGGTCCGTGTTCTCCATGCCATGGTCGGACGGCTTGAAGTTTTGTAGAATGAGCTTGCATGCTGAGCGTAGCTGTTGATCTGTCTGCGCATCGAGAACACGGCGGTTAATAAAGGGCGAATTGTCGCATATGCTGTCTTTTGAACTATGTCTCCGGTGTGAGGCTGGGGACTGTGCGGGCGTGGGTTCTGGCGTCGACTTTCCGTTCAGGTCGGGCTTGGAGCCAACTTTCTGCAGCACGGTTAGCTACCATGGTCAACTTGGCCAGCATTCATGGGGATGCGTACGACAGGCGCCAGGTTGAAGGAGAAGTTTCGCTTCATCATCTTCGATAAGAGTGATGTCTGAATGAAATAGTACGTGTATGTGGAAATATTGGCGAAGAAGGACGTGTGTATAATAAAGTGTGACTGTGCACGTGCGTGTGATGGCAGCTGCGGACTAGACACGGGTGCGGTGACAGCGTTACGAGTGCACGGTGTGAGCGTGGTAAAGTTGGAACTTGGGTCGACTAGCAATGGGGGAATAAAGTTACTGCAGCCACGGCCAACTGTAACATTGATCAAGGACGGGCAACCGGGAGAATACTGGCGATGCGCAACGAGATGACCTGCATGGGGACCACCAGGGACAATAAGGCAGGCGGCAGGCGGCAGGCGGCAGGCGTTATGAGGTCGAACTATGCTGTGGTGCCGACCGGGTTGCAGGCCAGGAGGTGTTGGAGTTTCAGACAGCAGCTAGCAACTGAACAGGGAGCGTCTGGCCGCTTAGCACTGGGTCAGAGTCTGGACGCGATGCGCGCTGGAGAGCTACACGGCCAATTAAGAGCGTGGACGTAGGAGGGCTGTGTTGGGCTCGAAACTTGTTGACCATGGAAGAAAAGAATGTGCATGTATCCGTCTATACAACTCGTCACTGGCATGCGCCTCCCACCACCTGGGCACCCTCCACCATCACCACCACCATCCACTACCACCACAGCCAAACATGTCTTGGCCTTGGCCTTTGAGAGAACCATCGCGTGCCTGGGGTTCCCACACACCAGACTATCGAAAGTTAGCGGCCAGGGCCGCCCCACGAATAGCAGCGCTTGTGGGCCGCGGACATGACTTGGTGCCTTGGATGCAAAAGGCCGGATTCCAGATGCACCATGCACACTGTCCAGACAACCACGACGCCTGTCCTGCGCGCCTTGGCCTGCATCAGCGCCGCCCCCGTGCTGTTTGCGCCATGCAGGTCGCGAGAAGTCTACAGATTACTCTCCCTGTCGCTGGTATTGCTGGGCGCTGGGCTTGCGGGGTGCAGTTTCACAATAGAACATACACCTACAGATACTGTACATGTACGCCACCTGCCACCTGCCACCTGCAGACGCCGGCCCCGGCCCCGGCGTAAGCAGCAGGAACATGATGCTGCAGCATCATAGGGAGAGTTTTGGCTGTTTCCGTCCTGGGTGTGAAAACCGTGTCGATGGTCGTGTTTACCAAGACAGGGTGCGCTCCGTGAACAGGCCTGGACTAATTAGGCCGACGGGTTATTGTGGTGCTGCGGCAGCACACTAGCCTACACAGGCCTCTAAACGGTCGCTTCTGGCTTCAGCGTTTCGTGTCCGTCAGCCTATGCCACCCATCGTCATAGAACTCGTCACCCGCAACTTTTTGTTTTGTGTTTCACCGTTTCCGAGCGCCTTCTAGTCCGCCTCGGATTCAGGGTCCGGTCGATATGGCTGTGCCGTCTTCGGATCCCCTCAGACGCATGCATCGCCAGTGTCATTTGCCGTCAAAGTAAGCTGGCATACGCAACTTCGACTACAGCAGCACCTTCAACTATCTTTGTCCCAGTGTGGAGACGGCTGATTCACCAGTGACAAGCTGTCTGGTGGGGTAGAGTGTAACCATACTTCAGCCACTGCACCGAGCGCTTGGGTTGCATACATCAAACTAGGCCGGCCAAAGTAAGAATCTTCAAAAGAAGCCTTACCGAGACCCGCTAGCTGAGGTAACGCAATGTCCTTTCAAGCATCCAGCCACTGTCTGAGTTTATATTAAAAGCCATCGCGTTACTGTCATGTTGCAGGTACAAAGATCCGTGGTCATGGTACCCAGCATTCGAGGCTGAAATCTGCGTTTGAACCTCTGGCACGAGATGATTGCGCGACCATTTCTGTTGTACTAATACGTAGCAGTGTATCATTAGTCTTTAGGAGTAAAAGTCCAGAGCTATTAAGATTTCGCTTTCATGATACCGCCAGACAATGGTATGTTCGATGGCCGTATGAGAGGAGTGAGGTCTAGTCTAGTGCAACAACAAATATTCTAGCAGCGAGCCCTACTCCATCACCCTCCAATCTACTCCACTATGCCTATCAACGCATATTGAGTAGTGCCTGCATCTAGACCACTCGTCCCGTCAGTACAATGGCTAGATGAGTTGGCAAGCTTGGACTATTCGATTGCTAGTACTTCGTAGTCATCATAGCTTTAACGTCAACGCTCACCGTCAACGCTCACAACCAAGGCCGCACAAAGGCTTTAGCGTCAAGAGTCACTATCAAGCACTGACATGACTGTTCTTGTGAATCGACCATGTATCGAGCAAGTAAGTTTTTCTCCATGGCTACTATATGCTCTTGACATGAAGTATTCGGGGAGGCACACATGGCCGTCATCGAGCGCTAAACCCAAGCTCCCGACAAGCACGGCAACTGCAGTCTACCAGTACGCCATCCTTGTATACCTCGCACTCAGCTATGTACTGCGGGATAGCCAACAACACATGCAGCAGCACAGCAAAAAAGAAAAACATGACCAGTGTCCAGCATCTAGCACAAGATACAAAGGAAGTACGTCCACTCGGATCCCTACGCCAGTGCAAAACTACCACACCACATCAGAAGATGAGAAAGGTAGCGGGAAAGACAGGCGATGCACTTGGCGGTTTGCTTCCCCGAAACCTTCTCGAACTGGAAGTCCAGCCCAGTCGCGCACTCGTCTACCCACGCCAAGGCGGGACCATGATATACACGGCCCTGTCAACATTCAACTTGCAAATGCAGGACTAGCCATCTCGAGAGTGCAGATGAGCGAGGCATGGACAAGAATGCGAGCCGTGTCCTGCTTTCGGACCAAGCCTGCCAATGTGAAGAGGGCACAGGACGGGGGGAAGAAGCGGGTGAAGAAGGTGCGGTGGGGGGTCGTACAGATTCGCGAGTTTGATCCAGACGTTGATCGCGATGATGAAGCGGTGACTGGCGGGCGCGAGCTCTGGGGATCCATTCAAAGGGAGGGGACGCATGAGATATGGGGACCTAGAGAGGGTAGTGACGGCCAGCTGAAGTGATAGCGGTACTCTTTCAGCGTCTGTCCGCTGATAAGCTTAGCAGTTTGTACTCCCCAGCGTATGATTACTACACATGGTATGCGGTTTATTTAATTGCCATCTTCCTCATGTTTAGTGAACACTTGTCGCTCCATCTACTTGGAGTCAATGTTTGCGAGTCATTTTTACTGAAAGTGGATATTTATTCGCGGAAACCTTTCCGGATACCGGTAGCTCCTCCTGTGTACCGCACAGTACCCCATTCACCCCACACCTCGAGTGCTCTTTTACAAATACTTCCGCCAGCAGCGTCGTTCAATAACACATCTCAAGTTCTGCTCTTTTGCTAATCTGGACGTATTTGTCATGTCGAGTGTGACACCAAAATGGCTGGTCAGCGCTGCATGCCGAGCCATCAAGCGGGCCACACCTCTGGCCATGTTCAGTAATGACTGACAACCTCGGGACAACTGAACCCATGTCAGAAGAGGGGATCAAGCTTGAATAGGACCACTAGTCATTGTTAGCGACTATCCGAGATGGCTATTCGCTACAGCTAGAAAAAATAACGTTGTTGCTCATCAATTTTTGGTGGAAACCCTGACCCGGGTTGCCGAGAGAGGGAACCTCCACCGTTCTGCTGCTTTTGACATATAATCTGGTGTTTGCACACTTAGTCTGCATACATGCGTCTTTTCTCCGTTTCTTTTTTTCTTGTCCAAATATCACATAAAATCTGGTTACGATGGGTGCCCATCCATGGCAACAGCTCCCAGTCGGGAATAAGGACCACACTAACGCTGCTGTGGTTATCATCGGTGCGGGTATCTCGGGTGGGTGCACTACCGCTCTTCAGAAAGGACATTGCTAATGTTTTGAAGGCATGTGTATGGCGATTGACTTGATCAAGCGAAATCAGTGCCACAACTTTATCATAGTAGAGAAGAGTTCAAGCGTCGGTGGGACGTGGTACGACAACAAATACCCCGGATGCTGCTGTGATGTCTGGAGCACTTTGTACAGTTACTCGTTTGAGCAAAACCCAGACTGGACGAGAGAATATCCCGGCCAAGAAGAGATTCTTGTACGTCAAACTTCCGTTTCCGAGTGTCGATACTCTCAATTCACAGCCATATCCTAACTAGAATGACAGGACTACCTCCGCGGAGTGGCCCGCAAATACAACCTTTACAAGTATATTCGTTTCAACACTGCCGTCGATGCTGCCACATGGGATGACGCGAAGAAGCGGTGGAAGGTCGACGTCCGAGTGACCGGAGGCAAAGACGCAGAGTTCACTCTCGAGTATAGCATTGAATGCGATTTTCTCATCTCAGCCGTTGGCCAGCTCAACAAGCCATACGTTCCTGATATCGAGGGCATGCAGGACTTCAAGGGCAAAATTATGCACTCGGCGCGCTGGGATTGGAGTCACAGTCTACAAGGCGAGAACGTAGGCGTCATCGGCAACGGTTCGTTATAACCACCCCTGGATATGATATAATATTATTTCTGGCTTCCTGTGACTAACAAAACATACCAGGTGCAACAGCAGCTCAGATTATCCCCGAAATCCTACCCGATACCTCTTCTCTAACAGTATACCAACGGTCCCCCAACTGGCTTATCGCCCGCCTCGACAAACCCATCAGTCCCCTCAAGCGCGCCATCTTACGCTACGTACCTCCAGTGCGCTGGCGCATCCGCAGCATGATGATGGACTTTCGCGAATCCTTCCACCCCGCCGTGACCGACAGCCATAGCGCCTTTGCAGACTTTGTCCGTAGCAGTACCTCCACGATGCTACAAACGCAGCTACCGGATCGCCCTGATCTATGGCCGAAACTCACGCCCGACTATGCCCCAGGCTGCAAGCGTGTCATCATCAGCGACGACTACTACCCGTCTCTCGCATCCCCCAAAACCGAGCTTGTCGACAACCCCATCGCCCGCATCACCCCCATCGGCATCCAACTGCAAGATGGTACGCACCGCGACCACAGCACCCTCGTCCTCGCTACCGGCTTCCGTACCGTAGACTTCCTCTCCCCCATGAAGATAACAGGAACCCAATCCCGCTCTCTCCACGGAGACATCTGGGCCTCCACCGGCCCCGAAGCCCTCTACGGCACGACCATCCCCTCTGTACCCAACTTCGGAACCTTCTACGGCCCAAACACAAACCTAGGCCACAATTCCATCATCCTAATGATTGAAGCCCAGTCCCGCTACCTTGGCGCCTTGATCTCAGCCGTGCTCGATGCACGCAAGCGTGGCGACCGCATCGGAATCATGCCCAAAGTGGAGCGCACACGTAAATACAACGACGACCTGCAGGCGAGTCTGCAGAAGAGCAGTTTTGCCGACCCGGCGTGTAATTCGTGGTACAAGAATAAAGACGGGAAAATTACGCAGAATTGGAATGGGACCGTGCTCGAGTATCAAGATTTGATGAGCAGAGTTGATTGGGAGGATTATGAGGTTCTTGGTGGGGGTGGGGATATTAAGGTGCAGGGTGGTGGTGTGAGCGCGAGCAAGGTTGTTTTTGGGACGGGAAAGAAAGAGAGTAGAATTGGGCGGGTAAGAGAGGAGACGGTCGTTAGTAATACGGCGGTGGTGGTTGGACTGGTTGGTGCGGTTGGAGCGGGGGCAGCGTGGGCGTATAGGGGGAAGGTTGCGAGGTCGTTGGGGTTGTGGAAATTGAAGTGAAGTGGATAATATGTTTTTAACGGGATTTTTTTGAGAGGACAATATATGGCTGCATGTTAGCTACACACTATTGCTATATACATTTGACCCCAGTCCCATGATGCACATGTCCTTGAAAGTGAAAATGTTCTGTGAACAAAACAAACCGTCTCGTTACCTAAAACCCTTGCTGCCGATGCCACTTCTCTTCCCAACCGGGGAACCACGGACTCTCCTCTAGTGTCCGCGGCTCCCAATCCTTCTCCACCACGCCACTTTCCATCTGTTCCTTGTGCCATTGTGCCAGCGCAGGCTTGACAATATGCTCCACATGCCAAGTGTTCTTATACTCCATCAAGTTCTTCTTGCCCTCATCCAGCACTTTAAGCATCAACCCCGGCACATACGCCTCATCTCTAAACTCCTCAACTGGCGTAAACAGGGCCTTGAAATTGAAGACGACGGCGCCCGAGAGGGGCAAGCGACGCAGTGTCTGCCAATCTACCCGGAGGTGGCAACGAGCGAGTTCAAGCGCAGAATCCTGCCGAGAGCGGTGTGCTTCATGGGGGTCGCCAGGAGGCATGTATAATGGCTGATCGACTTCCAGGCCCCAGGACCCGCGTTGTATAGGTTTATCCGTAGGCTTTTTGGCAAAATATCTGTACGTTCAAGTCAGCCAAATCGTTCGATGATGACGTCATACATGTACTGTAGATTCGTGCGTACCGGTCCATGGAAAACTGCATCTTTTCTTTGTAATCCGGGATTGGGCCGTGGATGCCTGATAGGTTGAGTCCAATTTTCGAGCCTACATTCCAGCCCAATGCGCTGCAGATGATGCCCGCCCGGAACACGTACAGCCCAGTCTTTTCGTTTCGCAGCATGATGGCATAGTCTTCAGGAACGTTGTTCAGCAACACATGTAAAGGTGGCGTAGTCGTAAGATCTGTGTCCGTGTGTAGTATGCTATTGCGGAAGAATCTCTTGTTGTTGGAAAGCCAGAAGTATTGGGGGTACCTTGCGCAAAGGAACTGCAGCACCATCTCCATCAGCTCCTTACAGGCTAGTTCTGATCCCGGCAATGCTTGAAGGACGGCTTCACCATGTTGTGCGAACAAAGTTTGACGTTGCTTAATGCGTTCTTCATACGTATTTTCGAGCTCGATCCACCAGTCGGTCTGCATTTTGGTGATTGCTACACACTGTCAGCCAAGTCTAAATGATACTTGTTGAGGTACCTACACATAGTCTGATGGTAGGACCATCGAAGTGGTCGATAAGGCCTAGGTAGTGCTTTCTTGATGTCGAACTCCAGACATGGTGAAGGAAGTGGTACGCCGCTGAGTGTGGCATAGTCTGGGAAGTCTCCCAAAGCCTTGATTTCCTTCACCGAAAGCCCACATGGTAGAAAACGCGACTCATCAGCATCCAGGTACGATGCTTCCATAGGTAGAATGTTGTTCGTCCATTGTGGCTCTGACCGCTCTGACCCCTCACCCTTGAGAATCTCGGTCACAGCGAAACGCCGTGATGGTGGAAATGTATCGGAATAATCAACTTCAGTGGTAGGGAGAGACTTGTTGCCAGGTGATAGAGATCTTGGAGGGGTTTTTGCGCCCGAGACTCGCCGACCACTCACACGGAGTCGCTCCAAAAGGATGCCGCGTCTGCTTCGTCGGAGTAGAATCAAGAGTGAGCTGACAATGAAGGTTGCTCCCAGGAGCAGGAGAAGGCTGAAAGCCATGCAAGATGGCGTTCGAAATAGTAAGACACAGACTATCGGCTTTTACAGCGAGCGGGCTATACGGGTATCACCGCTGAACCTATGGAAGCGACGGGGCAGGAAAGTAAGAAACCAGTTGCCATCCGGTGACGTGATACAGGGGACACGAGGTCTAAATGCTTTATCGTGGAGGTGTACGGGGGGCGACTACCTTTTAAGTAGATATACGAAGCGATATGCGAGCCTACCCAGAAAAAGCAACTACCCTGCCGCGATCGCGAGCAGTCAAAGGTCATTCACCACAGATTCTTCACGAAGTGTGGCCATCTTTTACAGGGCTTGTATCAATGTATGCGTTGCACAAGGACGATTTGTCGCGGGGTCTCACCGTAGATCGCCGCGCGAACGTGTTAGACTAGCCTGGTACAGTATGTAAACCCCAAACCGCTTGGCGCTGTGCACAATGAGTGGCAGGGCTGATGATGAGTGGCTTGTTGACGGATCGAATGGATCGAATACCAGGCAACGCTTCGTGGATGCGCATGTCGCGGGCGGCTCTAGAATTCCCGTCCTGTCGGTACTAACGCAGTCGCTATCGGCATCCTGGACGCCCTCATGCTGCTTCAGGTAATTAACTCCCGTGACTTTTCCTGACTAAGAGTGGCTGCCATAGCTGATAGAGCCGTGGTGGCCGTGTCCCGAGGTGCCCTAGAAATCGATATCGATCCGATAAGTCGCGGGTTAGGCCTGCTGCCGATATGCGAGCCATGCACGCCATGTGTTGTCGTGGTGTCGCAAACTCCATGGACAAACAGAAGGTCATTTCTCCACAAATGCACCTTCTGGTATCGGTTGCCGAAGTCTGGTAAGCGTCATGCCGATGTGGGATGTTTTCACATAGTACATGTCCAGTTGTTATGCACACCCAACATGTCACCTCATGCTGGGGACGGGATAGCCCGTTCGGGTAGGAATCGACAGCGTCATATTCCCGGGCCTACCACGGGAGACTCGGAGGCGTTGGCGGTCAGAATTGAACCAGGTCAGGGATTTGTAACAGTATGAGGACGTGAAGACAAGGTATAAGCTACTGTACTGAAGAGTACATCACTCCCGAGGTTGCAACCCTCATGTCCCGAAGTCGCGTTTTGCACTAACCGCACCAGCCACGACCCACGAGCCCCGCTTTGGTACACCCAAGGGCCGAATCCCCGCCACCACTACTTATCATTTGAATCAGCCTCCATCATGAGCATCGAGCGGAATCCTTCGCGACACTAGGTGTACTGCATCACCCCCTCGGAAAAGACGTATGTGTCAGAGGTAGCGCTCAGCATCGTCTGCTCATCTCTGATCCCCACTTGCCCAACGGCATACATTTAGGAACAAGTGTTTATTGAGAAGCTCGAAGAATGATCTGACGTCGACGGTATGTCGGCACTATTTGGTTGATAGTCGGCCTGGGACGACAACGTTGCCAAGGCCTAGACCGGCAGTGCCAGATGGGCAAATAATGGTTGTTTTTCTGGTAGACTTTGGATCATTCAATTGACGGCCTTGTGAACTGCATGGTTATTGCGACATTATCGTATTGTAGCAGAGTAACCTGTTATCTTCTACTTGCAGAACAATGAATCAAGGTTCCATATCCACTTCATCTTGTGCTTTCCTCTACGGATTTATGTATCCGGGTTCCGCGCATTCAAACATCTTCAATAGATACCATGTAATTCTGCTTTCGTTTCTTACTGCGAAGCGATACTGCTCTAACTCTAGCCACATTCGTAAATCAGGAAGACTTCTCCCCGCGGATATGCTGCGACTTTGATGATCTGCCTCGATTTCGGCAGGCATGTTCCTCAACTTCTCCAGCGCCTCGTGGTAGGATGTAGAGCCAAAGCTGATGCTTAGTTCGTCTCCAGGTTTCCGGTACCTGCCGCAGAGGACAGAGTAGGTGCGGGACGTGTATGTGTCTGTAACGTCCTTCCTGGCGATGTCCATATTGGCCGTTGCAACTGGACCCAAGAACCGTAGGGCGGTGTTGGTGATATCCCAGAGTTCGATACCTGGTGGCCATGTGCTCGGAGCAACTGTTTCGGGAGAGATATCATATGTACACACACGTATGATAAGCCAGACGTCTTTCATCTTGTGCTTCGGCAACTGGGTAGCGGAGAGATGAATGTGCTTCGGCAACTGGATAGCGGAAAGATGAATGTGCTTCGGTAACTGGATAGCTGAGTGTCAATGTGGAAGAGCTCGCCCGCTTACTTGTCGAATACGTGTTCGCTGCCTCGCAATTGCTTTGATCATTCGCTCTTTCCCAAGATATCATACCTACTGCGTGCCTTGCCTCGCCTCGCAATCACATCGTTCCTTACCAAGGCATTGCCTCGGGTCCAAACTCCCTCCTCTGTCGAGCACTCCTTCTCTCCTCCCATTCCTCCTCCTCATCTCCATACCCACGGCCTCTACCCCATCTCTTCTTGACTCTCTTTATAGCAAATCTCCCAATCCCCCATATTGTGGCAGCGAAAATCGTACCGGCAATCCCAGTAGGCGCCAACACGAATCCTGCACCACTGACTAGTGTGCCAAAAGCCCCAGCGCCTATGGTCGCTACCAGAGAGCCAATGGCAACGTATTTTGCGTAGCGCACAAGTTTCCAAAATGCAAATATAATACCCGAGCGCAACACGCGAAGGACGGCGCGTGTGCGGCGCGAGGATACGGCATTTGGGGCGGTTTTGGGGTCATAAAGATAGCGGAGATTGCGCTTCGTAGAAGTGAGCGCAGAGCGGGAGCGCGCATCTATCTCTTGTTCGTGGACGTCTGGAGAAGACATTGGTGTAAGTCGTGTTTGGAATGTCACCAAAATTTTGGCAAAAGGTTGGTTACACTAGTGATGTTGTCGATGTCAATGACGTCATTGTCCGCTACTGTTTGCTGTGTTGCTGTACTTCGCACTGCTACACTGGAACGCTACAATCTAGTATAGAAATGGAAAATCTTCGAGTACATATATAAAATCTTGCTTTTACTCCATCACTTGCACATCTTCATCTAGATTTAGCAGTTCACGGATTTCGAAAGGAAACAGCACAGCAACGAGCTGAGAGGTATAGGGATGAGTTTAGGGAAGGGGAGCTAGAGTATAGCCTATAATTACGAAAAAGACCAGGCATACTATAAAACAGCAGTAACGTCTATGCAATTGCTGCACTCTCAAATAATGCAATCATGCTTCCTTGAGGTACCCGGATAGCAGCCAGCGCTTTGATAGAAACCTAAAACTACCTCACCCTATCCTACGCCTTTTACTCCCCCTCCCCCTTGACCCCCCAGTACCCAGCCCCAACCACCTTCTTTACACCTACCCGCGGCACCGTCATCTTGAAATGCACATCATCTTCATCATCTTCATCCTCTTCTCCCAACTCGGCTCCACTCCCAACCCCCTCACTCTCCTCTGCATCCCACTGCTCATCGTCACTACCACCATGCCTATGTTTCGCCTTATATACCTCCCTCCCAAACTCGTCGTCGTCGCTGAGTTCATCCTCAGGGTAGTCATTTGCATAGTAGTCCTCTGCATTTTCGTCTTCATCATCGGTGTCGAATTCGCGGTCGCTGGCGGAGTCGGCGTCCCACCAGTCGGTGTCTTCTTCGCCAATAACGAGTAAGCCAATGGGGCCGGTGGGAGCGGGCGCGTTGGGAAGTACGGGCTCGCGAACGTAGTGGTCGTAGACGTATTCGTCGTTGTCGATGTCCATTGCGTCGGCGTCTGTAGGGGGAGCGTCGGGGGTGACTTTGGGCGGGTGGCGGTCTGCGAAGCGTTTGGCAGGGGGTTTGGGCTTATATTTTGAGGGCGAGGGGGAAGCGAGGCCTAACTTTCTGTTGTCTATCTTTTCGACTTCTTGCGAGAGGGCTTCCAGGTGGCGGACGTCCGTTTCTGACGGCAAGGTCGTCCCCGGCGGTTGCTTCCACTGAATCGAGGCTTTGGAACTGTGGTGTAGCGCGCTTCCTGCGCCGGGCCGCTTGCGTGGGCGCGAGGGCGTGTGCTCGGCAACTACGGCAGGTTCCTGGACGCTGCCGTCTTGGTGTCTCTTGTCATTCCTTTCTGCTGCAGCAGGCTGCTCTTCTATGAAATGCCGTTTTGCGCCAATCCGCGACACGGGATCGAGACGAAAGCGCCGTTCGCCCGTTGGAGTCGGGGGTACCAGGGAGTGGTGGATATCATCATCGCCTGACTGAGGAAGACGCTTGTAGGTGTATTTTGTTCGCTTGGTCACTGTTTGTTTTGTGTCGTCGATGCGCAGGGTGTCGATGGGCGCCTCGGTGCGTTTCCGCTTCACCGAGATGGTCTGTGGGGGTAGATGAAACGATGACATGTCCGTGGCAGTGAGGGCAGAAATGGTGCGTTGTGTTGTTGTTGTTGGCGTGAAATCTTGGTGGTAGTGACGAAGTTGTGTACAGCGAATCGGAGGGGCAGCGCGGGGCGTGGAGATGCCACGCGCAGAGCCGCGCCCCCACGTTAGCGCCCATGTCGGGGGGCCAGGGCTTGAGGGTCAGACGGCGCCCGAGTCCGTTCACACACCACGCGGTACAGTCATGAGTCTTGGGAGTCTTACATGGTTAGTACATAGTACTGCTAAGCGATAGACAACGTCCTGAATATGTTTGCTTCCGTTCCATCTGCATAGCCATCCTTTCCAAACCATTCCTTTCTCCGTAGCCTCGTTGCCAAGACCACCTCCGCGACCCCGGATAAGACATACGACGCGACATCACTACCGTACCGACCATGGAACGAATACGCCGCGTCTTCGAGCGCGAGAACTCGGCGGCATCGTACGAGGCGCTTGATGGGGGCTCTGAAGGTGCTGATGGAGAGCACATGGAAGTAGGGGATCAGGCCTTCTCATGGACCGACTATGCCGTCTTCACGCTGCTGGGAGTAGCTATGCTATGGGCGTGGTAAGGCTGTCCAGAATCCTACTTCAACATCCAGCCCACTCATGTGAAATCTTAGGAACATGTTCTTAGCAGCTGCGCCATACTTCCAGCGCCGCTTCGCAACCAATGGCAACCTGCTCCGCAACTTCCAATCCGGTATCCTCTCTGTCGGCACCATAGGAAATCTCGGCTCCATGATCATCCTGACCAAGCTGCAAGCTCGTGCCAACTATCCCAAACGCATCACAGTAGCGTTGGCGCTCAACGTGGCCGTCTTCACACTGCTAGCCATATCCACTAAGATGTTCCTGAATGTAGCCGCAGGCGTCTACTTCGCCTTCCTCATGCTCATGGTGCTGAGCGCGAGTCTGGCCACGGGCCTGTGCCAGAATGGCGTGTTTGCCTATGTATCTGGCTTTGGGCGCGAGGAATACACGCAGGGCATCATGGCTGGCCAGGGCATCGCTGGTGTTTTACCTGCAATCACACAGATTGTCTCTGTGCTCTCTGTGCCCAAGAGACAACAACATGCTGGTGGCGATGCACCCCAAGAATCCAGTACATCAGCCTTCATCTACTTCCTGACTGCCACTGGCGTCTCTGCCGCAACCCTCGTAGCCTTCTTCTACCTGCTCACTAGGCCCAGCTCCAAGCAGCGCATGGCACGCCTCTCCCATGACGACGAAGGCCCAGACTACGACTCCACTCACCCCGACCGCAAGACTGTCCCACTCACCAGACTCTTGAAGAAACTCTTCTGGCTCGCCGGTGCCGTGTTCCTCACCTTTGCAGTCACCATGTTCTTCCCTGTCTTTACCCCACAGATCCTCAGCACCCACGACCCAGTCACCGCACCTCGCCTCTTCCAACCCGCCGCCTTCATCCCCTTGGGCTTCTTCTTCTGGAACCTGGGCGACCTCCTTGGTCGCGTGGGTCCCGCGCTACCCGCTCTGCGTCTTACGCATCGTCCGCGTTTGCTATTCGCCTTGTCCGTGGCTCGTGTGCTGTTCATCCCAATGTACTTTCTGTGCAACATTGGGGCCAAAGGCGCGGCTGTGAACTCGGATTTCTTTTACCTCGTCATCGTGCAGCTGGGGTTTGGTGTGACCAATGGATTTTTAAGTAGTAACTGTATGATGGGCTTTGCCGAGTGGGTGGAGCCGGACGAGTTGGAGGCGGCGGGCGGTTTCATGTCGTTGAGTCTTGTGAGTGGGTTGACGGTGGGTAGTTTCTTGAGCTTTTTTGCTGCACAGTCGTCGTGATGGGCCTGTTGTTGCGAGTATAGATTGAAGAATATATACAGTAATGTGAAGTGTGCATTGAACTGTGGTAAATGAGTCGACTACAAGTATACTCTAAATCACAAATCTTGCAACAATCAACCAACAGCCTCTGGCTGAGTGAGCTCCGAAAGGAACGACCACCAATCGAGAAATTAGCAGTCTGGCAGTTTGGTGTAGTCCATAAGTTTGAGTCTAATTATTACCTTGATTCTACTCGTTCCAGACTGGAGCTTACCCAGAGGTCCTTGGTTCGATTTTAACGGAAAACGACTTCTCCTTGGTTCCTACTCAAGGATTGGTACAGTTTACACGTTGAGCTCCAATGTGAGCGGAGTCTGCGGTTTTGCTGTCTTTTAGTTCGTATCAGGAAGACAACACATGCTCCTCAACTTCATCTCCATAGCTCTTTAAAATGTACACTTTAGTTCAGTCCAGTTCGCTTCATTTCCTTCCCACATTACAGACATGATGTATAACTCGCGTTAACAACTGAATAACACTACAAATTCCATTTCATCATCCCTGCATATACATAACCGGCCAATCAACAAAATTCGAGGGTATCATGCAAGCACGCGAAAAGAAAACTCCACAGATTGGAAAAGACTCCACCATAGACCCAGAGTGAGGGCTACCTTCCCATAGGAATAGTCCCATCCACGTTCCAAAGAACAGACGACCCGAGGAAAAGGAAAGCAAATCGCCTAGAAAGAACATGCAAGCCATTGTTGGCCTATGCCCAGCGATAGAAAAACGGAGAATATCGTACCATACCACCATGACGCCTCAAGCTACCCTCAACATCACTCACGAAGCCCCCACACTCGCCATACTGCCCTTCCTCTGCTGTCCTGGACCGGGCAGTTGGCCAGGAAGTATCTGTCTAGGACCACCCGCACCAATGGCACTTGGTCTTCGACTTGCTGAAGCACTGTCTAGACCTGCACTTAGTGGCGCGCTGAAACCAGCGCTCTGAGGGAAGTGCTCATTTGTAGCGCTGAGAGGGGCACCCATCATGCCGAGACCCATGCCCCGACCGGTACTCATGCTGTCGCCGCCAGAGAACATTGAGCCACCGCCACCGGGCGGTGCACCGAGCGCGGAACGAATCAGGCCTTTCATGCGGATGTACTGGTACTTTGAGCGCTGGGATGTGTGTGTGTAAGTGGCCAGGGGACGCGGTCGGTGTCGGGCAAGAGCAGCCATGATGGAGTCCTTTTCCTCGTCAGAGTCGACAGCACCGGAGGGCTCGAGGTCTTCGGGGAGGGGCGCATTGGCATCGATGAGGGAGCCTGGAAACATGTTAGCTTTTAGGTACCAAGAGGTTAGTGGGGGCGTAAACGTACGTTGGATCTTGGCCTGGTTCTTCTTCTGGTATTGCGCCAGCAACATGTCGTACGGCAGACTTCGTCCAGGGACGGCTCTTTTAAGACCCATACTGTGGCTCTTGCACGTCAAGCTTCTTGCGCAATATCCACCGTTTGGCAGCGAGACGCCGCATTGTCTCTCTACATCGACTGGTCCCTTTGGCTTCGCGCCCTTCTGCTTCGGTTCGTCCTTCTTCTTCTTCTTTGCATTTGGTGCCTTCTCCGCATCGCCATCTAGCTTCCTTTTCTTGCCCTTTTTTGCGCCGTCGCCGTCTATGGAAGCACCCTTGATGGCCGACTTGCGCGATTTGCCGCCCTCGTCATCTTCACCTTTTTCTTTCCGAAGAGCCGCGTCCTTGGCTTCCTTGGCTTCCTTCTTCTTCTTCAACTTCTCTTGCTTCTTATTTAGACAGTCGCGAATATGTGATGCCGAGGATGCGCGCAGAACTGGCCGGCGACAATGTTTGCACTGTACTGTATCTACCTTGTCATCTAGCGGCCGACCGCTGGGGAAGCCGGCGATGGTCTTCTCGTCGAGAGGGTTAATGACGGGCGAGGTGGCTGACGGGGCGGCGGGCTTGTTCTCGACATCTAGCACTGTGTTAGTTTATGCGATACATGCGCATATGCAGGGAAAGGGCTTTGTTGTAAACATACTGATTGCTTCGCTTTCCTTCCAATTCCCAGACTTTGAAGGCCTAGGAACCGCCTTTTTTACTCTCAACTTGATCCTGGCCTTCTCCGCCTTTACAACGGCTTTGACTGCGCTTTTGTCCAGCAGGTTTGTTGATTTCCCAGATGCCGCGGCTGAAGGTGCTGTGGTACATCAGTACTGCCGGGGGAGGGGTGCGGAGCGAGCTCACCCTTTCGCGCCCCATTCGTAGCCATGTTGGCGGCTTCCAGACGCCTGCGGAGTGCTTCGGTGGACTTCTAGTCGCTTGAAAAGGTACTTTGGGACGCGACGGTAATGCTGCAGATGTCGGTTGAGCGCTAGTTAATGAAATGTGGCGCGTCTTGATGTATGCGTTGATGGCCTCCGGTCGGTTGAAGCTGCCGGCCTTCACGCACGCTAACCCGAAATAGACATGCATCAGGTGCCCAAGTACATACTCCCAGCCGGAATTCGACATGGACAAATAATCTAGCAGGAAATAAGACGTTTACGGACATAGTGTTTTAGACTTTTTTGCGCTCTATACCTACACTAAAAACACATGCTCATGCACAATGCCCCAAACAGGACACGTGAAAATAATATCCACCCACCGGGATCAAGGATACATCGAGCATGCTACAATCTCAAGGGCCGGCTACACGCAGGCCTCTACTAGGCGGCAGGCCTAGGAATAAACAGTTTCTAGTAGCTAACAAGGATAAAGTGGCAGCCAGCCATAGGACCGCTGAACTCCTGCAAATGCAAAGTAATGTACTGTGAGCAGACATTGCCCATGGTATGAATCGCCGTAAATCGCCAAAATATGCTATCTCGTCATTCATGAATGCGAACCGGTGTTGATGCCGGATATACCATCTGCTTGGAACAGAATGAACTCTTCGCGGCTCATGACAGCCATAGGCCACGTTAGCGTCCGCAGCCCTTGGCCTTGGTTCCCTTAACTGCCTTTGCTTTGCCCTTCTTGGGAGGTTCGTACTCTTCGACGTGGTTATGACCAAATTCATCACGCATGATACTGTTGGTCCAACGGAGACAGCGGTCCTTTGGCACATCCCTATCAGCATACGTCTTGTTACGCGTGGAAACGCGAGTCTTGTTGTCTTCTTCCTCGTCATCTTCATCCTCGGGCTGATCGGATTCCTCCAAGTGTTTTCGCATCTTCAGCATGTACTCCACGATACGATCACGGAATGCTTGCAGCTCTTTGCGCAAAATACGCTCGCGAAGACCGCGTTCGTCGAGCCATGCCAGCAATTTTTCGACATCCTCAGGGTCGTCATAATATCCCCATTCTTGAGAGTTGGAAAGGTGCGTTGAGCCTTCTTCTCGCTCTTTGCGCTGCGGAATAGTGTAGCCGAACCGTTGCAGATCTTGTGAAAGGGCAGGCTCCTCCAAGTTTGGTCCGAGCTCGTACTCGCTTGGACCCTGCACCCATATGCGTCCGTTGGCATACCCGTACTCGGCTGTGGAGCTTTGAGGAACACCTCCGAACGGCATACCATTGTGCTCGAACCAGTAGTACTTGTTCAGGAACCGATCCTTGCCGAGCATCTTGCTACGATGTACTAAAGTCTCGCGCAGATCGTCGTCAAGCTCATTAATATTGTCTTCGCAATCCTTGAGTTCGTCCTTCTTCTTCTCAATCGCTGTCAGGAGCTTCTCCCAGTCCTTCTGCCTCTTGACTTTCTTTGCTTTCTCCTTTCGCGCCTCTTCTGCAGCTGCTTTACGCTTGTTCTTGTTTGAAGGGCGGGTCCGAGTCTTGGACGTGGCAGCATCATTGCCATCATTGGCTTCTGTATCCGCCACATCCTTGGACTCGTCGTTGATACTATTCATAGATACATCGACATCGTCTGTCATTTTGGTATCTGAGGGTGAGGCTGGAGTGTTATCGACGAGGTGAATCTTTCGCTCCAGATCGAGCTTGTACAGCTCATCGGACAGCTCCTTCCGCTTCCGCTGGTACTCAATCTTCTCTTTGCGCAGGCGAGTCATTTCCTGAGCAGCAACGACAAGTTGCTCGCGGAAATTCTCAGTGACAACCGTCAAACTCAAGATCATCTCAAGCGCCGAGATTCGGAGGTTGACGTCAAGGTCGATATAGTTTTTGGCTATACTGGCGACAGTGGCTTCTTCCTCCGGCGGAGCAAGTTGGGCAAGAATCTCGTCGCAAGCCTCTTTCCGAGCCGGGTCAAATGACAGACGATAAAGGAGCCCGACCACAATAGCTTGCCATCCGCCATCTGGAAAGTTACGAAGCTTGCACTGCTCGACCCAATCGAAGTCATTATCAAACTCCGCAGCATTGTGAATTTCTTTCGGAGGTTCGGGCGTCGGTGTACGTGGTCTGATGACAAGCTGTGCAGCGCCTGACTTCCTCAAGCTACTACGAGTAGTTCGAACTGGCGGCTCCGGCTCTGGCGTCGGTTCTGATTCGTCGCTTGAGTCTTCTTCCGACGAGTCTTCAGCGTCTGCCATATTTGGCAAAGGAGCTTGGATTTTGCCAGAGCCGTTGACAATTTGCTTCAGAATGGCACAGTGCATCTCCACGAATAACTCACACTCAACCGTCTCATGCGAAAACCGTATGGCATCAACAAAATCATCGAAAGTGAACGAATCCAACAAGTAGATAGTATCGTGAACATTAAGCGTCTCCCAAACACACAAGAGTGGGCCGATGCTTTTCATTAGTATGCCCGTCTTCTTTTCGTCCGTAGGTGGCTCAACACCGGGGGGAACGTTGTCGGAAAAGAACTTTAGTGTTGGCCGATTGTACTGCAGACGAGGCTGCTTGATTTCGAGATCTTCACATGGGTACTTTACATACTCTACTGGGCGAGGTGGTGGTGGTGGTGGTGGTGCTTGAGCTTGTTGAGGCTGAGGCTGATTTGACGATCTTGGGCCGGACTGATGTGGAAAGCTTGTCTGGAACGGGAAGTTGACGGGAGGACCATTACCATTCGCTTGTGTGAATTGAGTAACAAGATGTGGCGGAAGGTGGCCGATTATTTGCTGCTGAGTTTGAAACGGCGGTCCAAAATTCTGCACGGGTGGTGGTCCACCGTTGTTGTACAGAGGTTGCCCGTTGACGATATATGGTCGAGGAGGGCCGTTTACAGAGGCGAATGCAGGTGTAGGACCCATATGCTGGGCATAAGGTGGAGGACCACTCGCAGAAAAATTGACAAAGGTGGGAGGGCCTTGGCTAGGTGGCAGGGGCGGCCTGTGACCGTTCATATGCGGGGCCTGGCCATTTGGAGCATGCTGTATGTAGGGCTGTTGGACAGGCGGAGTCACACCGTTGGGTATGTTACCGATTGTCTTCTTCGCATCTAACACAGCTTGTCTTGTCTTGTGGTCAGGGATCTTGGTCGGAATGTCATAACGCTTCGCTAAGCTGTCCTTGACCATCCAAAGTGCACCAACCCATGACTCACGCTGCAGGGCGTTGCTAAGAAAAGCCTTCAAGATGAGTTTAGAGTAGACCTTCTTATCTCGGTGCAGTTCCGAGGCCTTGTACTTAGTAACGGTCTCGCCGCTGTCTTCCATGGTAATAACGTAGGTGTAAGATCGAATGTTATCATCCATTGACTGGCCAGTGAACATGCTATGAAGTCGGCTGTTATCCGTAATCTCGGTGATGACGCCGAAACGGCGAGGATCGCCTTCGATGTATACCCGATCCCGCAGTGTGAACTGCTCCTTGAAGTGCTACACGCGTCAGTAAGTATGATGTGATTTGCGCAAAGCCATTGAATTCGTAGACATACGTCATACACATCGTTTACTGGGAAGGAGGTTAGTAAATCAACGAGTACGGCTTAGGGTGCTCGCTTACCAAGATCATCCATCCTGTGATGGTCCTGAAACTGGGCGTAGTGAAGAACAGGAGACCTTAGATTATCTGGGAAGATGCTGTTGATCTCTTTGGAAGCTTCCGTCTGCACGGATGTTACCTCCTCATCGGCCTTGACCAGTATTGACGTGGAGCCTACCTCGCTCTCCTGGGCCTCGAAATATGTGTAGCCTGAATGTCCAGTCGCCTGGCATGTGAAACTTGGCTGAGAAGCTGTTAGAAGTCTATTCATAAAGAAGGGGTGATGGACCGGATTGCTTGCCTGGTGGTAGAAGTCGTACCTATGTTCTGTTAGTAGTGCCCCCGAGCCTGACGTCATTTCATGGATTTTCTTACCGCTCAAGATACCGCTCATATTCGGTGAAGACCTCTCCAGTCTGCTCGATGAGCCATACCTATCGAGCAACTTTAGCATATGTAATATGGTGCTCCAGGGATAGACTTGACGTACCTCAGTGCTATCGTCGAGGTTCTTCGGAAGGGGTTCAAGTTTGACAGGTTTGCGCTTGAAGAGAACCTGTGAGGTGTTCAGTGCATGTTCGCGTACATGCCGCGACCCCGTAAATACCATGTTGACTTCGGCAGCAGTTCATATATGATTCCCGACGTATGCTGCGCCGCGTCGCAAACTTCGGAAGAGTCGCAACAGCGAAGGCGCGTTCACTACCCTTTCTGGGTATACGCTCTAGTAAGAGACGGGGGCAATGGCCCCTCTGGAGGCGCCTGAGCAATTGTGTGCCTCCCACGCGCCAGAACCTGGTCTTTCGAAATTACCGGCGCACACTGCGGTAGTCGGTATGCCGTTCCGAGACGCGTCTATCGGTTCCGAAGCGCGTCTAGGCGACTTGTTGCTGGTTCGTGGAGCTTCGGGGCGTGGTAGCTGACGATTTGGGGGGTAGAGTTGGAGAGAAATAGTCAGAGAACAGTCAATGGGGAGAAAAGCGAGCGGAGGGTAGTAGAAGAGGCCCGTAGTCCCTTGGCGCTAGGTGCCATACTTGATTTGGCAAAGACCGCCTTCGCACCCTACCACCCACGCATTGAAGCTACGCACCCCACTACCATCACAGTTCAACAAATATCATCGTGTTTGCACTCTTTCTAACCGTCAGAACAAGCTCTATCAGACTGCGATGGGTATGCATCGATTTATTCCAGCATGACAAAGTTCCTTGTCTATCAAGACCCGGTGAAGGTTGGTCATAAGAAGCTCATGTCTTGAGCCACCCCGAGCAAACCCTTGGGCAGCTTGACCCACTTGCTCAGACACACCCACTTCCCGCATTAAACCACACGCCAGAGTATATGGGGCTTGACTATAAAACCCAGGCTTGAAGTGGAGTCTTCGCAGTATCAAAATTACGCATAGGCGTTTGCTACCATTACCCTACCACACTGTCGTCTTCCTTTTCGTTCGCGTCATAGAATCTGGTTGTATGTATACAGCTTGAGGTACCCGAAGCACCTGAGAGCACTGCTTCAAAACTTGGGCTGTATGAGCCGAGCAAAGGTGAGAAACGTTTGACTTGATGCGACGTTGCTTGAGATGGAAGTCAGCTCACTTAGATGACATGTGACATGTGACCCAAATCCAGAAACGAATGGATATCTCAGATGTTCAAGTATGAGGCGAGAGATATCCTGAACTGTCTGTAGGAGGCATGTGGTCTACAAGTCAAAATATACTACGAGAAATCCCACCCAACTGCTCACTACCCCAATGGCTGAATAGGAGCTCGTGAACATGAGCGGCAGGAATTCGTATCGGGCGCCAAAAACGATGCCATGTACCAATGAACAGTATGCGATCAATGGGATGGAGAGCGCGATGTAGATGAGGGAGAAACGATCCAGCAAAAAGATACGGGGCTTGGGTGAACTATCACATGTCAGTGGACGTTCGACAATAGGAAACATGACTTACGCCGGAACTAGCCTATCAAATGTGAGAAGAAAGAGGACAAGCCAGAAAACAGTATAGACGGTTTTCACGGGGAACTCAGCTGCCGTGAATAGGAGTGGGAAGAGCGATACGTGGCCGGCGACAGCTAGGGGTCGAAACGCGCCAAAATACCGGCGGTCTTGAAGGGCTATCAAACTAAAGGGGATGATGACAAGCAAGATTGCCTTTTCGTGAACATGCCAACCGAACAGGAAGGATGCATACCCGCACAGCGTCACAGCGTCGATGAAGGCTTCCCAAGTGGGTCTGTATAGCAGTCGCAGAAGCACAGGCTACATCATGTCAGTCAGCTTTTCTCCAGGAAGTAAGTGTACCCATACAATTTGTGCGCCAAGTGTGAGCAGGAAACAGGTCAGAGGAACTACGTCTGGAAGCACGGCGAACGATGTGTCACCAACAAGCCCTCGAGTGACACTATTCACAGCCTCTGGGTCAACATGCAGTCCCAGTCGCGGCGCCACTACAGGTGTTAGTTTGTCCCGGGAGCCAACAGTAGAGGGGATTACACACGATAGATTAGCAATCGATCCGCGAATGAATATAACGCCCAAACATTGGGTGCCCAGTAGGCATGACATAGTCCTCTCGAGAACGGGAACAGGCGACTGATGACTTGCGCAAGTTGACCCCACAATGCAAAAGGCCCAAAGGCGACTGCGAAGACAGTGATGATTCCCACTCCCAATTTGACGCAGTTGAACAACTGGATGTTGAAATAAGGGAAGGAAGATCGTTGCCCCAAGCAGTAGGCACGGAGAAGATAGACAAAGTAGGCAGGGGCAAGGTACAGGTAGATATGCTTCAAACAAAGTAGAGCAGCAAAGAGCAAGCCGGACAGGAGCAGCGTCGAACTGTTTCGCGCCAAGACCATGGACAGTATCAAGATGCCGTAGAGGAAGCCATTGTATTGGAAGTGGACATGGTCGATGATGAGCAGACCTGGCGAAGACAAGACGGAAAGTGCAGCGGCATGCGCAGTGACTTTGGACTTGGACGTCTTCACGTAACTGGAAAAGGGTTAGCACCAGAGAGGTAAGTGGAGCGAGTGCAAGTACAGATGTAAGGCGTAGACCAGGACTAGCTCAGTGATGATGACTGTAGTACGCTGAAAGTATATGGTCTGCCAGCTGTCGTAGCCTAGATCCTTTACATTAAGCAGACCAGCGTCTACATAGACGGCGGCTTGGGACATGAGCCACTCGAAGTAGGCAAAGAAGGGCGGATAGTCCAGGGTCCATTCTGAAGTTTTCTGTCAAAGTATCAGACCAACGAAGCAGAAGAAGGTAGGACGTGGACGTCTCACTTCAAAGTACCACTCCTTGATGGGGAGGGAATGGGTCAGAGCTAGCCAGTTGCGGTGGACCTCGAAGTCGGTCGACTTACTGCCGACAATGGGTCAGCATGAATGGAGGGCCACATTGCACATTAGCGGCACTATTCGAATTTCGAAGGCACACGTACTAAGCGGGAAACAGCAGCACCTTGAGCGCTGTGGCCACAATGGCGCACTGGGCAATGGACGGATACAGTTCTGCCATTGGAGTTTTGACAGCGGGTTGGCACAATGGCTCAGACAGCAGTTGCACGGGGGACAGGTAGGTTGGTGTCACGTGCTCGCTTACGCAGCGGGCCCTCCCCTGTCAACGCACCTGGGGCATGTCCTTTGTACTTCTCCGCAGTCCGCCCAGGCGAAAAACGCAGCGCTATGCTTGCTGCAACCCGCCAAGTCGACACAAGTAGACAAACACTCAGGGGCAGAGACCCAGTTTCGCATGACGGCGTTTGACATGCGACACACACTAGGCGGGCTGTGTTTGTTCTCGACTGTCTTATTGTCTATGCAAATGTGGATGAGTGATGCAGATACTGTGTACGTGTACTGGTGGTGACTGCGTAGATATGACTACGTATGTAGATGGACGGCTGGCACTAGGGCGTTCATGACACGGTGCACGATGCGTGGCCGTGGCCGTCATGGCCGTAGCCCGTAGCCGTAACCGCAATACGAAGTACGGGTGATCTGGACCCCTTCGTGTTGGCGCGCTGAAAGATGAAAGGGTCCCCCTTCCAGGCACAAAAGACATTTTTGGCACAGCGGACAGCGGACAGCCACGGCGAGGCTTGTCGTCTACCGTGCCAGTGCCTGAGTGCCAGTGCCAGTGCTTAGTCGTCTAGGCGTCTAGTCAGGGACGGGATGGATAGGAGCACATCTGCATCCATCTGCTGCACATCTGCAATTACCCGCTGCCCGCAGGCTGCTGCTGCTGCTGCTGCTGCTGGATGACTCGGGGCTGCACTCGCAGTGGTACCGGTACACGGTACACGGTACACACAGTACAGGGCGACAACGCACGCCAACACCGCCCAACACCGCCGTCTACCGTCTACGCAACCAGCAGTGCATAGGCCGGCGCCCGGTTGTCATGTTTACGGCGGTTTGGACGATCCCAGCCAGAGGCCCTGCGCGTTTAAAATAAGCAGGTGCGCTAGACTGTCCGCTTTTGGCTGCCTCATTTGCGCCTGCCTCCTAATGTGCCCTGCTAGTTGGCATTTCTCACCGACCTCTCTCTTCTCTCCTACGCTCCGATCTCAGGTCGCATCCCTCGTCTTCGATCCCCTTCGTTCATTACCTCCCCTTCTCCCCGCATCGAGCCTGTCGACAAGGCGCGCTTCTTTGCACTTCATTCTTATTGTGAGCTTTTTTAGTGTCCGCATCCTCAAACCAAGCCACGCGAGTTTCTTCTTCGCCAACGCTGCCACACTGCATCTAATTGCATGCCTGCTGCGACCACTACTGGAGCCCGCAAAATTACACATTTCGACATCCACTCCTAGACCCTTTAGGCTTCATTTGACCTGCCTTGTGAGAAACTTCCTTCACCATCTGTACCTGGAAGCGATCCGCCCCAAAGGCTCTTTGACCTTTCCCCGAGCCGAGCCTATCCTGTACTAGGTGACTACGCCGCCATTGCACCTTTGGAAGTAAGTCTTTTCCCCCGACACGCTACCGTCTCTTTCACCATGGTTGGCTAACACACCCCAGATAGCTCTACACCTTGTAATACAGTAGCATACTTCGCCAGCCAAGCGACCACCCTGCAACCGGTTGCAACTTCATCTTCTGTCCTACATATTTCGCCGTCCGGTCCCACGAGTCCCGGGCGCAGTAATACATTTTCATCACGGCGGTTCTATCTCAATCCGCGCGGGACAGCTTCAGCCTGCCCCCGCATCTTCTCGCTATGCAGCAACAAGACGGCGCCCCTAACGCCCCCAGCGGCCCTCGCCTCCAGTCGAGCTTCCATAGGCAGATAAACGGCGGTCACCATGGCTTTTCTCATGGTGCCTTTGCCACCAACCAACCCGGCTACGGCGACAGGCATCCGGAGAGGGCGAACAACATGTCCATCAACACTGGCAGGCTCAACCCTGGCAACCAGAATGGCAATGAGTTGCAGACCCCCGGGACTGGCTTCGACATGAACTTTACTCCCCTCTTGCCTTCGCAGTTGCTCCTTGGCAGCCCCTTCCAACCCGGTTCACCTTCCGCTTTCGCCTCCCCGCAGTTCCAGAACTTTGCCCAGTTCGCGGGACAAAACCAATCACAACAGCAGAACCACCAGTCTAACCATGTTGGAAGCCCTTTGCAACAGCCTCTCTCACCGCAGCTGTACCAGAATATGGTATCGCCAACAAGTGGCTTTTTTGGAGGACCGCAGTCGCCTAATGGTTTCTCTGGCTACGGTGCGCAAGGTCTTGGGGGGCTCGGCTCCTCCATGCCGATCGCCCCCGGACTTGTCTCCGGAACCAGCAGGACTGTATACTTGGGCAATATTCCCCCTGAGACCTCCGCAGAGGAGATCCTTGGTCACGTAAGAAGTGGCCAGATCGAGTCTGTCAGGCTTCTGCCCGACAAGAACTGCGCTTTCATCTCCTTTCTGGACAGTAGCTCTGCTACCCATTTCCACTCTGACGCAATCTTGAAAAAGTTGTCCATCAGGGGCCAGGACATCAAGATCGGGTGGGGAAAGCCGTCTCAGGTACCCACGTCAGTGGCCTTGGCGGTTCAACAGTCGGGCGCCTCCCGCAACGTCTACCTTGGTAACTTGTCTGAGGATGTTTCAGAAGAGGAGCTACGCGAGGACCTTAGTAAATTTGGTCCTATTGATACAGTCAAGATTGTCCGAGAGAAGGCCATTGGCTTTGTCCACTTTTTGTCGATTGGCAATGCCATCAAGGCTGTTTCTCAGCTTCCCCAAGAGCCCAAGTGGCAAGCGCCCAGGCGTGTATACTACGGCAAGGATCGTTGCGCATATGTCTCCAAGACTCAGCAACAGAACGCTGCACAGTACCTTGGTATCGCCCCCGGATACGCCCATGTGCTGAACGGTGCGGACCGGGACATGATCTCCAATGCTCTCGCTCAGCAATCCGTCGCTGCTGCTGCTGTCGCAACTTCGGCTGGTGGTGTGAACAACCTCGGTAACCGAACTGTCTATCTCGGCAACATCCACCCAGAGACCACTATCGAAGAGATTTGCAATGTTGTGCGCGGTGGACTCCTTCACCACATCAGGTACATTCCGGATAAGCACATCTGTTTCGTTACCTTCATCGACCCGACTTCAGCTGCTTCCTTCTATGCTCTCAGCAACCTCCAAGGTTTGATGATTCACAACCGTCGCTTGAAGATTGGTTGGGGCAAGCACTCTGGTGCGCTTCCCCCTGCGATTGCCCTTGCCGTCAGCGGTGGTGCTTCCCGCAATGTGTACATTGGTAACCTAGACGAGACATGGACAGAGGATCGTCTGAGGCAAGATTTCTCCGAGTACGGCGAGATCGAGCTGGTCAACACCCTGCGCGAGAAGAGCTGTGCGTTCGTCAATTTTACCAACATTGCCAACGCTATCAAGGCAATTGAGGCGATCCGTGGTCGTGATGAGTACAAGCGTTTCAAAGTCAACTTCGGCAAGGACCGCTGTGGTAACCCACCTCGCCAGATGAACAATCAGCAAGTCCAGGCTCAGCAAGCCGGCAGCGACGGCCTCCAGTCACCTTCGCCCATCAACGGACTCCACCCTAACAACCGTGGTGGTGCATCGGTCTCTCCGACCGGCTCCCATGCCCCAGGCTCTGGCCAGAGCACCAATGGACAGTTCCCCCAAGCACCAACTTCGGGCAACATCATGAACTCTGGCAACAACAACCCGTTGATGATGTACCTACAGGCTCAGCAGCAGCAACAGCAACAGCAACAGGTCGAAGCTAGCATGCAGCAACAGCAGCAGCAGCAGCAACAACAACAACAACAGCAGCAATCCTTCCAGTCGCCACAAGCTGCGTTCTACGGAGCGGACTTGAACACTCCTCAGCCACACCACTCTCACAGCTCGCACCAAAGCACTTCAAGCTTCAGCCTCATCAACGGCACTTCATCAAGTGGTACTGGCGCAACAACGGTTGGTGGCCTTCTTGCACCATCCAACCTCACCTCCCGTGGCCAACATTCTCGTGCTGTGAGCCTTCCCGCTTTCACACAAGGACCTTTCAACCACTCGATGCAACAATCCCAAGCCCCAGGACAAGGCTCATTCGGCAGCCTGAGCTCTGGTATTGGTGGCTTCGGTAGTGGTAATGGTGGCTATGGTCTCGCTATCCAGGGCGATGGCGGTCTACCTGGGTGGGCAGAAGAAGAGGTTGGTGCGCAGTAAATGTCATGTTTACGTTGCGTATCTTCTTTCAATTGTGCGATATTTGTTCATCTACCACACATTTGGTTGTTGGTTACCTGCTACCTCTCGTTCATTTTTTTTTGTCCTCATTTTTTGGCATTTATTCCAGGAACTAGGGTAGGGAAAGAGCGGAAAGGAGGCGCGCTCTTGGACTAAATGTTTTAATTTGAACGTGTGCGCAGCTTTTTGCCTTAATACTCTTGAGCTTGATTACCTTCGTTTTCTTTTCTTTTTTCTTCTTCCTCGTTATGAGTTCTGAAATCTCTTCTCTTTATTCAGTTTAGATACCTGTAGGGAATACCTAGGGACTAGGTGGAGGAAGGGAAGGGAAGGGTTAAGAATAGAGGGTTAGTTAGTGTTGTGTGTGTGCACCTGGGCAAAGATACCAGCTTGCCCTGGTATGTAGTCAATCGAACCGTAAAATCATACCGCGGCTCTTTTCCCTGTGTCGTGTGAATAAGCTGCTCCATAGTGATGGCACTTGAATGTGCTCATAGCAGGTGCCGCAACCCGGGTCTTACTATCATCATATAGGACCGTGTGCGTATAACTTATCTGTCATTGTAGAGATTTGAGCTCCCCATAAGCCTTAGACCAGACCCGGCTCGGAGCAATGTCTGCCTACCCGATGTAGATGTACGCTGGGACTTCCGGGTAAAGAACCTATCCCCGCATACGCAGTACCTCGCACCACATACGCACAGCAGCATCGCGTTCCTGACCCTTCTTAGCCGAAGCCACGGGTGTCATCATAACCTCGCGAACTTCAGAACGGCCGAGATCCCGTCCGTCCCTGATCTTCCTCCAGCACTCACGAACCAAGGTTTGTGCGTACTCGAAATCAATCTCTTGGTCGTCTCCATCCATTGCGGTTCTGTTTTCCGTTGACGTGTAGCCCGAGTCCTGGCTGTCGTCGGTATCCACTGCGCCAATCGGCGTAGTGATACAAACGACAATGCCTGGCGATAAGATAGTTCCAGACTGTGGACCTTCTCTAATGGTGCGCAGCTCTCCAATCTGTATCGTACACAGGCCGCCGCTATACGACGTTCCATCTTTAACGGAAAGGGTATGTTTTGGCGCCCACAGGGCTGTAAATTGGTATCGAAACAACGAGGCATACCCGTCTTGCTGCTTAAGCGGTATAGACGTCACCGCCCCTGGTTGTGCTGCGGGTTGTGCGTAGATGTATGTGCGGTTCAAGGCGAGGCTCGAAAGGTGGAGGAGGTGTTGGTAGGAATGCTCGTATGGCGTTGATGTACCGTCTGCACCGGTCGGTACGGTGTCGCGGAAGGCGCGGTAAGAAAGGGACCATGGCGTCTGGCGTATTGCATTCTGGAAGCTAGACTCGATACCTTGGATAAGCGTGTTTACGGTAGCAACGGCGGTGTCGATGTTGGTGGACGGGTTAGGTATGAAGTAGAGGCTGTAACGTCAGCTAAGCAGATAAGGGACTTGGACTGGTGGCAGTACCCGCTGTACTGCATCTTTGCCGCTTCAGACACAGGTTAGCCGTCTACTGGTAGCAATAGAGATGTATGTGAAGGCGAATTGGGTTGTGTGTTTGAGTCGTAATAGTTTTTCTTGGTCGCGAGGGTGGATGTGAACAAAGTGACTACGGGTATACGCAGTTTAACTTTGTACGTTTTAGTTGGCTAACATAGCCTATGCTGGGTTGATGGGCAAAGGCAGATTGGAGTCGTAGTGTAGGTTCGCAGATCCAACCGTTGCGATCGGCACATAAATATCCCTGCTAGCTCCGGACCTGTGACGCGCCGTACGCGTCGGCAGTCGGCGGTTCCACATTATCTATGTAGCATTGAGCACCTCTCTCGGATGAGCCATGCCACCATGCGCAACACTATGGGGGATTCACTCTTTCATCCCACTTTGTAGAATTGCCAAGTCATCTTTTGCACCCTCATTTCAATTCTCTGGTACATTACCGCTGTATTTCTTATTGGTTTATTCGCTCTTTGCTCCCCGTTGCATGCCCATCCATCTCTCCTGTGGCGTCGTCGTGTTTCCTTTTCTCCCTTAACTATCTTTTACATATAGACTTGTGGATTCCCTATGCAAGAGATACCCTCATTAGACTCCCGTTAGACATTTTTTCTGGGCATCATGGCGCCAGCCATTCGACGCATTATTGTTCTTTTCGTATCAGTGACGTTTGTTATCCTCGCCTTTCGCCAGCTCAGCGCCCGCATCGAACTCCCCTCGCCGACATTTACCTCCTCGAACCGAATCGATCACCGCGTAGAATGGAAAGATATTCCAACAAGATACCCGGTTTCTTCGTTGGCGCCTCTGCCGACGGGCACTCCGACTGCCATCCCGCGAATACAACACGAGTTTAAAATCGAGACGGAACACAATAAAGCAAAACGGCTACAAAGACAAGCAGCTGTCAAGAAGGCGTTTTTGCATACTTGGAATGGCTATAAAAAGCATGCCTGGCTACAGGACGAAGTGACTCCGGTAACAGGTGGCTTTAAAAACGGCTTTGGCCAGCGGGGCGCAACATTGGTAGATGCGTTGGATACACTTCTTATTATGGGACTGGACGAGGATTTTGAAAAGGCTGTACATGCTGTCAAAAAGATAGACTTCACCACTGCGGGTGTTCAACGGCTCAACGTCTTTGAAACAACGATTCGCTATCTCGGGGGGCTTCTGAGCGCATACGATCTGAGCAAAGCGAAGCACCCCACACTACTATACAAGGCGACGGAGCTGGGGGAGATGCTATATGCTGCGTTTGACACGCCGAATAGGATGCCAATTACTCGGTGGGATTGGGAGAAGTAAGCCTGTGCTTCACTTGCAACCAACATGCACTGACAGAATCAGTGCCGCTTTGAATGGACACCAAGAAGCCGATGCGCAGGCAATTAGTGCTGAGATAGGATCTCTGACCCTCGAGTTTACTCGCCTTTCACAGCTCACCGGAGACTTAAAGTGGCACGACGCGGCACAGAGGATTACAGATTTACTCGAGAAGAACCAGAACAAGACCAAGATCCCAGGGCTGTTCCCACTATTTTTTAGTTCGTATCGGGAAGAATTTAGTGACGGAACATTCACGCTAGGCGGCATGTCTGATTCGCTATACGAGTATCTACCCAAGCAGCATCTGCTCCTCGGAGGTCTTACGAATCAGTACCGGAAACTCTACGAGGCTGCCATTGAGCCTGCGAAAAAGTATCTCTTCTTCCGCCCGAGAATTCCTCAGAGCAAGAACATTCTTGTCTCTGGTGATGCGCGGATGAGCGCTGGTGGATCAGTCAAGCTCGAACCAAATGGCCAGCATCTTGCTTGTTTTGCGGGTGGCATGGTAGCTCTCGGCGCGAAGGTCTTCAACCGCACTGAAGACCTAGACGTTGCACGCAAGTTGGTCGATGGCTGTACCTGGGTGTACGAGGCCATGCCTACAGGCATCATGCCCGAGACGTTCCGTATGATGCCCTGCTACAGCGAGGAAGACTGTGCTTGGGATGTTGAGAAATGGCACGAAGCAGTAAAGTATTCCTACTCGACTGACCTCCACTCCCAGCACAACGACGTACAAGACGTCATCAAAGAAGACGGCCTCCAGCCCGGCTTCTCAAAGATTCCTGACACTCGATTCCTACTACGGTAACTAACCCCTTTCCTCTTTACCTCTCCTTTTTGCTTGCCAACTAACAACCAACAGCCCCGAAGCCATTGAATCCGTCTTCATCCTCTACCGCATAACCGGCGACCCAGCCCTTCAAGACACAGCCTGGCGCATGTTCGAAGCCATCAACAACGCCACAGTAGCAGAGTTTGCCCACTCGGCCATTGCAGACGTAACGATACCCAAGGGACAACACACACAGAAGCTGGATGAGTGCGAGAGCTTTTGGATGGCCGAGACGCTGAAGTACTTTTACCTCATGTTTAGTGAACCAGGTCTTGTTAGCTTGGATGACTATGTGTTGTGAGTGTGGCCCGAATCTTGGAGGTGTAGTGTATTTTGAGGTGATGTTCGTGCTAACGGGATTTTTTTTTTTAGTAATACGGAAGCGCATCCACTGAGGAGACCTAGGTAGGGCTGGGTTGCGGTTTGGGAGGAGAGGGTGGCTTGGGAAGGGAGGAGTTGAGGGTTGAGGTTATGGAAAAGTAAATATCCTGGATAGGATTATAGGATACACTCTAGAGGCTTGTGAATGTATGAGTGATGTTAATGCTTATTATCTAAGTGGAGTGTTTTTTTTTACGACGTAGTATTGTAACGTGTTCCACCATCGGGTCGGCCACACCATCGGATCGGCCACCTTCGCCAAGAATCCCCTACCACCCACTAACATAGTTGCAGGGCGAGTGGGCCAGCAGAGCGAGTGGGCCACCTATGCTAAGACCCTACCAAAATCAGTACTATGCACGACTATAGAGCACTACCTAGAACTATTATAGAGAATTGTAATAGGCTATTCTACTTAGAATCTATCTCCGCTTCTTACTTATATATACGCGCGTTATACCCTGCCTCGCTATAACGTCTATAGCGTTGTTAGCTAGGCTTACCTACCTTAACGCGTACTCTCTTCTTTACTTTCTTCCTATTACTACGCGCCCTAAACTCCTTAAGTATTATTAGACGTATACTCTTCTTAATTATTAAGATCCCTTACTACTATATACGCTTCCTTTTATATAACCTACGCTTACTTAAGGCCTTATTAGTAGCCTAGAGCTTAGTATTGCGCTTAGTTATTAATACTAGAGAATACGCTATTATCTCTACCTCTTTTAATAGGCTTTTAATCGCCTTAACTATATACGTAGGTAAGCTATCTATATATCTTTAAATCCTCTCTTAAATTAGCTTTAATTGCGACCTAAATTCTAGAGTATTACTTAGAGTTTATAACTACTAGAGACTATTCTTAATAGTAGGTAAAGGTAGAGTACGTAGCTATACATTAAGCGTTAATATTATAGCCTCTAGATTAAATAGAACTAAGCTAGCGCCTTAAAAGCCTTCTTAAATATTAACCTTTATAATTGTAGCGTTAAAAGCGCCTTTAAAGTATAGTAGAAACTCTAATTTAGTAATATAGGTAATCTTATTACGTATTAGATTCTTAGCTTAGCGGCTATACGCTATTTTTAAAGGTAAGAAATACTCTATATTAAGAGGCTATAGGAGATGCGATAAGTAAGAAGGTATATAAAGAGTAATAATCTTATAATTTCTATAGTACTACTAGAATTTAAGCGAGTTATAGCTCTTATAGCTATTAATAATAAGTAGTTAATAAGTGCCTATAACTCTCCTCTTTATATACTCGTTAAAGTGCTTTAACTACTATAGGCTAAGCTTATTTATTATCTAGCTATTCTCTAAGACTACAATAACCTAGTCATATAGCGCGCTACTCTTCTTATACTAGGTAGAGAAGTAGTTTTTACCTTAGAAGATAATAAAGAGTAGAATTAACTAGCCTATCGCATTAATCCCTTAGATTACTATAGTCTACTCTTAATTACCTTACTATACTAACTTTAGCCATTCTTAACGCTTAGAGGTAGTAACTACTACTCTAGTTAATATTATACCTATTATAAAGCTAGCCTTATTAAAGTTATAGGTATCGTTATTAAGAATACTATACTTAGCCTTTATATTCGCTATAAGTTAGAACTAGCCTTATATAATCTTAGAATTCTTATAGAGAGCTCTCTTATAGTCGTACTTTTAATTAAACTTAACTTTAACCTTAGAGTAATATTTAATAAAGGTTATAGCCTATCTTAGGCTAATAGAGTTGTAGTAGCGCTTAGCTAGTAAAGAATTAGCTATATTCTATATAGTAGTAAGCTAGAGTAGAAATCCTCGCGCGTTAAGGTTAAAGATATACTAGATAATTATATCCTCCTCTATCTTAAGAAGCTTTATTAAGTTAGGCGTATAATCGCGTTAAAAAGGTATTCTAACGCGTTAGCGCCTAAGAGTTACTTAAGATACGTTATAGATAGCTATAGCGCGCCTCTAGATTAGTAACGCGTTACGTTTAATAGCCTAAAGCGTAAGCTATAATTAAGCCTTCTTTAAAGCTAGTAGACTATTTAGTTATTAGCTTATCACGATTATACTATAGGTAATAGAATATTTAGTAGAGTCTTAGTATAGGTAGCCTACTCGCTCTACTAGCCTACTCGCTCTATAACTATATTATCTATCGTAATACTATAATAATCTAATCTTAAGTTACTTTCTTATAAAGATAGAATTATCTTTACTATCTAAGCTATTAAATCTAACGTAATAATAAGCTAGCGCTATACTATAGTAATCTACAACGTTCTCTAAAGTACTCTTAGTAACTAACGCGCTAGAATAACTTTATAACGTAATATCCTCTCTAACTAATTAAAGCTTTTAAAGCCTAAAGAGAAGACGCTTATAGTATATATAAGAATTCTTAACGCGCGAGGATTTACTTCTACCTTTAATAGTATACGTAATATAGCTAATAAGCTACTTACTACGCGTTATAGAGAGATTGTTAGTATTAACTAAGTATACTAATTAATTTAACGCTGCTCTAATCTAAAATCTTAGGTAACTTAAGTCTATAATTACTAGTAGATATTATATAGCGATCTAGTAGTTATTAGCTCTTAGTTTAGCTTTATACGTAACGTTAAAGCTAAGTATAGTATTCTAGACTAAGATAGCTATAACTTTAACGAGACTAGCTTCTAAATAGGTATAGAAAAGTTTATTAAAGTAGTAATAGCGTCTAAATAGCGTATAAAACTACTTAGCGTCTAATCTAGTAATTATAAGTAGGTAACGTTAATTACTAGTATTAACGTAATAGGTTAGGCGATTCTACCTTTCTTTATTCTTAAAGTAAAGTACTACGATTAAGCCTAGTATTACTTAAAGTATAAGAATTAGAGGATTATAGTTAGTAATAATAGTTAGATAATAAATAAGGTTAGCTTTAACTAGCTAAAGTATTTTATCTAATATACTAAAGCGCGCACGACTAGGAGTTACTAGTTACTTATTATTAATAGCTACGAGAGCTACTAATTACTACGCTTTTAGAATCTTTATATAGAGTATAAGATAATAGCTCTCTATATAGCTCTCTACTTATTATATATTCTCTAGCTACTAGATATAGGTTACTTTTTAGCGTTAAAGTAGGCGTATAAGATAGAAATCTAGGTCTTAGCGAACTTCTATATTAACTATATTAATAAGAAAGTATTCTTAGATACTTATAGTAAGGTATATAAGCGTATTTTCTCGTCTAATAATATTAAATCTAGCTTTAGAGTATTAGGTCTAGTCCTAGATAACTCTAAAGTAGTACTATCTAAGCTAGATTTAAAGCTCTATATACTATTACTACTAGTAGCTAGTTCTACTATCTAGTAACCTAAAATACTAAGTAACGTATAAAGATCTCTTCTAAAGAGGAGGTCTAGAGTTAGTTCTTAGAGATTAAGTAAGTTTAATAGATAGAGAGTTATATAGTACGATTAGAAGATTAATATAATATATAAAGAGTTTAAGAATTAAGTACTAATCCTTAGATTTTAAAGTTAAATATTGTTACGGCGCTAGCTAGCAAGAATACGCTAAGACCTACTAGGCGCTAAGTAGCTATATAAACTCTAGGTACGACTAGCGCACCTAGCGTTTATAGATAAAACCTTTAAGACCTACCTAATAGTAGCTCTTTAAGCTACGTTCTATTCTTTAGCCTAGCTCTATACTACCCGCGATACGTAGTAAATATACTAATTATATATACCTATTCTACTTGCCTACTATCTCTATAATATTACGTAGCTCCTATATATAGGTGCCGTAACTTCGAGTCCTACTATAGACTATTCTAAACTACTAGTAACTCTAGACTTAGCTAAAGCCTTTATAGCTAAGGTGCGCAATAACTCTAATAGCTAGTTACTATACCTACGTAATAGTTATTAGTATATATAGAACCTAGAAGGCTCTCTTAGCGCCGCGCGTGCTGTAGAGTAGAAGTACTAAACCTCTATTACTAAACGCAAAGAAATTATCTACTACTAGAAGAAATAACTCGCCGCTAACTAGAAATAGATTACTAAGCTTAAAATTAAGAAGCGCTATCTAGCGGCGGCCGTAAGCTCTACTATATAGACTTTCTATAAAACTATCTTCTAGCCTCTCTAAGCTACAGCTAAAGCTCTTATAGATAACCTAATAAGACTACCTACGCTTATTACTCCTCTACGTTCTAGAACTACTAGCCTTAGCAAGAAAATACCTAATCTAAAGAAGTTTAATAGAACTCGTAGCGACCTTTAGCGGTTTATCTAATAGATATATAGTAAGATAAACGTAAACGCTAACTATTTTTCTCTAGCTACTAATTAGATAACCTATATTATAGAGCGCCTTACTAGAAGCGCCTACGCTCTAATACTACCTAAGATCTAATATAGTATTCTCTAGTTTACTAACTACCTATAAATACTTAAATACCTAGAATAAGCCTTTAGAGACTCTAATCGAGCCTAGAACGCCTAGAATAAGCTCTTCTAACTAAGATAGAGGAACTACGACTTTAGTACCTACTTCTTAGAATTCTAGCGCCTCGCCTTAGAAGAAGATATACTAGAAAGCGCTCTAATACTTCTACTATTCTAAGAGATATCCTGTAAGCTATAGAATATACTACTCTATAACCTACTACTATTCTAAGAGTTCTCCGCTTACGCTAGCTACCTATAGAAGCTTAATAATTACTACTAATAGTACTAGTAGTAAGTAGCCTAGAACTACTATACTCTACTTACTAGAACTACTTCTATTAGCTATACCTCTACCGCTAAGCTAACCCCTAGCCTAGACCTACCTAATAAATAAATAAACTTTTTCTATCTAGTATCTATAAACGCCGCGCTAGCGTACGAGCCTATAGACTTTAGCTTATAGAGAACTCTAGCGTTAAGCGGCTATAAGAAGAGAGGCGAATACTTCTACTATAGATCTAAGAACTATTAAGTAGCGTACTACTCTAAGCCTAATACCTATCTATTTACGCTCTTCTACGCGAGAGACGCTTACTAATCTTCTAGCCTACCTACTACTTACTAGTCTCTCTATATATTATTACTCTAGCTTCTCTATTCTATAAGCCCTCCGCGCTCTTCTCTTACCTACTACGCTACTAGCCTACCCGCTAGCCTAAGCTATCTATTAAATAGAATAAGCCTAAACTAAGTTGCGTTTAGGCTCTAAAATAGCGCAACTAGAGCTAACGCTCTCTAGTTTATATCTCTACTACGTCTATTAAGAGACTCTTAGTATATAAGAAAAGTAACTAGAGATCTAATATAATAATTCTACCTATTACACTAGTAGTAGAGGAGAAGACTCTACTAACGTACGCTATAACTAATACTAGCGTAGAAGGTAAGAGGTTTATAGACTAAAGCTAGGCTAAGAGCTATAAGCTACCTCTATAGAAACTAAAATACTCCTTTAGTATAGTAATATTTAATAGTAACCTATCTAAGAGCGAAGTAGTTACGCACTACGTTAAGGCTATAATACGAATAGAAGACTATACTAAGGTTATCTACCTAAACGTAACGTAACTTACTTACTACTCTATAATTCTAGAGATACTCTAGATAAAATAATATAACCTAAGAGTTAGCTTTACTAGCTATACTCTAACATTTAAGAGCGAGTACTACTAGAAGTACTATAATATACCTAGAAAGTTAAATAAGATCTACGCTCTATACAAACTTCTACTAAAATCCTATCTAATAGACCTACCTAACTGCCTAAAGCTACTAGAATACTAAGATATCGCGAAGGTGTTGCTTAATACCTACGCCACGTATACGCGAAGAAACTACTATATATTTATAGTTATAATAGAGTAGATAGATCGCTATCTATCTTAGCCTAATATACCTAAATTACTAGATTCTAAGTCTCTACTACTAGTAGAGATAAGAGACTTCTAGAATATCTTCTTACCTAAGAAGGCGGAGAAGCTCCCGCTATACTACCTATATAACTATAATATCTACCTACTAGAAGGTAAGACGCCCCCCTTTAGGCCTCTATACTCTATATTCTAAGAAGAGCTTAAAGCCTTAAAGAAATAGCTAGAGGAAAACCTATAGAAGGGCTTTATCTAGCTAAGCTCCTTGCCTACCGCCTTACCTATTCTATTTATTAAGAAGCCTAATAGAGGCCTCTAGTTCTATATTAACTACTAGAGACTAAATAATATATTAGTTAAAGACTACTACTCGCTTCTACTCGTAAAAGAGAGCCTAAATAACCTAAAGAGGATAAAGTACTTCTTAAAGGTTAATATTATCGCTACCTTTAATAATATACGTATAAAAGAGGGCTAAGAATACTTAACTACGTTCTATATACGCTTTAGCCTATATAAGAGTCTAGTAATACTATTTAGGCTATCTAGAGTACTAGCTACCTTCTAGAGGTTTATTAATAACACTCTAAGGAGCTATCTAGATATCTTCTATACTACCTATCTAGATAATATCCTAATCTATAGCTAAACGAGAGGTAAATACGTAAAGTACCTATAACTAGTACTAACTACTCTACGCGAGGCTAGATTATACGCTAAAATCTAGAAATACGAGTTCTTTAAGAAAGAGACTACCTTTCTAGGCGTAATTATAGAACGCGAAGGTATTCGTATAGACCTAAGAAAGGTCTAGACTATTTAGGAGTAGAAAACGCCGTTCTATCTAATAGATATCTAAGCGTTTATTAGATTTAGTAACTTCTACTACTAGTTTATATAAGACTTCTTAAAGATTATCGCCCCGCTAGTTACTCTTATAAGAAAGAGAACTAAATTCCTCTAGAGTAGTAACTACTAGAGAGCTTTTAACTACCTAAAAACTACTTTTATAGAAGCTCTAATCCTAGCCCTATTTAACTAGAAGAAGAAGATTATTCTAGAGACTAACGCGTTAGACTATGTATCCGCTAGAGTACTATTCTAGTACGAAGATAATAGTATACTCTAACCTATAGTATTCTTCTTAAAGAAGCACTTAACTATAGAGTATAACTATAAGATATATAATAAGAAACTACTCGCGATTATACGCTACTTTAAGAAATAGAGACCTAAGCTAGAGAGGACCGCTTTACTAATTAAGGTTATTATAGACTACTATAATCTAGAGTACTTTATAACTATAAAGCTACTAAACTAATAATAAGCCTGCTAGTCTAAGTTTCTATCTCGCTTTAACTTTTAGATTACGTACTATCTTAGTAAACTAGGCGCGAAGCCTAACGCGCTAACTAGAAGATTAGAAGATCTATCTAAAGAGAGAGATAAGCGCCTCTAGTACTAGAGTTAAGTAGTATTAAAGAAAGAGAACTTTAAGCTACCTCTAACTCTACTAGATACTTCTACTATAACTTCTATATTAGCTACTACTTATCTTATTAACGCGTTACTAGTACCCTCTATACCTCTAGAACTAAAGAAGAGAGTCTACTTCTATAAGAATTATATTATCTACCTATTCCTAATTATACGATCTTACGTCTAAGGAAGCCTTAAACTAGTACTACTAGAACTAGTTATAGAACTAGCCCGCCTAATACTACTACCTAAGAGATCTATACTACTACTACTACTAATAGTAAAGGATCTATTTACTAAGAGTTACTAGAGCGATAAGAAATTAGAAGCTATACTAGAAGCTCTCTACACTAAGTAGAACTACTATAAGAGGATTACGCTAGCTAAGTGCGTAGAGCGTAGAAGCTATCTATACTACTAGAATTACCTATACGTACCTAATAATTCTAAGTTACACGCTAAACTACTATAGATATACTATAAGAGCCTTATTACTAGCTATATAGGCTAATCTAGAACCTATAAGGCCTTATCTTAAGAGTATTATTAGCCTAGTATACTAGACTACGTTAAGTAGTAGACCTAGAACTACTACACTTATAGAAGAATTATAATATTCTAAGAAGCGAAATAGAGAGTTCTAAGACTACTACTAATATCTAACTAAGCCTAGTAAGACCTATTAATAGATTTTATTACGTACCTACTAGAAAGTAGTAGATTTAATACTATACTAGTTATAGTAGATAGGCTTACTAAGATAAAGTACTTCGTTGCCTATAATAGTACTTATAACGCTAAGAAAGTAGCGCGCCTATTTACAAAGTACGTCTAGAAACTATATAGCCTACCTAAGACTATTATATTAGACTAAGGACTATAGTTTATATCTAAGTTTTAGAGCTACCTAACCTAATACCTAGAGATCTAGTCTCTTCTATTAACCGCTTATTACCTAGAGACTAATAGATAGATAGAGAGAGTAAACTCTTTTCTAGAATAGTACCTGCGAAGCTAGATCTCGTACCTATAAGATAACTAGGTAAGATAGCTACTACTAGCTAAATTCGTAGTAAATAATACCTATAATAAGAGTACCTGCGCGATACTATTCTTCGCGAACTATAGCTTCTATTCTTACCTAGGTTTTAAGCCTATTAAGCCTAGCTAATAGTCTACTACGTAAGACGCTAAAGACCTCGCGCTAAAGATAAAGACTATCTATAAGTATCTACGCTTAGAGATCTACGTTGCATAAGCCTAGTATAAGAAGTACGCTAATAGAAAGCGTAAGCCTACTTACTAGTTCTTTAAGAACGACCTAGTCTAGCTAGACGCCTAGAATATTAAGACTACCCGCCTATAGAAAAAGCTAGACTAGAAGTTTCTAGGCCCTTATAAGGTTACTAAAGTTATTAGCCTATACGCTTACTACCTAGAGCTACCTACTTTAATAAAGATTTACTCTATATTCTATATTAGCCTACTCTACCTAGCTACTACTAACCTACTACCTAGATAGCGACAAGACCTACCCCCTCCTATTAAAGTCGAAGAAGTAGAAGAGTAGAAGGTTAAGAATATTCTAGATTTCTATTAGGACTACCGCGGCTAAGAAGACTAGCCCTAACTAAAGTATATAGTAAAGTAGGCTAGCTATAATAAGCTAACTAAGGTTCTAGCTAATTACCTAGAGAACGCTTAAGAGATTATTGCGAACTTCTACTACTATTACCTAGATAAGCTAAGATAGCCGCGTTAATAGAGCTTCGCCTAAGAAGAGGAGTACTATTATAGCGCTAGCTAGTAAGAATACGCTAAGACCTACTAGGCGCTAAGTAGCTATATAAACTCTAGGTATAACTAGCGTATCTAGCGTTTATAGATAAAACCTTCGAGACCTATCTAATAGTAGCTCTTTAAGCTACGTTCTATTCTTTAGCCTAGCTCTATACTACCTATAATACGTAGTAAATATACTAATTATATATACTTATTCTACCTACCTGCTATCCCCGTAATAAATATAATAAACTATAAGAGCCTATTACCTATAACTATATACTAATAAATATTCTATATTCTATATTCTATATTCTATATATTCTATATTATCTTATATTATCCTATACGTAGAATATTATAGGATATCGTAGAATTTCTTAGAATATACGTAATATATTCTATAGTAGCGTTCCGCTAAGACTATAAGATATAGAGTAGACTTATATTATTAGCCTTATATATCTATTATCTATTCTTAAGGCCTTAGCGTAGTTTCTATTCTTCTATTCTTATATTCTATACTATACTCTCTTCTTAGATTTATAATACTATCCTTCTTCTCTTAGCTTTATATTCTTATAAACTAACGTATTATAGTTTCTAGAAGTACTACCTATTATTATTCTCTTAGTAATTAAATTAATTAGGTTAGCGAAGTCGTAATAGTATTCTATTAGTATTATATAAAGTAAGGCTTAGAGTATTAAATATTATTATTAAAGAAAGAGTATAGTAATTATTATTAGAATAGTATAAAGTTATACGTTCTAGTAGAAGTTTCTATTCTAAACTTTAAAAAGTTAGATAAGAAAATAGCGCGTCTTAAATAATAAGAGACTAAGGTAGATACTATAGAGTCTATAGTATTAGATACTTTAATAGCTATACGCTTAAAGAAAGACTATTTTTAGAAGTAGTATAAAATATTATAGCGTTATAAGTAATAGTAGGTAGATAAGTTAGAAAAGTTTATAGAGAAAATTAAGGCGTTAGAGGTAATAGAAGAGATAAACTAAGAAGTAGCATATCTAGAAGATAGTCTTATATCTAGTACTTTAGTATTAGACTAGAGTATTTTTATACCTACTTTCTCTAGTAACGAGCCTAAGTTCGCTAATCTTAATTACGATAATACTATATAAGTAGCTAGTAGTAGTTTATAAAGTTTATATCTAGTTTCTATATATTTTTACTATCTAGATATTCTAACTATTTAACTAGTTATAATTAACTTCTTATAAATAGACTAGCTAGACTACTTAGTAGCCTACTAGCTAGCCTTAAATAATAGAGACTTATTAGTTATAGGACTAAGCTCTAACTTTCTTCTAAATAGATATACTATACTAATAATTTAGCCTAAGGTAGAACTCTATAAGAGCCTAAAAACGCTAAAGGGAAGAGTAATATAATTTATAGAATATCTAAGAGAAGGTTAGATACTAATATAAGTAGCTATTATATTTATATAATAGCGCTAATAGAAGTCTATAAACCTATTATAGAGACTAGCGGAAAGATTCTAGGTTAGCGATAAAGTATAGTTTTCTATACGTAACGTAAAAATAGCAAGAATAAGTAGAAAACTTAATTAGCTATAGGTAAAATATATAGTTATAGCTATTCTAACTCTACTTATAGTTATCTTAGACCTACTAGAAGGCCTTTATAAAACTATTTACGTAGACCTAGTAGAACGCGCCTTAGATAACCTACTTCTAAGCTAAATATAAAAAGATAGTAGACTAGAACTAGTAATAGGCTTAGAAAAAGAGGTTAAGAAACTAAAAGAATAGAAAGTAGAAGAAATTCTAGTAGAAAAGAACGCGTGAAGTCGTAATAAGAAATAGGTACTAGTAAAATAGAATAGCTAGCTAAATCTAACTTAGTACCTAAGAGAAGACTTTAAGAATATAAAGGCGCTCTAGAATTTTCTAGATAAGTTATAATAAAGGAATATTATAGAGGAAATATAGGTATAGAGAGAAAAATAAGAGAAACTAATTTTATATAGAAAAGTACTTTAGGCGGCCGTTATAGCGCGACTAAAGTAGCGCTAGCCTAGAAGAAAGAAGATAGAATAGAGAAATACTAAGAACTTCTAAGAAACCTATACTAAAACTAACTTAACCTCTAATAAAACTAATAATAGTCGTAATTATTATAATAACTATAATACTTATAGCGACGCTTAGCCTCTTTATTAGAGCTAGAAGGGCTATAGAAGTAGCGGTAAGAGAAATAAGAGTAGTAGTAGAAAGAGCTATAGAAGAGAATTTAACGATAATAAGGTATAGGCGAGAGAGTACTAAGAGCCTAAATAATAGTAACTTAAATAGATTAGCTTAAAATCTAACTAAAACCTAGATTAAACCTAGTACTTATAGTATTCGCCTCTATTATAGTAGCTATACGCTTCTAATTAGTAGCGAGCTAATTAATACTTAACTTAAAGTACTAAAATACTAAGTAGTAACGCTAGTAGTATAGGTACTACCTAAACCTATTCTAGAGCTAGAAAGAATAAGCTAGATACTTAGAGTAGGGGGAGATAGAAGAGAGCTAAGAGAATAAGTAGTAATACTTATATTCTAAGCGATCTTAAGAGCCTTCTTAAACGTATAATAGATATAATAAAACTAAGCTAGTTAGTAGATAAACTAAGAAAGGACTAGAAAAAGTACGAACCTTAGTAGAATATTACTTTACCTTTATTCTTCTCTTTTTAACGTAGGTAGTATTATTTTTAGAGTTTACTAAGACGATATAGTCGCGTATAGTACGATAGAGAGCTAAGTATAAGGTAAAAAGAAGGTCTAGATAGTAGTATATAGTCTTCTTCTATCTATAGAAGGTGTACCTACGACGTATACTCTAAGTATAGTTAACCTAACTATAGCTTAAATATAACTATAAGTAAGAACTATAGAGAAATTCTATCTACTTAGAGAGTTATAGCTTTATTATTAGAGTTACTCTTAATTATAAAACTACTAGTAAGATAGCGCTAAGTTAGAGTCTAGAGAAGCTTATTATAGAAGCTACTAAAGTTAGTATAAGGCTACTAACTACTACTACTATCTCTACTAGAACTAGTAGCGTAGCTGCTAGAGGTACTATTAATAAATAATATAGAAGAGAAATAGGCGAAGGACGAAAGTTAACTTAAAATAGAGTAAGAATAGGCTAGAATAGATATAGTAGATAAAGGTAGAGAGAATAGTTATAGTAGTAGCGTAGAGTATAATAATAAGGTTGCAAAAATCTTTTTTTATATGCAATATATAGACCTACTCGCTTACTAAAAGAATATTAGTATAGATATAATACGACTAACCTAATATAATAATAAAGGTATAAATAGTTACTATTATACGCGACGTACGTACGCGCCCGCGCACTAGAAAAAATATTAGTATAAATATATTACGATACTAACCTAACTCTACTACGAAAGAAAAAAGAAGTAGAAAAGAGAGTATATAATAGATTAGGCTACGCCTATTCTAAAGTATACTAGTAGAATAGAGGAATATATAAGAGACCTAAGAGACCTTGTAGATACTTCTTCTATAGACTATACAATACCTTTTAATACCTCTAGAACTCTATTCTCTAGAGCTAGCCTATAATAGGCTCTCTTATTTCTACTAACTATATAGAGCTCTCTAGGAGATATTAGACCTATAAACTTCTTTTTTATTAAGAAAGACTTTATTATATTATTCTTTAGTAGAGATTAGATTAATACGTAGTATCTACTTCTTTAAAAAGATAAGAGCGTACCTCCTATTAACTTAGTAGATACTTTAGAACCTAAGATAGTATATAAAGAGAAGGCTAGTTAGAAAATATATTTATAATATAAAGTACTATAATATCTCTATAATTAATTATAGGTCGCTAATTATTTCTATATAGTATCTATATAAAGGTAGAGATCTAAGAAAACTAAGATAGAAATATATTAGAGAGAAAAGATTGTTAATAAAATTACGTAGCTCTTTTATTAGAAAGATAAGAAAGAGTATAAGGAAAAGGAAGATCTACTTAACTTAAATATATATAGAAAACCTATATAAATAATATTAATAATCTAAAAATATATTACTCTTACTAAGTGCCTATAGTTCTTTTATAGCTAAATTTAACCTTTTCTATTAGAATAGTATCTATCTAGTATAATCTCGATATTATTAGGATTGTACCGTATAGTATATCTCTTACTATTAAGATTCTAATAGTAGGATCTAACTAGTACTATACTATACCTACTAGCTTAACTATACGTAGTAAGCTATTAATATAGAATTACCTAATTAATAACTTAGCGCTAAGATAAGCTAGTAGGTAGTATATCTACTAGCTCTTATACTTCTAGACTTCTAATAACTAGACACTTAACTTACCTACTACTAACGTATAATACGATCTATAATAAGGTAATCTAGGTATTAATTAAACTTACTAACTATAGTACTATACAGCTATACTAACATTTTCTCTCTAGTTCTCTCTATCTACTTATCTACACTAGTAATAGCTTAGTAGAGTAATTACTTATTCGCTAATAAAAGCGATATAATCTTATTAGAACTAAACTTAAGCTTTAGTACCTTTACTAAAAACTCTTACGCTAGCTAGAGTAATTTATAGTCTATAATACTCTTTTCTCTAGCCTAGTAAATATTATATTCTAAAACGTTATTACTAATAACGGACTATAACTAGAGATCGTAGAAGAATAAGTACCTTTAGCTATAACTATTATCTAGAGTCTAGTCTATATTATCTCTATTATCTCTCTCTATATTAGCGCTAATTCTAAAATATTCTTTTTATAGTCCTTTTAATACTTTCTTAAGCTTACTTATTACTATTGTAAAGTACTCTATTTACTTAACGTATTCTTTATTCTTAAGTTATAGAAGAGATATAGTATAAGTAAGAGTCTATAATTTTTATAACTTACGTACCTTAGAGGCGTAGGCTCTTTTTAATAAGAACTTATCTATAGCGCTATAAATCTTCTTATTAAAGCTAGCTATAAAAGGGCCTATATAGTCTTTCGTATCTTTACGTAAGAAGATCTATTTATTTTATAGAACTAGCTATAAATTATTAATCTTTTCTAGCCTACTATTAATAGAGTTCTTCTATTAAATAAGGCCTAGGCGTAAGAGTAATAAGCGTATACGTCTTAATCTATATCTACGACTACTATTAGGCTATTAATTATTAGATATTAGCTATTTATACTTTTCTATAGAAGCCTAATCGTCGTCTAGAATAGCGAGCTCTATTAGATCTTAATAATTATCTAGATCTTACTAGGCTGTCTTTCTATAGTAGTTATCTAGTAGATTCTTAACTATAATTATAGTTTTTTAGCTATTACTAGAGCAATTAGTTTCTAAAGATTCTAGCGAATAGCTACGTACTTTTTCTAAGTTAAGTATTATTACCTTAGATAAGCTAGGATTAGTTATACTTAGTACGCTCTTAGTAAATAATATACTCTTAGAGAGCTTTAGGGGCGTCTCTTATATACTTATTAAGTTATCTACGAACGCTTTATTAGAAGGTTTAGAGATCTTAGCTATAATAGTAATTCTTTTAAGTTCTTTATAGTTAATAGTTCTTAAGCTTATTCTACTTCTACTAATATAAGGTTACCTAGGTAAAGTTAAATAGAAAATAGTATTTAAGTAGTCTTAGATAGTCTAGAGAGCTCGCGTAATCTATCTTAAGCTAGCCTTATATTTTAGCGTAGAGTTTTCGCTTTCTCTTAATAGCTTATTATAGATCTAGCTTTTATCTTCTATAGTAGAGTCTATAGAGTCGTTAATCTCTATAGGAAGTAGTATAGGCTTAACGGCTATATTATAAATAAATATAAGTAGTACTAGTATAGCTTCTATAGGTTTAAGCTTAATATTTAGTAATATAGTTAGTATAATAAAGATAGTCTCTTTAGGCTCTATAAGAGATATTATAGAAGAGAGAAACTCTAGAACTTTCTAGAAGCTAACTAAGGTCTCTAAAATCGCTAGCAATAGCGCTAGCTTATACTAAGATAATATCTTAATAGAGTAGATCCTTAATATAGCTAGCGAGGAATATAACTAAGCTTAAGAGAAGGCTAGAGAGAGAATTAACTCTTTTTAGTTTACTAGCTAAGTATTATCTATAAAACCTAGACGTTAAGCTACTATATTAGGTTCTACTCTAGCTAATATACCTATTCTTAATAGTAGCGTAGATAGTTTATATAATAGGTTTCTAAGAGTTCTAGGCTAAGCGTTATCTAATAAAAGATTCTATAGAAGTTTATCTAATAAGTAGTCTACAGCCTTATTAGATATTAGTAG
>KE747809.1:2148901-2230957 GCA_000465215.2 Pyrenophora seminiperda CCB06
TAGAGTAAGATTATTAGTTTACGTACTTCTATATAGCCTAAGCTACTACTCTCTTCGACTTTCTAAATATTATTAGCAATACTACGAAGCTCTTCTAGAGTTAATTCTTATAGAAAATTAAACCTATCTATAGTAAGCGTAGGTTCTTAGAGTAATAATAAATTATAGGCTAAACGAATAGTTACCTTTAATACTATAGTATTATATAGAAAGTTATTAAAAAGCCTATAGAGAGTATCTAAAACTAGCGCCTCTAGTTATTATATAAATATTAAAAGTATTATTAGAGTTTATAGGCTATAGTACTAGCGATCTTATAATAATATTATCTAGTAAGAGTACTTCTTATATAAATATCTTACTACTAGGATAATCGCGAGTCGTTATTCTAAGTCTTAACTCTATATAGTAATCTTATATAGGCGAATCTATTAGCTCTTATAGTTCTAAGTAGAGTAACTATAAGGCGAATATACTATAGTATATAAAGTCTTTACTACTCTACCGCTAATCTATTAGTAGTATAGCTAAGAATACTATTTTCTCTATATTATAAGTTCTATACCGCTAAACCTATTAGCTCTTATCGATTAACGTAGAGTAGCTATAAGGTAGATATAAAGTAGTATATAAAATCTTTACTACTCTAGAGTTAGGTTATTATTAGTATATTTAAAGTTTCTATTCTTCTAAGTCTTAGGCGTTATAATATTAAGACCTATTAGCTCTTATAGTATAGAGTATAGTATTAGTAAAGTAAAGAAGCTACGCTATATAAAAGCCTTACTACTCTACTACTCGATTATTAGTAGTATATTAGAAATAAGTATTTCTCTATACTCTAAGCTTTATACTATCTAGACCTATTAGCTCTCGTTACACTAAGTATATTATTAGTAAAGTAGAATTCTATTATTATATAAGAGTTCTACTACTTATCTTAGAATAATAGTATATAGGTAGTATATTAGGTAGTATAATAGTTAATATAGAATAAGATAGAGGTAGTTTTAAGTACCTCGTCTAATATCTTTAAAGTAAAGCTTATACTAGAGCTCTATATAAAGAGGTAATACTATTCTTAATAAGTGTAGTAAAGATAAGTCTCTCTTAACGTTTATATACTTCTACGTAAGATAACCTAGAGTAAGTAGTAGTAGTAAGCTATATAATTAAGAGACTAATATATAAGTAGCGTCTACTTCGAAGTCGATATAAGTTCTAATAATAAGTTAACTACTCTTACTAAAATTAGCTACTAAGAACGTTCTACTTAGCACCTTAATAGAGGTCTTTCTAGCTAGTAATATCTCTATCTAATATCTTAAAAGGACTTTACGTTAATTCTAGCTATTAACGAGCTACTTTAGAGAAAGCTAACTATACTAAATAATATAGTAAAGTACGCCTAAGATAGTAGTAGAAGACTTAAGCTATTATCTAAAATAATATTATAGTTAGTTCTCTAGACGTATAAGCCTAAAGACCTTACGATTTAAAATATAGTAGCTTTCTATAAAGGTATTAATAATATTAGATACTATATAAGTTACGCTCGCTAGATTCTATCTATCTATAAAATATTAGGTTTTATAAGCTAGTATAAGCGGCCTATACTAGAGTTTATATCGTCTTTATAAGTAGTAGGCAAAACTATAAGATCTTAAGAGTCTAAGAATTTTACGGCTATATTACTTTAAGCGTATTAGTATAAAGAGCGTTTAAAAGTATATTAGAAAGATAGGCTTATAGCTTTTAAGAAGGTTATAGCTAAAAGTTAGGCCTTTCTTATATTAGCCTTTCTATAGCGAAAGAGGCACTTTATTATATAAGCTCTTTTACGATAGTTATATAGAGAACTAGTTATACCTATATTTTATAAGCTTCTAATAGGTTACTATCTAGCTATTATTTTAGGTATATAGTTTCTAATTTTTTTTAGGTATATATACTAATATCTTAGCTTACTTAGGTAATATTTAATTAGCCTTAAGTCTCTTAATAGTATTTATAAAATTAGCCTAGGCGCTTTATACTAATAACTACTATCGTGCAAAGCGTATATATCTAGTTTATAGTATATAGAAGTCTGTTTATTACTTATTAAGCTATATACCGCCTACCTAAGTAAATAGGTTCTAGGACTAGAATTTAGGTATCTGTATCTAACCTAGAATACGCTTATATATTATAGCTATACTAGCGCGCTTATAACGCCTATAATAGCTAGCTAGATTACTAATTTCTCGCGCTTAAGTATATTAAGCCTAGCTCTTTACCTTAGTTTTATTAGCGCTATAGCCTATCTACTATAACCTACTATTCTACCTATAGTCGCTACTTATTATACTTTACCTATTAACTTTACTATAAACCTATAGTTCTTAATCTATCGTCTATATTTCTATATTTAAGATTATAATACGCTTATTACTTTCTTAGATAAAGATAAGCTATATCTAGTAAGGTTCTAAGACTGTGCCTAAGGTAGCACCTTAGTCTTACTCTATATATAGGCTAATTTCTTATAGCTTATACGTTTAGTAGAGGCGGAAGCCGTAAATCTAGATCTAAAGTAGTATAGTTAATAGTTCTAGAAGATAACTAAAAGATACTATTACTCGTATACTAAATGCTAGAGAGATAATATCTTAGTATATTAGATAGTTCTTAGTAGTTAGGAGAGAATATAGCTAGACTAGTAATATAATTATACTAAAACTACGATATTAGCGGGTTTCTTTCTATTAGCTATATAGTAGTATATAGTAAACCTAGAAGTATATCCTAAAGGTCTAGGTAATACCTAGTATATTTTATCTAACCTATACCTATTAATATAATAGTCCTTCTTACCTATTATCAAGTCCTTAAAAGGGCCGCGTTAGCCCCTAAAAAGCTTTATAGAAAGCTCTTTTCGCGTAGTATAAAGTACTATAATAGCCTATTAAGCGTTAAGTTATAGGACTATCGAGGTAGCTTACCTAGCTTAATAAATACTCTAAAACTAAAAATCGGATAGATATAGGTGTTTAGGTATACGTAATAATCTCTAGTATATAGCAATATTATACGTCTACCTACTTCTCGCCTATAATAACTTCTTAACTCTAATATCCTATAACGCCGCTCGTAACTACTACGTTAATTACTCTCTCGCGAGCCTATAGAGAGTTAGTAGGTATAGATTAGTACTTCTAGTCTCAATAGTAATATGCCCTATAGAGAGAAAACCCAAGAGTAACTTAGAAGGCGACTATTGCGGGAGAGAGAAGAAGTCGTTTATACGTAGCAAGAGCTATAGTATCCATTAGTTAAGATAGACGATAAGGGTATACAGCTCTTTAATACATCTCTAATAGGTAGATAATTACGAGGAGGTAGGTTGGTCGTTTCGAGTATTATATATCTACGCGCCTATCTATAAGCAGCGTTTAAGCGTACTACTAGAATAGTATAAGTATCGTACTAACACAAGATAGTACTACTAGCGGACTAGTACGGGGGACGTAACGGTACGCTAATCGGACTAGTCCTAGACGGCAGGTATTATAGACTAGTATAAGTGTACGCGCTAAGACGGAAGGTACTAGATTGACGCTGACTAAAAATATTGGCTAATAAGTGTATCGCTACTACCATATTAGGCTACCGCTACGTCTAGTATCAAAATCTTCTAAGACGCTATAACTTTTTGCAAAATCGTAGAAGACAATTCTTACAAGGATCCTTATTAATCCAAATAAAGGGCTTACCAAAATAGGAACAAAACAAGCGCCCAGACTACTTAGAATACTAACAGCCAAAAGCTCGTTGAGGGTCTGCAACACCTAATTTAGTGTAATAATATATTTATGGTGATACACTTCACTCGTCTTTTCTGGCGAACGCGGGCTTACTGTGGAGGCGCGTGTTGCCCTACCAACGCAAGCCGCTGATCCGCTTACTATACTATAAAGGTGCTTTACTTACTTCTCTGGCGCGCATGCATACGCTCGCGGAAACAAAACGGCGGCGAGCCCAGTCGAAAAAGGATAAAGTTAGAAACTGTATTCAGTGCGATCGTGATCTTGGTCTATTATACGCATCCTTTATGAGACGTTGAGCTTACAGCACCTACTCAAAACGACAAGGAGATTAAAGCAGGTATGCTAGTATGTTTTTCTCTTACCCCTTAGATGAATCCCTGACGCTTTGTAGATGTCGATCTGATACTAGATATAGCCTGCAACGGACCCTCCAAATTTAAACCTTGTCAAGTATATACTAAACGAGGCTTACTAACTATGGCGCCGCAAGATAGGCTAATTTATCAGTCAGAATATTCAATAAGCAAGATTGCTCGGACGTCACCATCTTTATCCATAGCACTAGACTCTACGCGCATCGTTTCGTAATCTATGTTCAAAGCCGCTATTTTGCGAAAGCATTCTAGGATGAGATGTTCGCGGAGAGTTGCGAAGGCGAGATTAGATTCGATGAAGGCAGTGCTATGGCTTACTGGAGAGTCTTTGAGTATCTTTATAGTGGCGACTATATAGATGATCTTAAAATTGAGGGCCTGCAAGGTAAGCATCTCTCCTTAGACCTGTGCGTCTGGTATGCTAACCTAAAGCTAGACGATTCAGCCATACTAAAAGTCTCTAGAGTATATACTTTAGCTGACATGTTCTTTGTGAAAGATCTAAAGGTACTCGCTCTGACCAAAATGAAGCACCGACTGAAGGCTGGTTGGAAAAGTAAGAGCTTCCCGACCTATATCAAAGAGATCTATACCATTACCAGGAGCTCCTATTCCATACGCTTAGCCGTAGCTTGGATAGCAGCTGAACACGGTAAGGACTTATAAAAAGAAGAAGCGTTTCTGGGTCTCTTATATTGGAGGCGGGGATTTTGTGGTCGATTTCTGTAAAGTACTCTAGATCTGGTAGTTATTCTGAAAGGGTCGCTATTGTTACGAGGGTTCCAGTATCAATCAGTCTTCAAGTTAAATCCCTCTACTCTTATCCGAATCGCTGACAAATTCTTCCAGAGGTGGCTGCAAAATTTGCAATATATTGTCTGAGACAACATTATTAAAAGCGCCCCTTAGAACACTGATTCTACTCTCTTTCTCAATAGTTTTCAGGATCAGAGATGCTCCCCTAGAGCCGGAAGTACGCGGGCTTTTAGAGCGCTTATAAGATACGGTTCCGTCGGCTGCTAGGCCCAGAGCATCGTCTATCTCTTCTATGGCCTGCTCGCCTTGCTCACTTCGAGTAGACCACGTGATGTTGGTGAGGGAGTCTGGATGCTAAGCCCTAGGCGCAGTCATTCTACGGAGTTGATGCAAGGCTTCTTTTTGAACCTCTTGATTCATGGTATTTAGAATGTCTCGTTGGTGGTTTGGACTGGTTATGCCTACTGTTGCGCTGAAATCAGGCGGCCGCCAATTCAGGTAGATTTTGTTGTGAGAGACGGGCTCTACTACGTGTCCTGGATGGTTTTGAAAGTAGAGAAGGCAGTAGAAACACGCGGGCTTGCTACAGGCAATGAATGGGTTATCGCATGCAAACTGCATTCTATGTGTATAGAAATGTTCTAGCACTTGAATCTCAGCATGAACACAAGAGCCTTGATTAGGCCTAGCGTAATTATCTATATACCGGCTGAATAGCTGGTATCGACCGTCTATATGTCTAAGCGCCTCCTGATATAGATCTAGCTTGGGGGAATTAGCTGGTAGTATACGGACGAGTATCTTATCAAGTGTAGTCATTTGGTCTGGCGGAGGTATTGCGGATTTGATTGGGATAGGAACACTGCAGACTTTGAAATCGTGAAGCAGATAGAAGAGTCTTGGTGCGCAAGCTACTAATGTATTAGCCGCTCAGAAATAGTAGCCTAGCCTTCTGATGTAGTGTCGAATCATGCCGAAAGCTATATGTATCGCGTCTCTATTACTTCCGTAAGTGGGCTCTGCACTGAGTTGAGCGAGGGCACGCATGAAATCCGATTTACGGCTTGTATATGTAGAGCAGTATAGGTCCGAAAGACTGCTCGCATGCTCCTAACTCTATAGCCATTCGAGGAGGCTGGGTTCTGTGAGAAAATTCTTGTATTATTGACTACGATAATTATATTTGAGTTGAACTCACCGACGGCTTGCTTTATCTCTGTAAGATAAGAAGTGCATTTTCGAAGTAAGGGTTTGAGAAGGCTCCTGTATTTCTTAATCCTTGGGGTCGCAAAAGCAATATACTGCGATGCTAGCTCTGTGGCAAGTTGCGTAGCTTTTGAAGTGGCCGATGTATGGACGATTTGCGCTAAGATCGAGCGAATAAAGTTGATGGTCTTTGTTTTCGAACCTACGTTGGACGCAACCCAGAATATGTGCCTTTGTGGTGTGGATTGCAACCCAATCGCCGTTATAGTCTTACCGCCTTTGTCGTAGTCGTATATATATGCTAAGTTACTCAGAAACATTCTTCTTATATTAAGAAGCGGAAGGTGTGTAATGTCTTTCTGTGAAGGTATTACAGCGCGCACATAGTCTCCCCTCGTACGTCTAAGCGTATATAGTAGGACGAGAGGCTCGTAGAATTGACTGAGTAGACGTTCTTGCGGAATGATGCGGGGACGATTGGGCGAGGCAGAATCTGTTCTAGTGCTTGCCTTCGATCTCTTTTTCTGTTTCGTTATTTTTTGATGCAAGTTTGGTTGATGAGTAGTATTGACAAAGGATGATCGGAAGAGTGTGAGGGCGCAGACTTGGTGGGGTTGAGGATTAGGCAGAAAGCTAACGATGTGGAGAAAGCGAATGGGCTTAGCTTCGCCCCTCTTTACGTATGTGGGGTACTAAATAAAGGCCGTGCGTCTGTAGCCTTAGTTATGCCCTTCTATGCGCAGCTAACGGACGAACAATGTGAGCAAGCTACTTAATATGGTACCTCTACTAAATGTAGCGACAGCTATTTAGCTACGATATAGTAAAGTAAAACGCGACGATAAAGCCTAGACACCCCTTTAAGTATAATAGTTATAATATACACAATATAGTTACTAATAGATTTCCTAGTTAGCCTATTACTATTAGATAATATCTATAACGTTCTATATTAACACGCTCTTAAGCTAAATAGTATTACCTTCTACGCGGATTACCTTATAGATACCTAGTATACTACTATTAGTACTATAATATACTTATAGATTATTAGATAGCCTCGTCTACTATCGCCCTATATATTAAGGGAGTAGTACTTCTTTAATATAACTAAAAAGGTCTAAGAAGATTCGCGTAAGAGCTCTTCTACTTAGTAGGCTTAATAGTACGTATAAGTAAAGTATTACTCTTATAAAGCTATATTATAATAAGATACTACTACTATAGCGCCTAGTAGTAGGTTATACTATATAATATAGCTGTATAGGAACCTAGTAGACGATATTATAATACTAAAGAATATTAGAGTTTAGAGAATATATTATAGGCTCTAAGGCACGAGAGTAAGCTAGTATATACGATAGTAGAACGCTAGAGAGTAACTAAAGGTATTATAGTTATAAAGTATAAGGTAACTATACCTCTATAAGCCTTAAAATAATATTATATATATATAAGGCTTTAAGTAACGTTAAGTACTAACGAGACAGCTAGACTAACGAGATAGCTACTTTTTCTTAGTATAGCGAATACTATATACGAATAATTAAATTACTTAATACTATAAACTAATTCTTCGTATAGCTTACTTATATTAGATTTAGAATCTTCTACTATATCTTTCTAATACGTACGAGCGTTATACCTAGTCTTACTATAGTTACTATACCGCTATTAACCTAGTAGAGCTCTTTCTTAACTACTACTACTACGCGCTTTCTTTACTACTATACGACTACTAGAAGCGCTCTTAGCTACTACTATTACTATTATACTATACTCTATTATCCTACTATACTAGATCTACTTTTGCTTTTAACTTTTTCGCTTAGTAATCTCTACTAATTACTCTTTAAGCTCTCGTACGCGGGCCTTAATAAGAATATTTTTATATAGTATCTTCTTAGCTTCTTTAATAAGCTTTAAAAAGTCTACTTAAGCACTTATTAGTAATCGTACGAATAAATCTCTTATAAGCTTTAACTATAACCTAAATTCGTGCGTATTACTTAGTATTTAAGACTACTAAGGCGTTTCTAGTTAGGCTACTAGTAGGGGTACTAATAATAGCGTACGAAGACAGATATTAAGGCGATTAAGAACTCTCTACGCGTTAATAGAAACTAGCTCTAATACCTTAAAGGCCTTCTTATAGTTATTGTACGTAAATACGTTAAAAAACGCGTCTCTAAAGGTAGAAAGAAAGCCTTCTTTATTAATATAGAAGACGCGTCTAGATGCTAAGGCTTGTACGCGTTAAGAGTACTTAACTTTTAATAGCGAAAACAATATAACGTTAAGTAGCTAGAGAATATATAATAAATAAGTAGGTATATAAAGAGTTAGGATCCTTTATATAAAGTAATAGTCTTTAAAATTCTAATTAAGGTAGCTCTTATAGCTATCTAAGATAAGTAGCCTATACGACCCCCTCTAACGCGCCTCTATATACTAGTTAAAGTGCTTTAACTACTTAAGACTAAGCTTATTATTTATCTATCTATTCTTAGAGACTAAAAGCTTCTAGTCGTATAGTATACTAGTCTCTTTATATTAGGTAGAGATATAAACGCGTCCTTTATAGATAATAAATAGTAGGATAGCGTACCTAGCGGCGTAGATACTTTAGATAACTATTACCTACTCTTAGTTCTTTAGCTAGATAAGGTTAGGCCTTATACGTCTCTCTAAACTAGTAACTACCTTTATTAAGCTAATAACGCCTATCTAAAAGCTAGTCTTATTAAAGTTATAGATATCGTCGTCCGTAATACTATACTTAGCTATAGTCTTTTATACGAGTATAAACTATAGTCTAATAACCTCTAGATCTTCTTAGAGTATTCTTTTATAGTCTTTTAGTTAACTAAAGGCTATCTTAAGCTCTCTTATACAAGAGATAAAGCGCTTAGCCTAGTTCTAGCTAGTAGGTATTCTACTATAGGTAGCTAGTAGTTTATCCGCTATATTAGCTACCTTACTTAATAGAGAAGAAAATCCTTATACGTAAAGGTTAAGAATATATCGTATAATAGTTTACTCTTCTGCTAAAGTAAGCTTTTAGTTATTAGCTAGTGTTTTAGGCTAAAAGGTAATTTTATTTAGCTAATTAGAGAGCTATTAATATTATACGTTAAAAGCTGTAGCAGCCTTTCGCAATATCTTAAATTAACGTAAATAATACGTACGAAGAGTAAGATTTATTCTACCTTCTTGCTAAAGTAATAAAGTTTAGTTGTATTAAGACATTAATGTTCGTACGGAAAAGTAGTAATGCTAAGGAAAAGTAGCCGTCTCGTTAGTCTAGCCGTCTTGTTGGTACTTGACGTTACGGCATATATATAGGAAGACAATTTAGAAAATACAAATATAGGCAAACACGTTACTTCTAGAGACGAAATATATATAGTCGTAGATAGAAGCTAGATACGGCAGGCCTCTAGGAACAGATAGCTTTTTCGAGAGTAAAGTAGGCAGTGCGGATTAAGGTCTGCACCGCGTCGGCTATCTACCACGCCTGTCAACTAGGCATAGCTGCGAGCTCCGCGGCTAAAACCGTGTAGAAATCAACCAACTAACCAACCAACCAGCTATCTAGAAGCGTCTACGACCGCGCTATTGTGCATGAGGGTGCTCTATTCCCTGCTTGAGTTTTAGGTCGCGATTGGGTAGGCGAAGGCTACGTGAACATGGCTTTCAGCATAATGCACGTTGATAGCATTTCGCTGTCCGTGTTAGAGCCGCTTGCTAGCGTTAGACAAATGCGTCGCTTGAGATGTTCTAGGCTATTCTTGACGCTATCGTCGCTGCGTTGCGTTCCGAGCCCAGGATAGTTAGCGGCACAGATTCTCTGTGGCCAGAGTGTCCTTGCACGAACCAGCACGCGCTGCACAGACATCTTAATATCCTCTTACAGTAAACGGCGGTCCGTAACTCGCGCTTTCTGCACTATTAGATCGCGTCCTTGGGCAATAACTGCTTCTCAGTTTGCAGCACGGTGGCTGTCGCGCGATCATGCGTTATCAGCCTTGTCCAGCTAGCCTCACGTCTCAGCGCAGGCGGGCTACGCCTTCTGCCCTAGGTGCAGGAGATGCAGCCTGCCCCAACAACGAGGAGGCCAGTCTTTCTCACCTCTGATTAAACAAATCGTTACTTAGTACTCGCAACAAAACCGATAGCCACGATCTCCACACCATACGCGAGCGAACCGCCGTGCGCCGTCGATTCCGTCAGCCTGCTTCGAAGCCCCGAGGCCCTCTTCTACCGCTCGCGTAGACAGACACATACTACCCGATGCGACTGCTATACACCGCAAGCGATGGGAAGCTCAAATGGACGAAGGAAATTGTTAGTAATGAAGATATACCTCCCTATGCGATCCTCTCGCACACTTGGGGGGAGCAGGAGGTGGTCTTCGATAATCTGAACGATATAGAAAACACAGATGACATCAATGCACAAAGTAAGGAAGGGTATCGGAAGATTCGCTTCTGCGCGCAACAAGCTAAGCTGGATGGTCTGGACTACTTCTGGGTTGACACCTGCTGCATCGACAAGGCAAACCACACGGAACTGTCAAAAGCGATTAACTCTATGTTTCGCTGGTACCGGAATGCCAAAAGGTGTTATGTCTTCCTTTCAGACGTCGAGAACGACACTTTGGAAGGTGATGGCGAGTCGGTGTTCAAGCAGAGCAGGTGGTTTGAACGAGGCTGGACTCTCCAGGAACTTCTTGCTCCCCAGTCCGTCGAGTTCTTCTCTAAAAACGGAGCGCGGCTGGGTGACAAGGAGTCGCTCAAGCACACCATACACGAGGTCACAGGAATCCCTTTCAAAGCTCTGTTAGGGAGCGACATGTCAGAGTTCGATGTTGTTGAACGTTTCTCTTGGGCAGCGAATCGGCAGACGACAGAGGAAGAAGATGGAGCGTATTGTCTGTTCGGCATATTCGACATTCATCTACCCTTGATCTACGGCGAAGGCAAAGAGAAGGCACTAAAGCGACTAAAGAAGGAGATAGAGGTTGCTTCCGAGGATGTCGCAGGTGCTTTTACGAACAGTACCGAGATTCGCAGTCGAGGTCAAGAAGAGATGCGTGGCAAAATCTACAGCTGGCTTTCGGCTCCTGATCCGTCCACAAACCACCATAAAGCGCACAAGCAACGGCAGGCTAAGACTGGACTTTGGCTGCTAGACAGCGCAAGCTTCATTAAATGGAAGGCAAGTGCAGCGTCGCGACTATGGCTGTATGGGATCCCAGGATGTGGAAAGACCATCCTAAGCTCAACAGTCATCGAGCACTTGCTGCAGCACTGCCACGGTAACGCTAGTATGGTGACGGCGTACTTCTATTTCGACTTCAACGATACACAAAAGCAGGACCCAGAGCTGATGTTCCGCTCGTTGCTCCGCCAGCTCCTGCAGCATTCGGTTAAGATACCCAAGGCCGTCAATGCATTGTTCTCGGCTTGTGAAAACGGACACCGACAGCCATCACTGCATGCGCTTCTCGAACTGACACCACAGGTGATGCAACAGTTTACGCATGCCTATATCGTTCTCGATGCGCTCGACGAATACACACGACGCCAAGAGCTGATGGACGTGCTTGAGACAGTTGCTACATGGCAGCTTGGCAACGTACATCTGCTCATGACCAGCCGCAAAGAGCGGGATATCGAAAGCTCTTTGGACAGTTATGTCAAGGAAGAGGACACTGTCTGTCTTCAGAGGGACGTAGTGGATAGGGACATACAGCGATACATTCAAAAAAGGCTGTCTGACGACAAGACTCTGACAAAATGGAACAAAGACGCTGCTGTCAGGCAAAAGATCGAGGCTGCACTAATGCACGGAGCCCGCGGGATGTACGTATTCAAGCAGTTCTTTACAGAGTTAAAGCTGACGATAGTGCATGTTCCGATGGGCTGTATGCCAGTTAGACACGTTGGCAAAGTGTCGTAATCTAATGATGCTGCACAAGTCCCTCGCCACTTTGCCGCAAACGCTAGACCAGACATACGACCGCATTCTCTCCGCTATTAGCGAGGAGGATTGCGTGTACGCGATGCGCATCCTACAATGGCTGACGTTCTCTGCCAGGCCGCTCTCTGTTGGAGAAGTTGCTGAAGTTGTCGCTATCGACGTGTCGCGCGACCCAGCATTCGGCCGCGATGAAGTGCTAGAAGATCCGCTAGAAGCGTTGAACATCTGCTCGAGTTTGGTCACAATTTCAACGATTCAGGCCGAAGGAAGATCAGACCCTGCCCAACGGATTATTGCTCTGGCACACTATTCTGTCCAGGAATACCTTGTGTCTGACAGGATCAAGCAGGGTCCAGCAAAGCAATATAATATGCATGAAGCCAAATGTCACGGTGTGATCATGGATAGTTGTCTTAAGTATTTGCTACAGTTACAGCGACCATTATCGGAAGAAGTCATTCAGACATCGGCGCTGGCACGGTATGCGGCAGAGTTCTAGAGCAGTCATCTTCGGCAAGCAGGAGAAGACATAGAAAGATTGAGTCAGCCAGCGATAGGTCTCTTGTCGACAGAAAACCCCGCATACCTCACCTGGATCCAGTTGTATAATCCGGACAGTCCTTGGATGCAACCAGACCTGAGCAAAGGTCTGGAAAGCATAACAGCGCCGCTTTACTACGCAGCGCTTTTAGGCCTGCATACGATTACGAGGCTATTGCTGGACCAAGGCGCTGAGGTCAACACACGAGGCGGACGCTACGGCAACGCACTCCATGCAGCTTCATTCAAAGGCCACAAGCAGGTAGTCTGGATGCTGCTCAAAGCAGGCGCTGATATCGATGCGCAGAGTGGAGATTACGGCAACCCACTCCAAGCAGCCTCATACGAAGGCCACGAGCTGATAGTCAAGATGCTACTCGAAAACAAGGCAGATGTCAACGCACAAGGTGGCAAATACGGCAATGCGCTCCAGTCAGCTTCGGCTGCAGGCCACCAGGCGATAGTACAGCTGCTCCTTGATAATGGTGCTGATGTCAACAAGCAGGGCGGTCTCTATAGCAACGCTCTCAATGCGGCTGCAGCTGAGAACCATATAGCCATTGTCGAGATCCTACTCAAGAACAGCGCTGATGCCTCGCGACACGATAGCCAGAGAAAAAGTGTTTTACATCATGCTACCAACAGCGCGTATTGTAGCCTCGGTCTTGTCGAGCTTCTGCTCTCACAAGGCGCTCCGGCAAACGCGACCGACATCGAGAACATAACTCCGATGCATTACAGCATCAAGTTCGGCCACAAATCCATAATAGAATTGCTTCTTGACCATGGTCTGTCCATTGATGCACGTGTCTATCGAAAGTCGTGGTCTCGGAACAGTGCGAAGATCGACGCCTCTTACCAGTTATCGATTCCGGAGTCCGAGCCCGACAGTTCGTGCGTTTCAGCTGGTCTGACGCCTTTACACTTTGCAGCTTTGACTGGCAATTCAGCCATGACTCAGTTTCTTCTGGAACGCGGCGCTGATCCGAACGCTTTGTCTGAATACAACGAGTCCCCAATACATCTCACACTGCGTAGGACTTTGCATGGGCCAAAGTGTTATGATGATTGGACTGATTCGGACTGGAGGGTAGAACGCCTGTGGGATTTCCTAGACTTTGGAGAAGACGACATTGAAGAAGACGATATTGATGCAGTTTCTGCAGATATAACAATGCATCGCAAAGGTGTGCTCGATGCTCTGCTCGCAGATGCTAGAATCAGCCTGACGACCAGAGACTGCCAGCATGAGTATCCTTTGCACTGCGTCGAGTATGGAAAATTTGAAAGTGTGTGGATGGTCAAGAGACTAGTGTCTAGAGGAGCAAATCCGTTCGAAAGGAACTTGAAGCAGCAGAACGCACTGCACCTTGCCAGCCGAGCTGGCGACCACGACGCGGTCGCTGTTCTACTTTCCCTAGGAGTTGAGCCTGCCTTAACGGACAATGAGGGACTCAATGCTCTTCACTACGCTGCACAAAGTGGAAACCATGAAACAATCACCCTTCTTCTAGAAACAGCTGTGACAACAAGACTAAGCCTAGTAGCGTCGAAGGACACCTGGGGTAAAAACTCGCTCTACCACCTGTTGTCTACGACTTTTAACGGTCGGATTGAGACAGTACAGTTGCTGCTTGACAAGGGGGTGTATGGTTCAGAGCTGGACGTATCTGGTGTTTCACCGTTGGTAAGCTACCTCGAAGGGTATGGGCTGGGAATAAATGTCAACATCTGCCGTTTGATGCTTTCCGTCAAAGGAAACTCTTCATATGTCGACAAATATGGACAAAACTTAGGACACTTGTACGCTTCGACGTTGGAATGCGAAGTTCAAGTTTTGAAGATCCTGAGGGAATACGGTGTCGATCTGACACAGAAAGACTTACAAAGCAGGACAATATTACACTGTTCTGCGATCAGCGGATCCATTACCGAAGAATCTCTGCACTATCTTCTCTATGTTGTCGGCGTTCAGATAAATGCAGAGGACGCGTCTGGAAAAACAGCGCTGCAGCATGCAGCAAAAATGGCATCGAAAGACCATAGCCCACAAGTCTATGATTCTGGACGTTGGGACAGAAGCACGAAGCTTTTGTCGGAATCGAGTGTCAGTCAAGCAGCTTCTAGAGCTATAGAGGGCTAGATGCAGCTATCCTTGTTGTGCTTTTCATGCACTGTTTGTCTTTTCAGATATGATTCAGTTGCCACTTCCATTGCGTTGTAAAGTAATGTCAATCCAAGCGTGCCGGGACACATGATGTAACGGGACACATTTCTTTCCGGGCCCTCGGTTTGCCCGCAGCGCACTTGTATGTAGACAAGCGTAACGCGCATCTACTTTATAGCTCCCGTTCTCCTAGCCCATCAGTCTCCGACGCCGAAAAGCGCGTTGTTAGCCGTGCTGTTGTACGTGACCCCAAATCCTATCTTCTAACCGTCGTGTAAGCAAGCCATCCTTGCGTGACCCTTGTCTTCAGCAGTTAAGCATGACTGCAAAGCTCCCGTACGACCAGCGCGAACCTGTATTATGTACCTTATCCTCACAATCTTCCGACACAAGGAGAATGCTGCTTGATGCTCGTCCTCCAGATTAATATTGTTTTGATGATGGCGAGTTGGAGCGCTATACAGGTCGAATATCGGAGATGATAAAGTCGGCGAAAAGATTGTCTTCTTCTGAGAGTCAGATTCTCCAATTTCAGTTGTGCACGGAGGCTCGCAACTAACAGTGCAGGCTGGGTTCGAAAGCTATTAAGGAGCCGGGAGCGATATTGATAGCATGCATCCAGAGGCTAAGCGGCCGCTAAGTAGCGTAGTATATGAGTTTAGAGGCTATAGTCACGATTTCGAGAAAGTATATACTACGAAACGAGTACTAGTTACTATAGAATTGTCTAATACTACTTTAATGATATAACCTCCTTTATCCGTCTTAAAACAAACGGATATATTTATACTAACGGAATAGACTCTTATAGCTTAGGATAGTAAGGCTTCGAATTAATAAGGTAGATATAAGTTCTATATAGCTAGTCGTGCTATATAGGCTAAAAGAGATACGCTGCTATAATAGTAGTCTAGTAGATAGGTCTAGTATATACTATAGTCTTATCTCTCTCTTTCTTAAGTAAACTTAAAATGTTAAGCTAATAGATGCAACCTATAATTAGTAATAGTAAGAGGAGAAGAGCCTAAGATTGCTACTAACGTAGGAGTAAGAAGAAATAAGAAAATAGAACAACCTTAAGTCTAAAACACTAGTCTACTAATAGTATTCTACCTACTTATTTAGTTTTTTAGGCTTATTATTATTAGGATAATTACCTATATCTCTATTCTCCTTCTAGTACTATACCTATATCTCTAACCTTCTTAGAGGGCCTAGGTATAAAGAATTAGCTATATAAAAATCCTAGAGTCTATATAGGCTATTCTTAAAATTAGATATATTATACTACTCTAGATCCTTCTTATAATCTAGCTATTTAATATAGTACTATAGCTTTCTAAAATAGAGATAGGTATTAAGGATATTCTCTACCTTATATTTATTATCTTTATCTATAGCGTTTTAACTACGCTTCTACTTATACTTACGCGAGCGATAAGAGCTTATAGTTAATATTAGTTACTTAATACCTTCGAGATAGCGAACGCGATTTCTGCTACTATTACTACTACTATTACTACTACTATTATCGCTACTATTACTACTACTATTATCGCTGCTATTATCGCTATAGTAGATTTTAGTATCGTATCTACTATATAGTAGTACTAAAAGAGGTTTTAGAGCTAAAGAATAGTTAGAGAATAGTCTATAGCTAGAGAGGGATAGCCTTTATTACTTTACTAAGCGTATATTATGCTTAAGTCGCTACCTTAATATCGTATTTAACGATAGAATATACTACTTAGTTAGTAAAAAGCGTTTCCGCTTATAAGTTAGCTACGTAGTCTAATTACTATAGTTATTATTATAATTCTCGTTAGTATCGCTGCTACTACTACTATTACTTGTATTTTCTATTGTAGAAAGTCTACCTTACGTTAACTATTCGATCTTTATCTTCGATAAGCCTATTAGCGGCGTTAATAAAAATTTATAAGATAAAAGCCTACTTATTTAACTCTTTACTTTTCTAGCTATATTAGAGTCGATAATATACTCTATATATATAGAATACTCTCTACTACAATAATCTAGAGTCGTAATACTTAAAACTTTAAGCTAATCGTCTATCTATATACTTATATTATTTTCGTGCGAGTTATTCTCGTCTATATCTAAGCTAACCTAGCTATCTTTGATAACGACCGCATTTCCTACGAAATATTAGAAATAGTGTATAGAAGGTACTATTACAATCTAGTCTAGGTACTTATCTTACCTACTATTATTAGAAGAAGCTAGCTAATTTAGATTCTTATTTTCTATATCTTTTTAAGAGCTAAGCTTTAAGATAGTTTACTTTAATTCTACGCCTTTCTATTCGTTCTAGAGTAATAAACTGTTGTTACTGCTATTATCGCTATCTTCTCTACCTCTACTACTACTAATTTTACTTCTACCTTCTTTAGCTACGTTTCTATTAGTTATTATATAACGCTAGAATAAACGAAATATTACTTTATTAGTTATAGAGATATCTATCTAAGTATATTAAATTAATAACTTTAACTCTATCTAACGTAGATATAAAATCTTCTTTATTACTTAGTTTAGTATTTAGTTTTAGACTATCTTTACTTAATAGAGCCTTTAAGAAGTTATAATAAGAGGTTTACTTAGACTTTAGAGGCCTAATATACTATATAATTTAAAGAGAATCTTATATATAAGGTATAGAAAAAGTATTAATAAATAATACTATTACTACTATTATAGCTCGAAGGCGTACTAGTACTATAAGAAAAGAGAAGATATAGAGGTTTAAATAGATAAAGATACTACGCTTAAGGTCGCTCTTATAATATAAATTCTTTTAGAGAGCTCTTTAAAATAATATTTAGTATCTATTAGGTAGTAGCCTATACTTAACACTATATACTCTTACTAGCAATATATTAGGCTAGAGTTAAGTTAGCTTCGCGCTATATACTTAAACGTATTATATAGCTACGAATTATTAGCGGCGATATAGCCTTTTATTATAGACCTTTAAGAGAAGAGGTATAGTAGTTAGGTTAAAGAAGTATAGATAGCTAGTTAACCTACTATATAAGACGTAGAGGTATAGTTACGTAACCTCCTTAGCTAAGCCTACGTAAGAAAGGGTCTTAGTACAACTTCTTATATATACGCTACTAAGAATTCCTTAGACTCCTCTAAGCGAGGGCTACGAGTACTATAAGTATATAGTAATAGGTAATAAGCTCTTATAGTTTATTATATTTAACTTAAGTTTTAATCTAAGGATTAGTACTTAATTCTTAAACTCTTTATATATTATATTAATCTTCTAATCGTGCTATATAACCCCCCGTCTATTAAACTCGCTTAATTCTTAAGAACTAACTCTAGACCTCCTCTCTAGAAGAGATCTTTATACTTTAAATACCCTTAAGATAAGTAATACTCTAATAGATACTCTAGACGTTTCCTAGACTAGAGGCGTAGCTAACTATAGTAATAAACCTAACTTATACTATAGCGACTATAAGAAGCTTAAAGCTTAGCTACTCTAGGTTAACCGCTACTTTTATCTCTAAGAAGATAGAATTAAAGATAGTAATAAGGTTATCTTAGCTACTATATACTTTCGCAGTAACGCTAAGAAATAGGCTAACCTAATTATTTACTATTATATAGATATTAATATAATAGACGCTAACAACACGAACCTAGTCGAGGACTAGAATGTTTTTAAAACTAAGATACAGAAAAACTTCTTACTATTTAAGAAATTAGTAATTACTAAGTAGAAGATCTAAAGACTACGATAAACCTACTCTACTACTAATTATACGACGGAATTCTAATAGTACGCTATAGTTATCAAATAGGATAATAACGCTTTAATATAGATATACTAATAAGGTCTTAAACCTACTATACGTAGAGAACTTATAAGAAGTAGAGTTAACCTTAATACGCTTAAGAAACTTATAATAGAAGCTATTTAGCTAGATAACGAACTATACGAGCTCGCGTTAGAGAAAAGACTATTTAATTAGAGAATACGTGCTACTAGAACTACGAATAATTAACTATAATAAAATACTTAACGTTTATACTCTAATTAGAGAAAGTAGTAAAGCTACTAGCCTTAGACTCTAGAAGTATATATAACTAATAGCTACAAGCCTATACACCTTAATAATATTAATAAGAGGCTAGAGAGAGACTTTAGCAAGATAAAGTTCTAAGGTAATAATAAGAAGCTATATAGTAGAAAGAATATTACTTACTATACTTATAGTAAGAAAGGCTATATAGCTTAGAACTACTATAGTAAGAATAAGGTAGTTAGACAGCTTAATATTATCTATAAGGTAGAGCCTAAGAATTAAAAGAAAGAAACTTAGAATATTATTATAATACTTAGAGTCTAGATTAACGGACATTATAAGAATACTATATAGAGACTAGATAACCTTACTCTTATTAAATTAGACTCTAAGTCTAGTAACGTAGTTAAGATAGACTCTTACGAAGAACTAGAGACTATAGATACTAATTATACTAAATTTAGTAAAATAGTAGCGTTTAGAGAAACTAATAGGCTACCTATACTATACGTATATAGTTAAGAATTCTATAAGCTAGCTAACTAGATTAACTAGTTACTTTAATACCTTAATAAGGTAGATATTAAATACGCCTATAAAGAACCTAATATTGTAGTAGCTATACGCGAGAACTTCTACTAGTTAGCGCAAGAAGTACGATAGGACTAGAAAAATATTCTACCTAAATTTAAAGAGTTCCTACTAACGACTATAGATCTTAAATAGATTAACAAAGCGATTAAGTTATAGAAAGATACTACTTATAAAGTATAGACTTAAAGAGCGTAATAAGATTAGAACTAGTCTAATAATACTAGCTTCTACTAGACGAAGCTAATATAAGGGCAAGAGAAGTAAAAGGTAAAGGCTATTAGTAAGAAAATAGACGAATAATACTACTAGATAGACCTAAGAAATCTAGAGTATAAGAAACTATTATAGATAGTATATCTTAAAGACTACTATAGAACCTACTACTCTAATAAAGTAGGTTTAGAATAGTTTCTAAGGAAACTAGCGGGTTATAAGTAATATAAGTAGTAATAGTTTGACTATAAGAACGACTTGTGCCTAAGATACTTATAGAATAAGAGAGAAATACTTTATTTTCTAGAATATAATAATCTATAAAGAATTATATAGATATAGTAAATACAGCTAGTCGAATACGCGGAAGAAGACGCTTAGAAATATTAAGAACCTAATTAGTAAACGTACCTTAATAGAGAATATAACCTTTACGCTATAGCTAAGAACTACTATAGATTTAAGAACTAGGCTTTTTTAGGCCTAGGCATAGCCTAGAGAGGCTAGGTAAGAAGATTAATATAGTAAACTTCTTCGACCTTATTAAGCTACTAGTATAGCTTAACGGATATCGTATATAGGTATTAATTAACTTAGAGTCTTAAGCTAATTACGTTTTAGCGCACGTAGTAGCGTTAGCTAGACTAATACTACTATAGAAATAAGACGCTTACCCTCTATAAGTAGCTAATAGATAGCTAATACTAGGTAATAATAAGATTATATACGAGGTTATAGAGGTAACGCTTAGTATAGCGAATTATTAGGAGAAGATAGACCTAGATATCTTTAGACTAGCTACCTACGATATTATACTAGAACTTCTCTAGTTACGAGAATATAACTCTAGGATTGACTAGAAGTTAAAGACGTTCTTATTTAAGTACTATAGAATAGACGCAACTATAAGCTAGCCTACGCACTAATAGAACTAAGTAGTAGATAAGAGAAAACTAAATAATATCGCGACGTATAGCGAACCTCGACTAAAGAATAGCTATTAAAGATAGTACGGGTCTAACTTCTTAGATACTAATAGAGTACTCTTAGGTTACGAAGAGAGAGTATTAGAGAATAGCGTAACTCCTGAGATCCCCGTAGAATATAGAAGATTTTAGTACTTATTCTAGAAAGTAGTAGATAGCGAAGCCTTACTAAAGTATTAACTCTAGGACTATAAAATTGTCCTAGAAGAAGGGAAGACTCTACTCTTTAGGCTAATATATTAACTATCGGAGATAGAACTTAAAATATTAAGAGAATAGCTAGATAAGAACTTAAAGAAGAGCTATATCTAACTCTTATTATTACTAGTAGAATTCCCTATACTATTCGCACTAAAGAAAAAGAGACTACTAAGGATATGCGTCGACTACTAGAAACTAAACGATATTATAGTAAAGAATTAATACTCTCTACTAAATATTATAGAACTTTAGGATTAATTATCGTAAGTAAAGGTTTTTATAGCATTAGACCTCCGCAATAGATACTACCTTATTAGAATTAAGAAAGGTAAAGAATAGAAAACAGCGTTCTAAACAAGATATAGACACTACGAATATATAGTTATACTATTTAGGCTTACGAATGCTCTAGCTACGTTTTAAGAACTTATTAATAACGTATTAAGAGTATACCTAGACGTCTTTATTATAGTATACTTAGATAATATCCTTGTCTACTTTAAGACTTAAGAGAACTATATTAAATATATTATAATAGTACTAAGGTGCCTCGACAAGTTTAACCTCCGACTTAAATCTAAGAAGTATAAATTTTATAAGACTAAGATTAACTTCCTAGGCTATATAGTAGGAGCGGACGGAGTACGAATAAGCAAAGATAAGATTAGAATAGTTAAGAATTGGCTACGACTAAGAATAGTAAAGGATATATAGTTATTTCTTAGATTTCTAAACTTTAACTAATAGTTTATTAAGAATTACTTAAAGATCGCTATCCCTCTAATAAGACTTATAAGGAAAGATATACTCTTTAAGTAGAGCTATAAGGTAGAAGAGGCCTTTTAGACGCTTAAAAATATAAGTATAGAACTACTATACTTCTATATATTCTAAGTAAATTAACTACTACGCTTTAAGACTAACGCCTTAGATCTTGCGCTAGGTAGATATACTAGTTAAATATACGAAGGTAAATAGCACCTAATTGCCTACTACTCTTATAAATTTATAGGACTAGAGAAACGATACGACGTTTACAATAAGAAGCTACTTACTATTATTATATACTTATAGCACTAGAGAGTATACGTAGAAAGCTACTTAGAATTAATAATATATATAGACTACAAGAATCTAGTAAACTTTACGACTACTAAAGTACTTAACCGCAGATAGATAAGATAGTTAGAAATACTAGAATAATATAAGTTTAGAATCGTATATATACTAGGAAAGGAGAATAGTAGAGTAGACGCTCTTAGCTAACGATATAATATTGTAGGTACTAAAGAAGTTATTAATACCGCGATACTAAAAGTTAATAAAGATAGATTGCTAGGACTAGCTAAGACGCTAAACGCTATCCTTAATATAAGAAACGATATACTAGAAGAATTATAAGAGGTAATTATTAAATAATACTACGACGACCTAGTACATAGGTACTTAAGTATTACTAGAATAATAGAACTTATCTAATATAATTACGAGTTTCTAGAAATAAAGGATAAGATTACCTTATTTATCGCTAAATATATAGACTATTAGAAAAGTAAGTATAGTATATACGTACTATATAGAGAAATGCAAGCTTAAGAGCTACTATAAGAACTGTAGGTAGATATCTCTATAGATTTTATTATAGGTCTACTAATATTAAGAGACTCTATAACTAATATAGTATACAACGCGATACTAGTTATAGTTAATAGATTTATAAAATAAGTAGAGTATATTCTATTTAGAAACAATTACACGGTAATATATCTAGTATATATTATTAATAACTAAATTATTAGATATTACGGTATACTAAAGTCAATTATTAGTAATAGAGACAAGCTCTTTATATTAAACTTTTAGACAATACTACTTATAGTAATTAGAATAAAAAGAAAGCTATTAATAGCGTACTATCCGTAGATAGACGGTTAGACGAAAAGAATAAACTAAACTATAAAAGTATACTTATAAGTATATATAAACTATTAATAAGATAATTAGGTTATACTACTACTAATAGTATAAATAGCATACAACAATAAGCTTTTAGAGTCTATAGAATAGACTCTATTTTACGTAAACTATAGAAGATACCCAAATCTCTTTACACGTATACTTCTAAGTTAGAAAATAGAAGTAGCTATTGCTACAGCTAATAAGCTTAAGAAAGTATATAAGTCTTTATAGAAAGAACTCGAGAAGGCACAACGCTAAAGCATTTTATATATTAATAAGAAAAGAAAAATAGCACCTTAGCTAAAGAAGAGAGATAAAGTATACTTACTTATAAAAAACCTATAAACTAAATAACTAAGTAAAGGGCTAGATAACGTTAAGGTTAGACTATTTTTAATTCTTAATTAGAAAGAACTAGTTACGTATATACTCGATCTACTACTAGACGTAAAGATCTACCTAAGGTTCTACGTAAACCTTTTAGAACTAGCATACCTAGATACGCTATTATAGAAAACCTTCTATTATAAAATAGAAGAAGAAAATAAATTTAAAGTTAAAAAGATTGTCGTATATTAAGTTGCGGACAATAGTAAGAAATACCTAGTTAAATAGTTAGAATACCTAGAAAGCGAAAATATATAGGAACTAAAATAGAACCTAAATAATTATAAAGAACGTATCTAGGAATATTAGAAAACAAACTTATAAGAGAAAACTATCTAGAAGAAAATATAGAAGTATCGCTAGAGTTAGTAGGCGACATAAGCGTATCTAAGAAACCTAAGATACTCTATATTATAGGCGAGAAACCCTCTAAAGTATCTACTATAGAATAATTAGTAGGCTCTTACGTATCGACGTTATCGCCTAAACTACGTAAAGTATCTACTAAATATATAGCTTTCTTTGTAGTACGCTCTTTAGCCTACTTTAATATTTTCTTATTTTATAGTAAGCGCGAAATAACTTAAGCTAATAGAAGCTTATTATTATCTACCTTCTTTTAATACTCTTTATAAGTCTTATCTAAGGACATCTACGATATATTTATATATAGATAACCTAGATAAGTATACTCTAAATACTTTAAACGCTTACTATCGACTTTAAGTATTATAACGCACTTACAATTATTCGCAAAATAATAATTATAGAGGATAGGCGTAGAGAGACTATTATAATAAATCTTAAGAGTAAGACGAAGATATTCTTTAGACCTAAGAATAGATATTATTAGCTATAGGTATATAGAAAAGCTTAAGAACAAGCTTAGAGAAGAGAAGAATAGTATTATAGACCTTTAAAGAAAGAGGTATAGTAGTTAGGTTAAAGAAGTATAGATAGCTAGTTAACCTACTATATAAGACGTAAGAGTATAGTTATATAACCTCCTTAGCTAAGCCTACGTAAGAAAGAGTCTTAGCACAACTCCTTGTATATACGCTACTAAGAAATACTCCTTATACGTTAGCTACTAAGAATTCCTTAGACTCCTCTAAGTAAGAGCTACGAGTACTATAAGTATATAGTAATAGGTAATAAGCTCTTATAGTTTATTATATTTAACTTAAGTTTTAATCTAAGGATTAGTACTTAATTCTTAAACTCTTTATATATTATATTAATCTTCTAATCGTACTATACAACCCTCTATCTATTAAACTCGCTTAATCTCTAAGAACTAACTCTAGACCTCCTCTCTAGAAGAGATCTTTACACCTTTATATAAAGCTTCTTTTTTCTTAGATAGAAATATAATTAAATCTTCTACTAATACTCGTACTAGAAAAGAGGAAGTATAATATATATTCTCTAGCTTTAGGCTATACTATAGGTTATACTACCTCTTTTCTATTAGAGCCTATCTACTAATTAGAGAGATTCTAACTTAGGTTTTTTAACTTATTAGCTACTCTAAAACCTAGATATAGGCTTAAATCTATATTAAGACTCTAGATATTAGGCTTTAGGCGGCGTAAGCTATATAGTATAGAGAGATTAGCGTCTAAGCTATATTAAACGCCTACTCTAGCCTTTACTACCTCTAATATATAACGCTAGTATAGGACACTACTATTATATAGGTAGGTATATAGACCTAGGCTCTACTAATCTATATTCTAATATAGTCTTAGTAAGTATATACTTAACTACTACCTATATAGCTAAGTAGTAGGTTAGACTCTAGCTATAGCTTTTCTAGCGTAACTTTTTAGTAAAACTAGGCTTATAGTAATACTTAAATAGTTTAAAGCTAATTATCTCTCTAAGGCTATATACTAACGTAACCTTACTAGGTATCTAGCTAGAGTTATACTAGCTTAGCACTTTATATTAAGACGTAATTAGAGCGTCTAAGGCCCCTTTATTACTAATCTATATAATTAATAATATAGTAGATTAAGAATAAGTAGACTAGAAGAGACGTTTACTTCTAAAAGGTTAAAAGCTAAGAAATAGTTGTAAATCGTCTATAAGTAACTCTAATATAAAGATTATTTACTAATAGAATAAGTAAGAGAGTTAAAGTAGTTAAATTCTAAGTAGAGATAGAGCTACTAGCTAGGTAGTTAGAAAAAACGTATTAAAAGGGTCTACTAAAGAATATAGCGTAGAGGCTTAATTATAGGTCTTAAAGAAGAAAGTAAGGTAGATAATATAGCTAGGTAGTATAGTAGTTATATAACTTCTAAGAGAAATAAAAATACCTTATAGTTTTAGTCTAAGCGGCTAATAGAAGGAGGCGAAGTAGAGAGAGAAAAGAGACTATAGTAAGAGAAGAGTAGAATAGTAAGAGAAGCGTAGTTTTATATAATAGAATTAGTATATAGGCTAAATAAAAGTAGTAAGTCGCTAAGTAAGTATCTATTTCCCGCTTTAGAAGCCTCTATTTCTAGATATAGTTCTACTCTTATATATATACCTTAGTATATCTATGTGGCAGTGGAAATGCAGCCGTTTTGGGGGTGGTTTGGCCGCCGCTTTTGGAGGCGTTTCCACCTCGCTTAGCCCCTCTTCTATTGCCGCTTTAAACGAACCCATGCTCGCTTACCATGCTCAGCATAGCCTTCGCCTTGCCGCCAGTGTCCCTGTTCCTGTCCATCTGCCTCCTCGCGGTTGAGGGTGGTGGGAGGGTACTGCGACGCCCGTCAGCGCATCCGTGCAAACCGCAAGAATAGCACAACGCCTACTGTACAACCCAAACTGCCTATGGGCCGGTGCCTACTTAAAGTGATGGCATGCCCACCTTCGTTCCGCCATCGCCTCCTCCCACTTCTCCTCCCACTCCTCCTTCCACTCCTCCTCCCTCACCCTCCTCCTCCAACTGCTCGCGTTGCTGTACTCCACAAAGCGAACCACTATTATAGCGTTAGCCACCTCTGCCGCGATCGAAAACGTCGCTCCGACACGAAACCTCTATCCATCGCGTCGACCCAACCCATCTTCAGCCACCGATTCGGACTCGTGCACGCAAATGGATTCTGACACTTCCTTGTCCTCTGACAGGTACTCGGATCCTGACACTGAGGCGGATACAGACATTGAGCCGGGTACTGGCGAAGATGGTGGTCTCATCCTGGAAACGGATTCAGACCCTGAGTTAGACTCTGAAGCTGAAGAGATACTGAAGGACATTGCTCAATTGAAGGCGGAGGGGCCGGCAAAGCCAAATCATACCACGCATACAGTGAGACTATGGAAGAGGGAAGGCGAGTTCTGGAAGAGGTGAGATTGATGCCACTCGCATGGACCCCGTCATTATATGATCGACTGTTAACCAGCGCACGTTAGGTACTGTGTTAAGATTCAGAAAAGAACCAAGAAATCCCCAGAGGAACAGCTCCGGGCATGTAACCCAGAGACATTCAAAGCGTACCTCCGCTGGCGAAGGAAATATTCCCGGGTTAAAAAGGAAAGCTCAATGCAAAGCTATTGGAAGAGAATCAGTATGTGCTACATGGATCTTACACGCCACAGAATGGACGCTACTATCCTTACTAATGTTTGCAACGTATGATCTGCTAGACCTAGTCTTCCTCTTGCGTAGCAAAGAGCTAATATTGTAGCAGTAGATTCCGACCTTAAGGCTTGATAAATCTAAGAAAGAGAAGGATGCTATATTTGTCTAGGATCTCTACGCCGTTCTTTATGCACTCTAGGTAGACGACACTAAACCCCTCTATAGTTTTATTCGAGTTTAAGTTTTGCTTCTCCTCCTCCTTAGCGCCGCTATAGGTACAAGACTAGGAGCTATTATTGAAAGCGCAAGTAATAAGAATAGCAAAAAGGCACTCTTATTTAAGAACATCGAGCTTATAAAGGTTCGTAGTATCAAAGATTCTAGTTAGAGTACTATTATAGCGCATGTTAATCTAGAGAACATTAAAAACCAGGAAAGAGGTAGGAAGTTATAAGTGCAATAGTAGATGTAGAGGCTAAGAGGTTTCGCTAATTCGTACTGTACTTATAGAAAGAAGTTTACTTTTTACCTAGAAGGAACCCCTGCCTTCTATATAATTTCGTATATTCTTAGTATTAGTAATATAGTTGCAGGGCGAGTGGGCTAGTAGGGCGAGTAGGCTACCTATACTAAGACCCTACCAAATATTCTATTACCTACAGTACAATCGTAATAAGCTAATAACTAAATAGTCTACTAGCTTTAAAGAAGGCTCGATTATAGCTTACGCTTCAGGCTATTAAACGCGACGCGTCGCTAACCTAGAGACGCGCTATAGCTATCTACGACGTATCTTAAGTAACTCTTAGGCGCTAACGTATTAGAATACCTTTTTAACGCAATTATACGCCTAACTTAATAAAGCTTCTTAAGATAGAGGAGGATATAATTATCTAGTATATCCTTAACCTCGACGCGCGAGAATTTCCGCCCTAGCTTACTACTATATAGAATATAGCTGATTCTTTACTAGCTAAGCGCTACTACGACTCTATTAGCCTAAGGTAGGCTATAACCTTTATTAAACGTTGCTCTAAGGTTAAAGTCAAGTTTAATCAAAAGTATAACTATAAGAGAGCTCTCTATAAGAATTCTAAGATTATATAAGGCTAGTTCTAACTTATAGCGAATATAAAGGCTAAGTATAGTATTCTTAATAATAACACCTATAACTTTAACGAGGCTAGCTTTATAATAGGTATAATATTAACTAGAGTAGTAGTTACTACCTCTAAGCGTTAAGGATAGCCGAAGTTAGTATAGTAGAGTAATTAAGAGTAGACTATAGTAATCTAAGAGATTAACGCGATAGGCTAGTTAATTCTACTCTTTATTATCTTTTAAGGTAAAAACTACCTCTCTACCTAGTATAAGGAGGGCAGCGCGCTATACGACTAGGTTATTATAGTCTTAGAGAATAGCTAGATAATAAATAAGCTTAGCCTATAGTAGTTAAAGCACTTTAATAAGTATATAAAGAGGAGGGTTATAGGCGCTTATCGACTACTTATTATTAATAGCTATAAGAGCTATAACTCGCTTAAATTCTAGTAGTACTATAGAGATTATAAGATTATTACTCTCTATATACCTTCTTACTTATCGCACCTTCTATAGCCTCTTAATATAGAGTATTTCTTACCTTTAAAAACAGCGTATAGCCGCTAAGCTAAAAATCTAATACGTAATAAGATTACCTATATTACTAAATTAGAGTTTCTACCGTACTTTAAAGGCGCTTTTAACGCTACGATTATAAAGGTTAATATCTAAGAAGGCTTTTAAGGCGCTAGCTTAGTTCTATTTAATCTAGAGGCTATAATATTAACGCTTAATATATAGCTACGTACTCTACCTCTACCTACTATTAAGGATAGTTTCTAGTAGTCGTAAACTCTAAGCAATACCTTAGAATTTAGGTCGTAATTAAAGCTAATTCAAGAGAGAATTTAAAGATATATAGATAGCTTACCTACGTATATAGTTAAGGCGATTAAAAGCCTATTAAAAGAGGTAGAGATAATAGCGTATTCTCTAGTATTAATAACTAAGCGTAACGCTAAGCTCTAGGCTACTAATAAGGCCTTAAGTAAGCGTAGGTTATATAAAAGAAAGCGTATATAGTAGTAAGAGACCTTAACAATTAAGAAGAGTATATATCTAATAATACTTAAGGAGTTTAGAGCGCGTAGTAATAGAAAGAAGGTAAAGAAGAGAGTACGCGTTAAAGTAGGTAAGCCTAGCTAATAACGCTATAGACGTTATAGCGAGGTAGAGTATAACACGTATATATATAAGTAAGAAGTAGAGATAGATTCTAAGTAGAATAGCCTATTATAATTCTCTATAATAGTTCTAGGTAGTACTCTATAGTCGTGTATAGTACTAATTTTAGTAGAGTCTTAGTATAGATAGCCTACTCGCTCTACTAGCCTACTCGCTCTATAACTATATTATTAGCTAAGACGTATTAAGAGACGAGTTTAGTAGTATTTAGAATATATTCGACCTTAATATACCTATAGGCTATAAAGTACTCTATATTAGGTAGAAAAAGAATCTACTAAACTAACCCTTCTTATACAATATAAGGTATATAGACAAGAGTATTTATATACGAGTACGTAATACGTTTCTATATAGAAAATATTATAATATTTTTATATAATTAGAGCGTATTATAGACTTTAAAAAGTTATTAGAGCTGTACTAATTACGGCGAGCTTCTAGAAGCAATATTAATAGTAAGTCTACTTTAAAGTATATATTACTCTTCTTTTAGCCTAAACTTATAGATATCTATAGGCGCTCTTAACCTAGTAGAACGAAACTAGGTTATAGGTTATCTTAGAGAAATATACGAAAGGTACTATACGCTAACGTATATTACGCGTAACTTCTAGTTAATTTACTTTAGAAGCTCTTTAGAAGACCTTCTTATCTAATCTATTATAAGAATAGGTTTGTCTTAAGATTAACGTATACCTACTAAGCTAGATAATAAGTAATAAAAGAAGCTATAGAATAATCCTACACTTACGGTCCTTTGTTAAGAGTAGGAAAGGTATAAAAAATAGCTTTATAACTAAGGCTTCTATCTACTTAAGATAGGTTAAGGTACTAATCTTTATAAGAAATACAAGGCTATAAAGCGGAAGATTAGTAGTACGTATTAAAAGATATATAGAGAATAGTTAGAAATAGCGATTCGCGAGTTCTATAACTTAATCGACTTAATTAAGATAGCTAGGTAACTTAGTAGAAAGGCTGCGACTAAAGTTCTAACGCTACTAGCTATTAAGTTTAAACTTTAGAAGCGAGCTATAATTACTAGTATACTCTTTAAGCTATTTTAGAACGATAAAGCCTAGGTAAGGTTTATACGAACCTTAGCTATATTATACTATAAAAAAGAGACGCGGTAGCTAAAAGTATTTAAGTAAAAGATAGTAGGTTTAGTTACTTATAAAGCTAATAGCTTATCTTTCTTAAATAAATAAAAGAAAAGTACTAATAGTTTTAAGAAGAGCTCGCTAACTTAGAATAGCGAAATTATAGAAGAAGAGCTTAACGTACTTCTACGTAGAAATATCTTATAGGCTTAGTCTTAGTAGCTATTTCTAACTATAGCCTCTTACCTAATATACCTTATCTATATAGAGAATAAAGAGTTCTTATACGAGTAGAGGATACGCTATATTCTATAAAAGAACGTTCTAAAGAAGTATATAGAGACGTATTTCTAACTCGCTAGACTTTAATTAGAGTTCTAATACTACTACTCTAAATATTCTAATATATTAGTAGATATAATATACTTTAAGAGGCATGCGCTTACTGTTTATAGAGTATCTTATTAATATACGTAATCTTAACTCTACTAGTATATATTTCGAGAGTAGAGAGATAATTCTAGAATAATTCTAGAATATAACAGTCGTGTTAGGACCTATAGGAACTTTATATATCTTTAGATTTTAACCTATTATATATAAAGACTTAAATAGAAATTTATCTTAGCTACGAAAAGTTATAATAGTAGCTACTTCTCTATACTAAATTTTAAGTATAAAATATTAAGGAAGCTACGCAGCAATAGAGTTTAGTAATAAGTACCTAGGTAAGAGATAGCGCACGTTACTATAGTAGTAACTTACTATAGTATAGTCTTTACTAGCCTAGACTCTAGTTCTTCTAACTAGCTTATAGAACTCTTTCTAAAATATAGCTACGAGCTAATAGACTATATCTTCTACTTCTCTTACTTTAGCTATACTCTCCTTATTAGTTTTCTATATATATTTAGGTATACAGCTAAAATATATACTTTATATATATAGATAAGCTATTATACTATAAAGTAAGAGTAATTTTGCAAAGGTAGACATTTGTAGCTTATTTTCCAAGCCTATAATTATACCTTCGCTTAGTTTCTTATACTAGGCATATCTATTTGTTTCTTCTAGCTTATTCTAAGCTACCTAGAGGATCTACTTTATATTAAGGTACAGCTTTAGATTAGGATCCCTCTATCTTCTACTATTAGAAAATACTTTTCTCTATAACCTATTAACGTACGGGATTATCGACTTATAGTATATTATAAAAATTATATCTAAAGTTTTAAGAAAATCGCTTTTGTTAGCTACGATCTCTTTCTTTATCTTAGTAAGCTCTTCTATATTAACGTAGTTCTATTTCTTAAAGCGCTTAACGACTCTTTTCTTATTTAGCCTGTTATAGTAAATATATACCTAGAATAGTACCTAGAAAAACGACTTAAGGTTATATATAAACGAATACTATTCGTTATCTAAAAGTATACTAATTATTATAAACGCTTACGTGCTAGTCTTCCTATACACTTCTAAAGACTTATCTTACTACTCTTTAATCGTAAAGTTAAGGTCTATTAAGAACGTAGGCTAGAAGAGGTTTTTATTATCTTCGTTTACTATAAGATTATTTAGTAATATATTGCGTTAAAGTATACCTACTCGTATATATAATAACTTATACTCTTTAATATATTATTCGAATATAGTAAGTAGACTAGTTTAGGAGCTTACTTTATAGATAGTCTTTTTATAGTCGCGGACGATAATATAGCGGTAGACTTAATTAGTAATAGTACGTTTTATTAGAGAGCTTAAATAAGTGCGCTTACTAGATAGTAAAGATATATCTATAGAACTCGAGAATCGTTTTCGCCTAATAAGGTTATTACTTCTATCTTTTTACGAGGTCTAGCGTCTAGTTATCTTTAGTAGTAGTATTACTTTCTCTAGCTTATAATTTGTCGCCTTTATTACGTCTAGGCCTTTTTATACGTTTACGTAGATATTATCGTCTTAACTACCTATATAAACTATCTTATAGTAGAAGTACCTTATAACGTTTATTATACTCTTCTTAGTTACTACGCGTAGTAGTTCGCCTTCCTCTTTATACTCTAAATACTACTATAAATTCTTAATAACGAGCGGCGTACTAGAATCTTCTTCTTAATAAACTTTCTAGTAGGTTATTACTTAACTAGCGACGTAAGGCACTCTCTTTATAACTCTATTAATAATAAGCTACTTTTTACTATTATTCTACTCGATCTTAATATACCGCTTATCTCTAACTATAATAATTATTAGATTAAACTCTAGCTACTCCTCGTTTATCTAAAGAAATCTAAGTATTATAGATATAAACTATAGTCTATCTTTATTAACGTCGAATTACTTAGAGGTAATACTTCTAAGTTAGTTAAACTTCTATAGCCGTATAAAGAGTTTATAGAGAGTAAAGCTAAGAATAAAGTAGCGGCTATCTTAAGTAGTAAGTACCTCTCTTACGTATTAGCTAAGATTAAGCTATACCTTAAACGCTTTATTAGCTAGCGGGTTACTCTTAAGCTCTCTAAGTATAAGAATCTATAACTAGTAGTACTTTAAGTCTACGCTAGCGTTTAGATTATCTATAAAGCTAATATCTAGCTTATAATTAGTAGTAAAGCCTTATAGAGGCTAATAAGGCTATACTAGTGTTTACTACTAAACTTAAGATACTAGTTAATACTTTTCTATAAGGTCTAATAGCTAGTCTATAAGCGTAGCGAACTAGCTTAGAACGTTCTTTTTCTTTACCTCTTTAGGCTAGCTCTACTAGCCGCTCTCTACTCTATAGAGTAGGCTCTCTTCTTTCTTATACTTATTAAATATAGCCTATATATTACACGGGGTCTAGTCTCTATAGTAAGTAGAGACTAAAAGAAGTTACTATACTTCTCTATTCTAGTCTGCACTAAGGTAGGTAAGCTAGAGAATAGCTACTATAAGAGTTATTAGAGTATTAATAGTTTAACTTAATAATTCTACTCTATATACAATAGAGTAATATATAATAATCTTATTAAGTATAAATAACTTATAAGAAAGTATAATTGATTTTAACTATAATAAATATAATAATAAAAACTATCTATTCTTTATACCTTCGTTACTATATTCTACTATCTATACTATCTACTCGATCTCTTAGATAGTATATATAGCTTCTATCGCTACTATCTATCTTCTTAGCTACTATCTATAGATAGTAGAGTCTTAGCTAGATAGTAGTTACGTAATCTCTACGCCCCGCGTAGATTCTTACCTTCTAATATATACGTCTATTATCTCTTAACGCCGTATCTTTTATTAAGAAAAGACCTCTATCTATTACTTATAATATTATTCCCCCTCTTAGAGTTATTATTCTAATACTCTAGTATTTCGTTTTTCCGTACTATATCTCTAGGTAGAGATTATATATAAGGCCTTAGTACGCCTATTACGTTATAGCCTCTTTTCTTCTTATACCTTTCTAACTATACCTAATAGCTTAACCTCTTAAAAATTCTATACAACTTATAAGAAGACTTTAAGTTAGAAGCGTTATAATTATATTACCCGTATTTAGAGAGCTATAAAAGAGATAGGTTTTCGCTATAGTTACTATAAGAAGTAGAACTTAAAATATTTTATAGAGATATCTACTAGTTAGTATATAGGTTGTATTACTACGCGCGTTCTATATAACCTTTTTATCTTAGAAGAGAAGTAGAAGAAGGTAGAAGATACTAAGTAGAAAAAGCGCCTTACTTTACTTCGCGCTAAAGTAAAAGTTACTTATCTTTATATTAAAGTCGCGGAGGTAGAGAAGCGTAAGCTATCTCTAGCTTATTATAATAAGATTATTCTAGACTTCTATAAACAGCCCTCTAAGAGTCGTTTAGAGAGTATAGCTACCTCTATTAAACTATCGCTATCTAAATTCTTCGCTAATTCTAGCTAGTTATAGGCTAACCTCTTCGACTTTCTTAATTCTTCTTTTAACTTTTCCTCTTTACTTAGGAATTCAAACCTAGATTCTCTAGGTATCGCTAGTAGTATTTATATACTAATAACTTATAGTTTGTTAGGTTTCTTTTAGGTTTCTAAGTATTATAGCTTTCTAGCTATTCTTACTACTTAACTAAGTACTTCTACTAACTACTAATTTTCTATAGGTCCTTAATCTCTTTAACTTTATACTTATTATCTTTAAGCTCTATATCTATTACTAGCTTAGTATTTAGAGGTGCTAGTTCTAGAAGTTTCTTATAAAAGATAGAGTAGATACGTATACTTAGTAGTAGCTAGAGTTTATAGTTTACTAGTCTCTATTTCTCTAGGATTTTAAATAGTCCTATTTAGAGATTATCTAATTTTCTATATAGCCTCTTAGTTTTTAGATTTTATTATAATAGAAAAACTTTATCCCTCCTCTTAAAGATTAGTCTCTTAACTCTTTATTTATTCGCGCTTTAGAATATCGTAAGGTTCCGCTAAGTAATATTCTAGCTTAGTTCTTTATACAATTCTTATATAAGATATACCTTATTATTAGCTTCTACCGCGACACTTTTAATATCTTTAGAATCTTAATAAATAACTAGCTTATATCCGTAGTTTACGTAGTAAGGTAAGTACCTTATCGTTATAGATTTCGTACTATTATAGGCTAATTATACTATTAGTAGAAGTTTAACCTAGTTATTCTATAGCTTATTAGCGTATATTCTTAAGTACTACTCTAATATCTAGTTTATTCTCTCTATCTAGCCGTCTATTTCTAGGTAGAAGCTAGTTAATAGCTTCTTCTTCGTCTCTAATTTTACTAAAAACGTATTCTAGTATTTAGAGGTAAATAGTTTATTATAGTTAGTAATAAACTCTTTAGGTATTCTATATTTAGCTAATACTCTTATAACTTTATAGGCGTATTCTTTAGCTATTATTAATTCTTTAGTTAGTACGAACTTTACCGCCTTAGTTAATTAGTCTATAATTACTAGAATAGTATCGTAAAGTTATATAGATTCTAGTTCTAATAACTTTAGAAGCTTTACTATAAAGTCTATTATTATACTTATCTATAGTCTTTTTAGTAGCGTTAAGGGCTATAATAGGCCGTAGAGCTTATATCTCTTAGACTTATTTATATAATATACTAAATAGTTATCTAGAATCTTCTACACCTACGTTCTTAAACGTAGTATAGCGAATACCTTAGCTAGTCTTCTAACTATTTCTTCTATACTTATATATTCGTATTCTAGAGACTCGTATAGCTAGGTAATAAGTTCCTTTCTTATATATAGAGGTATATATATCTGTTCTCTTTAGATTATATCTTAGTACTCTCTCTTATCTTATAATAGTTTATTAGAGCCTACTATCTTAGGCTTAAACTACTAGTTAGCTACCTTTAGCTACTACTATTATTATAACGTTACTACCTACGCGACTACCTTAGCTACCTTAGCTAGTTCTAGCTAGTTATATCTTAAGCTACTATCTAGTACTATCTTAAATACTATATCGTAGAGTTCTATATACTCTACGTTCTATAAGTCTAATCTTTAACTCAAGACGTCTACTACTCTATTAAGCGTACCTACTTAGTAGAATATCTTAAAGTCGTACTAAGCTAGAGTCTCTACCTAGTAAACCTATTATCTATTAAGTTTCTTAGTCGTTATAAAGTTTATTAGATTCTAGTAATTAGTAAATACTTTAAATAGTTATTCTAGTAGGTAAACTTCCTACTATTCTAGAGTATCGACTATTTCTAATAGTTTCTTATTATAGACGTCGTAGTTAAGTTCTACTTCTAAGAACTTTCTAGAATAGTAGAACACTAGTCTCTATTTCCTATTATTACCTAGCTATACTATTATAGCGCCTAAGGCGTAGTCTAACGCATTAGTCTCGACTTACGTCTCTTTTCAAGAGTCGTATATTACTAGTATAGATATCTTAAGAAATATCTACTTAATACGTTTAAAAGCCTCTTAATATTCCTTTTTCTAATAGAATCTATTTTCTTTCTTAGTTATCTCTATAAGAGGTATCGTAATTTTCGAATAATCCTTAATAAACTTATAATAGTAGTTAGTAAATCCTAGATAGAATTATACGTCCTTAACTATTTTAGAAGTTAGCTAATTCTATATAGCCTATATCTTCTTCGTATCTATTTTTACTCCTTTAGTTAAGATAATAAACTCTAGAAACTCTATTTCTTTTGTATAGAATTCGTATTTTTCTTTCTAAAAGTATAGCTTATATTTCTTAAGCTTTTATAGTACCTTCTTAACGTATTCGATATATTCTTCTAACGTTCCTCTAGAGTACACTAGTATATTGTCTAGATACGCGGTTATAAAGATATCGAGGTATTTATAGAGTACCTTATTAATTACTAATTAGAACGTCGCTAGCGCGTTCGTCAATCTAAATAGTATAACTATATATTTAAAAAGTCTATATTTTATTTTAAAGACTATTAACTACTTAAATCCTTCTTTAATTCTAATCTAATAGAATTCTTCTTAAACGTTAAATTTCGTAAACTACTTAGCTTCTAAGAATTAGTCTATAAGCTCTATAATTAGTAGTAAGAGATATTAGTTCTTCTAAGTAATACTATTTAGTCGTCTAAAGTCTATATATAGTCGCTATTTACTATTTACCTTTTTGACGAATAAAATAGGCGAGGCTATTAGACTACTTTCTTCGCGGATAAATCTCTTTTTTAGGTTCTTTCTAATATACTCTTATAACTTAGCGTTATACTTAAGTATAATTGGGTATAGTAGTTCTAGAATAAGCTTAGTAGCTTCTATTTTCTTAAGTAGTTCTCTAAACTCGTTCGTATTATACTCTTTTAGTATATCTAGTAGTAAGAGTCCTTCCTTTATAGTTATAACTCGCCTTATCTAAATAACTTCTACTTTCTAAGAGTCCTTTATATAGATTCTTATAATCTTATATAGTAAAATCTTGCTAATCCTCCCTATCTAGAGTAAGCTCTAGACTATTAGGCTTGATTTTTCTTTTTATACGCTAGTAACCTTATATATAGGTTCTTAGCCGCGTATTATTTATTTCTACTAATTAATAGCGGGATTATACTTATCTAGCTAATTATATCTAATTAATATATCTTCTATTAGTTCTAGATCTATAATATTAACGTTTATCTAGTCCTTAATACTTACTACTACTAGTAATACTACCTAGGTCTCTAGTCTTATAATACCGTTACTATATACTATAGCGTTACCTTCGGCTAATTCTACTCGTATTAGAGTCTTCTTAACCTAATAGAGAATCTTAAGTTTCTCTACTACTTAAGGTAAGATAAGTATCTAATTAGTACTACTATTAATAGTCGCTATTACTCTATATCTATATACGAAAACGTCTATTTTTAATCTTAGTTTTATTAGTTCTAGATTCTATATATTTTAGAGAGTTATTTTAGAACTACCTATACTAGCGTAACTCTATCTCTAGTAGTATTCTAGTTTTTTAACTATTCGCTATTACCTTTAGGTTTCTTAGGCTAATAGTTTTCGTTATACTTTACGTTGTAGTATATAGTATAGCTATCTTTATAGTAAAAGAACTAATAAAGGTAACTATATAGAACCTCTTTATCTTTCTTTATCGTACTTTCTTACTATTAGTAGGATCGCGTTAGTCTCTACTAATCCTTCTAGTTTTATTTTATAGCGTTTAGCTTACTTTCCTAGAAATAAACCTATTTAGGGTGTATCTAGTATTTCTTTACGTAATATTTACTATTTTTAAGAATTCTATACTAGTCGTCGTCTATACGCTATTCTATAGTCTTACGTTATCCTTAATACACCTTATATTAGAGCTTATACTAGGTAAAGTATAAGAACTAATATTCTCTAGTCTTCTACTTAGGTACCTAAGGTCTTAGATCTTTCTTACTTAGTACTTCTAGATCTTTAAAGTATAGCTACTTATATATAGCCTAGTATATAGTTTTCTTAGCCTCTAGGCTAGTAATAGCGATTCTTCCTCTACGTACGTAGTTCTATACTATATAGTCTATATCTCTATATACTTAGTACCTATATTCTATTAGGCGCTCTTTTACTTTAGAACTATAGACTATCTAGTTAACTAGTCCTACCTCTTCCTCCTATACAACAATATTAGAGGCTATATAGGCGTTTAGTATTAATTTATAAGTCTTATTATCTAGTATACGAGCCTTTTTATATAGCTCTATATCGCTAACGTCGTCGTTAGATAGACGTACTTATTCTAGGTAAGAAGTTCTTATATAGATTATTCTAATTCTTCTAGTTCTTTCTTTTCTATTATTCTCTAGGTAGTCTCTATAGAAGTATCCTACTTTACTATATTATAGATATACTCTAGTATCGTATTGTTTCTAACGCTCTTTCTAGAATAATCTATTAGAATTCTATCCTCTAGAGTTTTTCTTCTTATTTCTAGCCTTCTTCTATACCTTACCTACTATTACGATATCTCCTTCGCGGTCGTACTTAACCTAATATTAATACTTTTTAGTATTAGTAATAGATAGTATTATTTTTAACTTCTATTATGCCTATTTCTATAGTTAGTTATTAATCTAGGTTACTAACTTAATAAGTAACTATAAGTTCTCTAGCTTTTTATAGTATACTAGGCTATCCTTAATCTAATTCTTTAGACTATTTTTAAATACTATTCTAAGTGCCGTATTATTCTAGTTAATTTATAACTATAGCTATTTAAACTTAGCTATATAGGTTAATACTAACTTAGTTTACTTTAAGTAAGTAATTGCCTTCTCTACTTAGTTTTTAGCGTCTACTTCTCTAAAGATTTGTCTAAGTTCTTTCTTAAAGTTCTCCTAACTCTTAAATAGGTTTTACGTATTATCTTTAATTCCTTTAGTTATTAGGCTATAGAGATAGTCCTCTATATAGAGTTATATCTAGCTAGCCGCTTTACCCTTTATATATATATTTACTATAAGAATTTTCTTCTAATTGTTTAGTATATCGTTAAACGTATAGTATAAGTTAACGTTTATAAGAAATACGTAGTGTTCTAGTCTCCCGCCTTCGTACTTCTTAGATAGTAATATCTTAGATTTCGCCTATTTATACTATTTCTTATTTAGCGTAGCTAATAGTTAAGCTATTAACTAGTTAGTAAGTTCTATTATAGAATTTATCTATCTAGCCTAAGAGCGTAGCTATCGTTTAAGATCTTTAAAAGACTTAGCTAAGACCTCTTCTTTGTCTTTATCTTTAGAGACTTCTTAGTCTAGTATTTTATCGTCTAGTAGAGGTAGTTTAGTTATTCTCTAGACTAGCGTAGCCTAACTTATCGTTGCTGCTACTAATATAATACTTTTCTTAACTTCTTAATTAAATAACCTATTTTATTAATATCTATCTACTAGATCCGTAGGTAGTTAAAGTATTACATAGAGTCTAGTCTCTATAGTAAGTAGAGACTAAGAGAAGTTACTATACTTCTCTATTCTAGTCCGCACTAAGGTAGGTAAGCTAGAGGATAGCTACTATAAGAGTTATCTAGCGATCTTTAGTAGAAAAGAGTTATTAGAGTATTAATAGTTTAACTTAATAATCCTACTCTATATATAATAGAGTAATATATAACAATCTTATTAAGTATAAATAACTTATAAGAAAGTACAATTGATTTTAACTATAATAAATATAATAATAAAAACTATCTATTCTTTATACCTTTGTTACTATATTCTACTATCTGTACTATCTACTCGATCCCTTAGATAGTGTATATAGCTTCTATTGCTACTATCTATCTTCTTAGCTACTATCTATAGATAGTAGAGTCTTGGCTAGATAGTAGTTACGTAATCTCTACGCCCCGCGTAGATTCTTACCTTCTAATATATACGTCTATTATCTCTTAACGCCGCATCTCTTATTAAGAAGAGACCTCTACCTATTACTTATAACACTATACTACTAGTCTTAGACCTAGGACGCTTCTAAAGTAGGCTTTAAAGAAATTAGAGATATCGACGTATAGCTATCCTAGCTTCTCTTTTAGTATATTATCTACGTATTTATAGTACTTAGTCGAGTTCGCAAAGCTACCTATATTAATAGATAGAGGTGTTTGTTAGAAGGACGAGGTAGGGTAGAGTAGAAGCGTAGATTTAATAACTATATTATATACTCTATCCTAAACAACCTTATTAGGCTAATTATTAAGAATTATATTAAGTAGAGGTCGTATCTATTTAGCGTCGAATTCGTTAGAGCTAACTACTATATTAAGCTATAAGAGATTATAGAAGAGGTTTCTACTCCTATTCTAAGAATATAGGAGTCGAGCGGTAGAGAGAGCTTATAAGGTAGATATAAGAGTAACTAGTAGGTCTTAGGTTTCTATATATACGTTAGAAGTATAGTAAAGATATTTAACTTATACTACCTTTATAGCCTACCTAATCAAGCGCTTACAAAGAGTTAGAGACGCTAATATCTTTATATATTAAATTAAAAGTATTGCGAAACCTATCTAGTCCTTTACCTATTAGTTTAGACTCTATAATTCTTAACTATAATTGCGTAGACATTCTTAAAGAGACATATAAGCTACTAATAAATTACTAAAGCGTTATTGCGTACACGATTACTTATAATCCTACGTAATTTAGAAGAGATAAGACAAGACTAAAAGTAATAAAGAAAGACCTACGCGAAGAAATATATACGCGTAGAAAAACCTATAACGTAAATAGTAATAGTTAGAGAAGGTAGTAGAAAATACGTAATAACGCGTAGACGGGCCTCGCGCAATAGTAGCACTTTAGCTTACTATACTATACCTGTACGCAACTCGAGCTACTCTAATATAAAGTCGATAATATAGAAATAAGGCTATACAGCTACCTACAAAAGCGATTACCTTGAGATTTCTTAGTATATTAATATATAGAGGCTTATAAAGCTTTCTAGCTATTTAGAGTATTTATTAAGTAGCCGTATTAACTATATTTAAGTACTTTTATATAGCGAAGACGGCGGCGTAAGTATAGCGTCGTTCTAACTTCTAGTAGCTATAATATAGCGACGCTTTATTAGAGTTTTTATAGCACTATATAAGGCTTTTTACTTAGGTCTATTAAGTATATTATAAGATTTTTATATAGTTATAGCGTCGCGCTATTACTTTTTAAGCTTCTAAGTTATAGCTAGTTCCTTAGTCCGCGCTTTCTTCGCCTTACGCCTCTCCTTAGCGGTATATTATCGAGCTACCTTTACAGCCTTAGCTTACTACTTTTAGTATAACTTATAAGCTACTTTTAGGTCTCTATTATAAGCTTTTTAGAGTTGTAGCTACTCGGCTTCGTCTAGTTTTATAATATAGACGCCTTGTTTAGAGCGTCTCTACGGAAAACTAAGACTTACTAATTAATTAGGCTAGAGCCTTACCTACCTAGAGAGATTAGAGGCTATAGTAATTTTTAGCCTTAATATTTATTCGTTTATTAGTATATATATACTTTAAAACGAATACTAGTAGTATCTTCTTATAGTCGCTCTAATTAAGAGGCAAGACAAGAAACTATACAACTTTACTTAGACTTATTATAGAATCTAGTTCTAGTTTATAGGCTAGTATATTAGTAGAGTATTACTAAGACATATAGAGACGACCTTATATCTATTTAAAAGGGCTAGAACAAGTAGAAGCTTCTTATAATTATAATTCTTATACGTCCTACTAGATAAATTGCCTACGCTAAAGCTTATATAACCTTAAGATTCTAGTTTATAAATAAGAACACGGCTACGACTATAGTTAGTTAATAAAATAAGTACTAATACTTAGAATATACGTTATTACGGAACGCTTTAAGGTGTTACGTTAGAATTCTTACGCTAATAGTAGAGTAACTAAAATTCTATAGCGGTAAATCCGCTAGTATACTTAGCTTAGAGTACTAACGCTTAAGTAGTTATAGACGTTTATTAAGGCTACGACAAATATTTCTACTAGTATAAGTTCTATCTATAGTATTCTATTTATTTATTTAGGCTCTAGATAACGGGCTATAGTCTATTTATTAGAGAACTAGCTATTGCCTATACTTAAGTAGGTTAACACTATTCTTTTATACAGACCTATTTATTAAGTACTAACACTAAAGCTATCTATCTCCGCTAACTACTCGCGCCTAGTTTAGTATAGTCGCGATATACTTCTTACTAGCTCTATTTCGCAACCTATAGTTATTAAAGTAAATATCGATTACGCTATCCTTTCTTTCGCTACTAATAGCTAACTAATATTACCTCTTACGTAGTTATCTCTCTTTCTCTACTAAGGTCGCTTCTACTCCTTCTTAACACTCTTACAATCTTATTCTATTCTTAAACCTTATTCTATAGCTAGACGTCCTAAGAGATTACTATAATTTTCTCTTCTTATACGATATTTTTAGGCCTCCGCTAGGCATCTATTACAGACCTATAATACTAGGCTTAGAAATTATCTATAAGCGTAACTATCTTCTAGTTCGCCTTAATAGTAAATAGCTTTATTCTTTCTTATTTATTATCTAACCTGTTTTTAGGCTTTTAAAGAAGAACCTCTAAATTTAGTAATTAACTTTAAGGACGTAGATAACAACCGCGTTAGAATAATTATAGGTAAAGGCTAGATAGTATACTAGAAAGGATATAATATTATAGTATATAAGAAGAACAGCAAAGGGAAGGAGACAATAAGAAAACTTATTAGTATACCTAATAGGTAAGAGATTTTAGAATCTAGTACTAAGCTATACGTTACCTTTAAGGAAGTAAAAGAAGAATAGTATTATTATATAGTAAAGAACTTATATTTTATTCTAGGTATATAATTTATTCTATATTTAAAGGCCTCCTCTTATACCTAAAGATAAGTTAATAATAGCTCTATTTTTTATAAGGATTATTAAGACGTATTCTATTATATATTTTATCTCTCTCTTACGTATAGAGTATTCGTTAATTACGTCGTATATCTTATAACTAAATACCTTATCAATCGCTTTATCCTTAACGCCTTTTAGAGTAATTTTAGAGGTTTTAGTAGTTAGAGTTATCCTATTTTCTAGAACTATATATAGAATATATTCTACCTACTTTAGTTCTATATTAAACAGATCTATAGTAAGCTGTATAATATCCTATTCGCGAATATCTAAGCTTATAAGGTAGTTAACTAGTCCTCTCTAGCTAGAAAACACTATTATTATAGCCGCTTTTAAGTTCTCTTCAACTAAAACTCTTCTAATCGTATAATATATATACTCGTTAAAAATTTATACAATTCCTCTTAATAAGGCGTTTTTAAGTATAAGTTACTCCTATATAGCGGTTAGGTTTAGATTATTTAATAACGTTATAGATACTACCGCGAGTAAGCTCTATATCTTATTAGAAGAAGCTCTACTATTTATAGAAGTGTACTGCTTATTAATACTCTCTTTACCTTAGAGTAAAGTTAGGCTTATACTTCCTTAAGGTTACTAGCCCTCGTCGATAATAGCCTATAAATCTATCTTATTTAGCATTTCGTTAATAGTAACGAAGTAGGACTATTTATCTTCTATAGACTTAGGTATACGCTAAATAAGAGTAAGAGAGTAAATAGTTTGATAGCTAAGCGAGGAATAGTCTTTCTTACTCTCTAGGTTGCGAACGAGGTCGGCACGATACTTAGTTTTTATATTAACTACTTTAACTTAACCTAGAGCGATAGCGTATAATAAGATAGTATAAGGACTAGATTTACGTAGAATATCGTAGAGAAAGTACTAGTACGCTCTACGTTTTGGAGACCTCTATAAGCCTTTTAATACTTCTATAGCCTCTATAACGCGCCTAACGTAGTAAGTATCTAAGGAGCAAAGAATCTTAAGATACTCTTTAGCGTTAATAATCTTATTCTACGCCTCTTTAGTGCTAAGTAGTTTCTAAGACTCTATCTTCTTTATTAGTCTTGATATTACTAAGAAGATGTAAAAATTAACTAGAAATTAAGTAGAATCTTAGTAGAGTTCTTAGTAGAAAATAGTAGGCAAACGAGGGCTAGAACTGGCGGGAATTATAGTAGTAGTAAAGTTAATAATTTAGAATTTAGTAGAGTAAAAGCAACGCGAAAGTAGTAAGGAAGTTTTACGTTAAAAATAATATAGAAGTTTATATATAAGATATTGTAGAAGATAAGTTAGCAAATATTTAGATAGGGTAGTAATAGAGGTTTACGTAGCACTTTATATAGGAAATAGCTAGTAAAATTATTAGTAACGTAGATTGATATCGTATATGCGCTAGCGCTGCCTAGGTTAGGCGAGCTCTCTATATTGTCTATAAATAACGCTATATCGATTTTCGTTCTATTGTATCTATACGAATTGGAGATCTAAATGTAAGCAGTATATCTATAATATAAATACGCATAACTTAGCGTAATCTCAAATAGAGTAGCGAATGCGTGCAGCACTATTTAGGGCGAATTAATATAGAAATAGTCTAAAGTAAGTTAAGAGACTCTCTTATTCGACTTTACTATATAGAGATAAAGTCTATTCAAGTGAATAAATATTACTTTATAAGTAGGAAATATATATAGGTCTTAGTAGATCTAAATCTTCTAAGGCGAAGATTATTTATTAGATTACTAGTAGTAGTGATCGCTCTATCCTCAAAGACGTAATAGTGTAGAAACAATCCTTATATATAGTATTCTAAGCCGATATTAACGCCAAGTATAGTTCTTTCTATAGACGCCTTTACAATCGCAATTGTCTCTATAGTAGATACTAGATTTTCTTATATAGAAGTGCTCGAAAATACTAACTAGACAAGGAATCTAGTAAAATATAACTGTAGGCAAGAAGAGTAAGAGAATAGGGTATAAAGTCTCGCGATTAGTCTTAAGATACTTATTCTTACTAGGCTAATTTACTTCTAGACGTTTATTTATGTAACGCCCGCCTAATACGCTTCTTTTACGTAGATCCTATTTTTCTAGGTTTCCTTAGAAGTAGTCTACTATAAGATACCTTTATCAAACCTAGTACTTTTATCTTCCTCTAGCAAAATAAAATATACACTATTAAGTGTTTACTTGAGCGAGCAAATAGCATTACTATATTAAGGCGGAGGTAGTAAGGTAAGGCTAGCTATACGTTTCCTTTAAATATTATGCTTATTCTTAATAAGAAACTAGTTTACCTGTTATATCTAACTCTAATAACTACTCGAACTCCTCTGCCTCTAATACCTCTAATGTAATAGGCTATTAGGCTACTAGTCCTCTAGTAAACTCTCTTATTACGTCTAGTATTTAGTCGAACTACTTCGCCTCGAGTATTAGTACCTACGCCGTTAATAGAGGACTCGTAAATAGCAATTACTAAGCCTAGCGCACAACTCTAACTAATAGTAATATTAATAGCGACTAGTAAGCTAGAGATAACGCTCTAAATAATTAAAATAATACGCCGCCCTCTATAGTTAGGACGGTAGATTATATAGACAATCCTACTATTCGAAGGCTTTATAAGGCTTTCCGCTCTAATGTACTGTAACGTCCTAGAGGGCCTTTTATACGTGTAAGTTCTATAGCGCGCCAAATAACTACTAGAGATAGATAAGAGCTTGGTTTATAGCCTAACACTTCCTAATTAGAAAGCGCTTCTAATAATAACTAGTCTACAACTTCGGGGCCTAACGGTTTCGATCTTTTCAAAATTCCCTTATCTATAACCCCGATAGTTGCTATTATAGACACTTTAGTAATACTTAGTATATCTCAAGACAACTACTTTAGCCTATCTAGTGCCCTACAGCCTAGTCCTCTATAGGCGAACAGTTCCAGATCCCTTAGAGTTTCTCAAGCAGCTAACTTTACTACCTTTAGCTTCTATATAAATAAATTATTATTACACCCTATACGTCGTTCGGCGCCGCCTACCAGAACGGCCACACTCTCTAGTTATCCTCTTAGAGAAGCAAGCGACGCAGCTACTATGCTCAACTCTACCCCACTCATCAACGGAAGACCTAGTAACAGCGACCAACACCCTTTATATTCCCCAAGAGATTTAGAGTTAAGAGGCGACAACTCTAATACAGCTAGGAGTATATATGCTACTATCCATTCTAAGGCTAACTATACCCACCAACAAGCCGAAAACAGCAATAGAGATGTTATTAAAAATAGCCATAGACGAGCGCAGGCCAGCCCAGGCACACCAATAAATACTCCACCTTCAGTCAACGTAAGCGAACTGCGATTAGGCCCGGTAAGCAGGGAGTTATATACTAAGCTTACGCTTTTCAGCCAGTACAGCGAAGACGAGCCAAGCAGAGCTGCTCCAGACGAAGACACTACAGTAAGCAGCTCCACAGCCCCAGTAAGGCGCCTTAGTGTTGTTATTCGGCATGAACTCGCTAACTATAGTAATAGACAAGCACCAGCCCGCCCAAATACCCCGTTACAGCTACAGACCACAGATTCACGGCTGCCGTTCGACCGTTCTAGTTACTATTTGGGTAGAAGGGCTAGCAACGCCAATCTAGTTCACGGTAGTACGCCCAATAATAGCACTCGCGACAGCACGCCCAGAGACAACAGATACCCAACACGCTTGAGTAATTATTTGCTAGGAGCATCTTTATTAAGCGAGGATAGAGAAGCATAGACTAGTAAACTTATCGTTCCTCCTAAGAACGCCATTAAAGGCTAGAGACGTCCAAACTACGTATGGTAGAATATGAGCCTAGTGTTATTTGAGGGAGTTATAATATCCTATAACGTGCTTAATAGCGATGAGAATGGCCTGTACTCTGAAAGTGATATAGAGAACTTCTGGTCGAACACAGCCCTCGATACTTCTGCCTTAACGGACTACTAGGATACTGCTTACCTCATTTCGTATGGACACATCTCTAGCAGCGAGCATCTAATTGCGATAAGTATTACTAGTAACGTCCTAGAGAGCGGAGGTAATCCGACCTACCTGACTGATTATATGGAAGAACTGTTAGTCGAGGAAAGAGGAAGATGGACTTATGCGTTCGTCGCTGCTCTGGTCGAGAGCAACGCACGCCTGGACGTTCCTTTAGTCTCTCTAACTTAGAGTGATTAATAGGATCGTGCTTTGTTAGCGGTTAATAATAGTAACGTTAATAGTCGCGACTGCTGAGCTCCTAGGACTGGAGGATCCTTGAGATAGATGAGTACTGAAGAGAACGAGGCATTCTGGATTGAGTTTGACGACTCTAGATACAGTTGAGGTTCCAGTTAAAGGTCATACGTAGGTAGAGTGTGTGCGAATAAATGGGAGATTGGTTGGAGAAGCCTAAGCGACGTGGGAAGAATGCGGATAAAAAGGCACTCCTTTTGCGTTTGCTTTCGTTTAGGTATATAGCTAAACTATCTACTTCATCAATACGTATGAGCCATCGAGAATGATTTATGAGTTGTCCTAGTAAAGATGAGGGAGGTATCTTCTGAGATATAGCCTAAGTTGGGGATAACGTAAGCGCCGTGGTAACTAATTTCTGGCTATAGCACGTTCGATGACGTGCACAGAAGCTAGGAAGCTAGTTCTGGTACTCTTTTGCGCGTTACAATATTAACATAGCTGTATGCTGTGCTGCATCGTGAACTTGTTCTATAGCTGTCGCGCTCACAGCCAATTAACGGATCATCGAAAAGCTGGGCGCGTTGGTTGACTTAGCAACAGCGCTACGCAGTTAGGGAGCTAACGATATAACCGCAGCTAAGGCGGTGAGCCTTTGTTGCTCTTGACTTCGTAGGAGCAGTTAGACCCGTCGCGAAGGTTATGGGTATCTCGTAGTCTGCTGATCTTGGTACGGATTAGCTTGTGCGAGCGTGTAGGGCTGGTATTGTGGTAGACATGTGCGAGAATGATAGCTTATTGTATGACTAAGCTAAATAAGCGAACAGGTCTAAACTGGACTAGTTTCTTATTGGCTACTAGCCTAAGCTCTGTAGGATACTGAATGTGTATCTGGAGATTCGATTATCTAAAATGCTCCTCCTACTGAGGTTCCGTTGGGCGAGTGATGAGATTTACCCTACCTTCTCGCGCTAGATGGCGTGAAAGCTTAACTCTGTGTAGCTAGACCGCGTTTGAGAAATTATATTTAGGTATGGTACGATCCTCTCGTGCTCTATATATACTACTAACTCTTCTTAAGTAGCGAAAAAAAAAAACCGTTGAATAGCTACGAACGCACGCTCTCGTCCTCCTTATGCCCGAACACCTGGCGGCATACCTACTTAAGAAACTACCACTAGACCTTCTAAAAGAACTTGGGAAATAGCTTGAGGATAATGGTACTTTCGCGCTAGGAATCTAAAACTTTGATAAATGTATAAACTCAGACTTAACTGAAAGAGTGCGCTAAGTGTGGGAAAAGATAAACGTATTGTTCGCCTAGATACAGGGCACGAGTAATGTAAGTGGCACTACGCTATGGTTGAAACCACTAATTATATTTATAGCCTCTAAAGCTCTGGGGTATTTTAAGATTATAACGTAGAGGTGGTTAGATGATGAATACACGCGGGCAACTTGTTGTTTCTATTCGAAGGATAAAGGACTCGACTCTATATATTTAATAACCTAATGGTGTATCTACGGAATTTGTACTTGGTAAGGCGATGTATTTGGCGCCTAGTAAGCTAGCATTCATTAGCGATGACGTGGAGTTCTTCTTCGTATACTAGCGTCTATAGTACTTACCTTGGGAGCTGTAATAATTCTGCTTGAACTAAAAACTGTACAATAGATGAACTACTAATGTTGTCTATGAAACAAGTAGTTGTAGTGAAGATGTAGGTCGCTAGGTTTTATTTACTGGCTAAACGTCTGCAAGTCCAATTGCTGTAGAGGTATTACTGAACAGCGTGAAGTTAGTAGGCTAGAGAAGCTCTGTACAGGAGATACTAAAGTCCGAGAAATTGGTGGGCTGTAAAAGTACTGTGGGATTACTGAACTGCGTAAAGTTGGCCGTTGGCTAAACGTCGTTTGAGGATGTGCTGTGACTAGTATACGTAGAGGCTTGCTCTGTCTCCCTATTTACTATAATATTGAGACTTGGGGGAGGCCTGCTTGTATTATTGTTTCTAGGGATGCGAACGGTTTCGCTGTTGGCGTTACTACTCTGATAGTAAGATCTGCCGCCCTAGTCATAATTCCCTCCTCTTGTATTTCTGCTATGATAATGTTCCTGCGGTATAGGTGTATCTACACGAATGTGGGGTTAGCTGTGAGTATAAGTGTGGAATATAGTTATGTCTTGCCTTGATGTCGCACAATGCTACCAGACGTTGTATGAGAGGCTTGATGTTCTAAGAGTATGCGAGCTTGCGTGGTAACTATACCGTTATAACCATCTAAAGATGTCGCTGCTTGAGACATTAGTGAGTAGGCAAGTAGTATGGTTGTGAACCTACACTTATTTGAGCTGCATAACCGCCGCTGTTTTGAAGCTTGATAGTCAGGTGCCTGCTCTTTGTACACCTTATAGGCATCTAGTATTAAGGGTGAGATGTGGGTGGCTACCTTGAGTGCGTTAGGGAGCACTTTGAGTGCTGCTATAAGTTTTTCGATTTTCATCCTACAAAACGACCAGTGCGTAATTGCGATAAAACCTATAAAGCTGGTATAGTTGTTAGAGGAGATTAGGTTTATCTTTTCAATGGTAAGAGCTCTAAGTCTATTCTGGATGGCATCGCGTACGACGCTGATATTCTGAAGAGGAAACTTTGCAGTAGCGTACGTTACGATTGAGTTGGTACTCCGCTTTTTCCTACGCATGTTCGCGCTCTGAGAAGCGTCGAGAAGTCGATTTGGGTGGGCGTGGATGTAATCTTTAGCTAAACTTCGCTTGGCTATTATACGCCGAATGTCGCATCGAAGGTCAACTGTTCTGGTGTTGCTATCAGCGACTCGAATGTTAATGAGGCGATAATTATGATTGGGGAGTTCTCTAATTACTGTGTCTGCCTTGTTAACCGCGTAGAAGTGTTCGAGTTCTTTTAGTTGCCTGGTTGAAAGACTAATGTTTTCTATCGGCTTCGGTTTCGAGGACTTTGGGTTTGAGGCTTGAGTGAGATGGGACTTTAGTCGCTCAATACTCTCAACTTGAGCAAGTTCATCAGGTGAAGTTTGGCAAAGAATATTGACGGCATTAGTAAGTCGGTTCATATCGCCTGTCTAAAAGGGCGAGTAAGTTAAAGAGGGCGAAACATCTATTACGTTATTAGTCGATGCCCTCTAGCAGACAAGTCACTCACGGGTCGGTGCTCTTGCAGGTAGAAATTGTGGCGCGCGGGATATGCATAGATCATAGCAGGCACGAGTAATGATTAGCCTTTTCGTTGATATGTTAACGAAAAGGCCAATCATAATCCTTAGTAGTTTCGAACAGGAAAAGCAATGCTTTAGTGGCGCCTCTTGCCAAACCATTAGCACACCAGGAGTATAAGCAGTTGTTACTATACGCCCTATATTATGTATTTAGCTCAACCTTACGTTCGTCATTATCAGGAAAAGTCAGGGTAATCAATGCCTTTTTTTAAATTTGTGCATAATTCAAACGCTTACAATGAGCTCGACACTCGATCCTCTACACTTGCGAGGCGCGGCTACTAGTACCCACATCCGCGTCTCGCTTCCCTCACCACCAACCCAGTCGACCGAGGCCACTCCAGAGCGTTTCTTTTCTCGGATCATCCATAAGGTTTTAGAGATTATTTGCCCGAGAGCGGGCAACGATCGCACGGCTAAAGTTCATAATATATCATACACATGCCGCAACAAGGCTGAGAATTGGGCCTCAGTTATTGCCTTACCGCTCTTCCAGTCCTTCACCAGTTGCCTTCCTACACGAAGGGTCTGTACTCTCTATTAGCCCCGAAGACATAATAGCCCAAACTCGCAAATCTGCATACACAACGGAGGTAGATAAGCCTATCCCTGCCTTGTTTAGATCTAATCATCACAGGAACGGAGAGTAGTCACCATCGAATGGATACGAAGAGAGGGACCTTGCATATTTTTCTAGGCGAAGGTTGTAGATAGCAATGGTCCAGACACGAAGCTAGAGCACTCGCTCATATTCAGCGAGGAAGAATTTAGATCCTTAAAAGGTGCCCAGGCCGCCCTAGCAGCCTTTCATAGAGGAAACAAGATAGAAGATAAGAATAAGGATAGATATTGCATCTGTGTTAGATAGTTCCTACCATACTTCACATCTTAGCTCACACAGTTCCTACCTAAAAAGTACAGTCTTGCCTTTACATACGCTAGTGCTGCTCCGCCTACAACTATCCCTCCGGCCACAACCAACACTAACACAGAACTACTCGTCCTCGAGAATAACGTAGCTTCCTACCCACCTCGTAAGTCACTCCCACTCATATCGACCTTACTCGCATGGTCGTAACGATCTTGACTGTAGCTATCTAGCATAGAAAGCTAACTTAGCACAGGAAATCATATACACAGAAGACCAGCAGATCAAATACCTACACTAAGCGACACTACCACCAATCTAAACTCGTCTACAGGTCCACCACAAAGCACAACAGCGTTCGCTCTTCCCAGCCCTACTTCCGAGACGCCACTTGTGCGCACCGCTCCATCAGATAATTACTCTCTACGCACAGTTACTTCAGGCTTCCTCGTGCCTCCCAGAGAGTATAGCATGTGCGGAAAGATATTCCATCGTCAACACCTCTTTAATTTCCACCAGAAGGACCATAGAAGGCAAAATCTAGTAGAGGAAGCGACAACAGATCAAACATCTAAGTCGAGCCACATTATCAGTGTCCCATCATCTACAGCATAGCACACCTCTTCCAAGACATTCGTGCAGGAGCGTCAGCCATAGAACCACTTCCCTCGATATCCAACTCCTAACGTTACACAACAATCAAGAAAAGCGGCAGATACCTCTCTATTTATTAACGTCCACGACTTACTCTAGATTGATTATATAGACGCAACTATACAAGGTGTTTACAGGATAAGAGTTCTCGTACGCACTATCTCCAATACAGTTCAGCTTATGCCAACGGTAAGTTTCCTTACGCTTATTAGAGAAGAGAGTACCACAGAACAGGTAGAAGATATTATAGGTAGTCATGCTTACAACGGAGCACTGCGCCTGCAAGAGATAGGCCATTACATGCTACTATATTCATTTTAGATCAACCATCTCCAACTTAAAGATCTTGTACCTAAGGAAGTTAACCGCCGTTTACTAGAGTCAGGCAAAGAGTATCCGCCCACCTATCTACGTACCTTTAGCTCTACATAAGAAGAGCGATTAATTCATTTAAGCCATTCTTATAGGTAGCCATATAATACAACCCTTTTCTTCTTAGCATAATTATGTCCACAAACGTCTAGCCACATCAGAAGCAATCCCGCCCATCAACATACACCAGTCGTTTCTCGTGCAGCCATACATACAGTACTAATTCTTTGACATACCTGGCCGACCGGGGCGGCCTTAGCTAGAGAGCCTCACAGGTTGCCTTCCTACAGGTACTTGCTGAACTATCGCTAAAAGCTCTTCCTTAGTGTCAATTAGGTTTACGATAAGCACTAGAAGGCTTCTTATAATTGGCTGTAGTCTATACTACGCGAACAATCCATAATATGCCCAAATATGGCCACCTATAGAAGCAGTTCGTAACATAGATAGTCCATAAAGAAAGGCCGCCTTATCGCGATAATCATCCCGGATACTGACCTGTCCCGTTAATCTGATGCGCAAGCGGGGAGAGCTGCTTTGGTCCAGAATGCATGCAGGGGTGGATATTGTTAAGCTGCTCTCTCACCGCTAATTCATGCACTGCTAGTAGTCCGCGTATGTCTACCTAGACCTGCACCAGTATTGCCCTCGAAGCCACCAGAGAGATCGATTGGCGGTGAAAGAGTGCCCAGGCATGGTTCGTTGTGTTGGTCGGTGTTTATGTCGTACTATGTATGCAAGAATGCTGCAAGTAGTTTCAACGTGGCAGTTTGGTGTGGAAGAAACGGCACAAAGGGAATAGCTTGATGAAGGACGTATGGTTGTTGTGGAGCTGGACACGGCTCCTCACTCGAGGAGCGGTTTTGACATGATAAAAGCAACTATTTCTCTTGTAATAAGAAGCCTGGGATTATCTATCTCCTTGGCTTCGCCGCACTCTATATCTTGGTTTACCGTTCCACTTTCGAAGCATCTCCTTCCGCGATTTACCGCCCCCATCATGCTTAAACCTTCTTGAAGTATTTCAGTCCGCCCGACGACACAATCAAATCCGCTCGAGACTGGCTAGATCGGCCTCCAATATCGGCAAACTTTCTGAAGTTTCTACATGACTTGAGGAAAGTCAACGTCACCGTAACGATTCCGTTTCGCATCGTCCAGGCATGGGCGTGTGAAGAGGAGAACAAGGAGGACATTGTTTACATCGAAGCCATATTGCCCGAGAAGGAAGAAGTATTTCCTGAGGTTCATGTCATGGAGAAAACCGACACTGTGGAGGGTAAGCACAAGCTTACGCGTTTCCTCGTCTGTTTTGAAGACTACAAGCAACTTATAGTGCGACAGAAGCATCAACTTGGTCTGTCTTGACTTCACTTAGTAGAGCGCTGTTAACAGAGAGCAGAGCACGAGTGCCAAGGACTGGATGCCATCAATCAGGCCCTTATTGGTCGTATGGACAAGGACCATTTCAAGTTCTACACTACCAACATGCCTCAAAAAATGCATGACCAACTCAAAGAAATTCATCTGGAAAACGGTCTGTTACTCAACTCCGATAACACTGACGAAAAAGGGTTGATCAAACTGATCGGGCAACACCAGAACGGAAATCTTGGAGCGTAGGGGGGTTCAGTACATCGCTTGTAATAGATGGACGTAGACACGGTATCCAATTGCTCTTTCTTCATTTGATGCTCATCTGACCCAGGGCCGATCCTTACCACTTAATCTGAAGTGACTAGTTATAATGATGTGCTGACGACATGCATGGTGGAATGCTTCCTGAGACTTACCGCGGGGCATGTTGCTCACAGCTACGACGTCTGGAAAGCGATGAGATTTTGCACGTGTCTGGTTGGAAGTGGACATTATACAGTTCATTTCCCTGCTCATCATGTCATCAGGCTGGCGCATTCAACTCGTTACAGCCACAAAGCAAGGCGCACGGTCCCTAAGCTAAGATACGCTTTTGAGAGGATGCGAGCGCGGAATGCACTATAGCTGCTGATTGTGGTCGATACGTCCTGGTCGTATTAGTGTAGCGTCGAGTGTGTCGAGTCGGTTCGTGGTCATATAAGCACTCGACCTTGAGACACTTTGAGATTAGAATCAAGAAAAGTGCCAGTGGGAAACATGTGTCGATATCAAAATCTACAGTGCTGAAGATGCAGCCTCACATATCAGCGATCCCCAGATCTTAAGCAGATCTTCGATTTACCCGCTTCGCTATAATTGGGGCTCATATACACACTTCGCTCTTGATAGCGCGAACTTGCATCTCCACCTTGCTGAGTCGCAGGGCACCTTCAGCCAAGCAACAATATCCACACGGTTCCAGTTTTGTTTCGAATGTGCTAGATGAATTGCATCTGAAATAGACTGGTCGATGTATTGCCTTCAACAAACTAGGAATCCGGATATCACTTATGGGCCAGTAATGGTGGATGGTGTTCTGGTGGCACCACGACGATGTCCGTATTGTATGGCCCAGGGCGTCTATACGCAATGCGGGAGCACACCTCAGTGTCCAGAACACGTAGAGCGTCACATATTTGAGGAAAAGGAGAACGATAGAAACAAACGCCCGCACACCCAACATGTGGGGAGCGGCCTTTCGGGATGCGCGAGCTGAAACGCTATTTCGACGCTGTACACGCTATACCCTTTTTGTCTTTTGTGTAGAAACAATACGAGCGATTGCTACCTGAGTCAATGCACCCGCGCCTGCGGAGGCGGTCAAGCCCACATGGCCTAGCTGGAGGACCTCTGACCGGTAGAGCCTCGTTGCCTTGTTGCGCAACACGCGACTTGACATAAGATTGTGGTTTCGCGAGCACTGTAACTTATCTAATAAGTACTATCGATTCGTTCCTCCAAAAAAAGTTCCACGATTTCCACTATCTTCTCCAGGGCAAACATTTCCGGTACATTATTCAGCATCGACCAGTATGATTGCGCCCAGGTTGTTGGGCCTCAGGGTAGCGTTCCAAAGGAGAAGTGCATGTACTAGGCTGAGGGAAGTAACCTCGTCACTAGAACGATGATGCTAAGCAGGAATAAAGTGCTTCCACACGACAAGGCCAATACATATAGAAGTTTCAAGGATAATATACGTAGTACGTGTCTCAGGACTTCTTTCTAGAACTAAACTATTAACTCGCGTCCAGAACTTGTCGAGGCGATGCCAAGTGAGTTTTAGTCTAGTATAATGTTCGGTTAGAGGTAGCGGGCGGTCTTAGATATAGTGAGAATAGTTTAGTTTACTATGTTAGTAGTTTATACAGGACTGTTGTAAGGTGCATGTAGAGGTTAACCCGTGTCAAGTCATTTAATAATAGCCACATGCCACGGGCGCTTTGTATGCTAGCGTTTAGTAGAGGGATAATAGCTCTTATTAAGCGGATAGGGGCGTTGTACGTGCGGTGCTGCGTAGAGAAGCATACCTAGACTATCCTTTCCGTCTAACGTAACTTTTATCTAGAATTCTAAAAGTTATTCTTAAGCAGCTATAGAGCTATGCGTCTACAAAACTCATATACAAAAGCTAACCCTAATTACCCTTAACCTTACCCGTCAACTCTTTCAACCGACCAGAATAGAAAAGACCCAGAGTAATAGATATTTAGAGACGCTTGGCCCTTATTCAGCCTTCAAACATTCTATAAATTAAATTCCCTATAAGAAAGGGATGCCCTACACTTGCTGTAGCAGAGCTCGACTAAAGTAATTATATATATATAAGAAATGCGGCAAGACATAGTGCGATAAGTACTAGGCGAAGACCGTTAAGCAAGTAAGACTATAATCGTATCTTATTAGGATCGAAGCTAATATATATGCTAGTACCAAGAAGAAGGCATATCTACTGTAAAGCGCCGAAGAACCTAGGCTTAAAATAAAGAGTAGCTACTAATCTAATTAGAGCGCGACCTTAGAAAGCAATTTACTAGAGAACAAAAGGTTATACGATAACCTCGGAACTGCTTTAGCAAGAAAGCAATTATAGTAGCTCCTTTATATTTGATACGAGCGTTATTCACGCTAGAAAGTAGAGAGCTTCGAAAGCATCCGTGATAGAGTTAAAGACCTTTAAAGAGACGAACGTCATTAGAAGAATCTAAATAACTATCCCTTATAAGGAAAGTAATAATAGCTTATTACACGTTTAAGAGATATAAAGCTTTATATTATACTAGCTACTATCCCCAACGATTTAGCTGTGTGAGGTCTGGCGTCGTAGACGGCGTAGATAGAGGTAGAAAAGTTAACGATCTTAATTCTAAGTAGCTTATCGCGCAACGAGTAATCTTAGCTATAAGTAATTTAGGTAACCTACTTATATTAAGATAAGCTACTAGAACGCTACTCGCCAATTCCTCTATGCAGTTTAGCATGCAAGACTTGAATATAATAGTATTAAAGCAACCAATATTAAGGTAGCCTAACGTTTCCGTGCGCTATAGACTAGCTTTAGCGCAGTTATATATAACTAGCTAGAGGAGTTAGAAAGTACGTTTGATAAGGCTAAGCGAATTCAGAACTTTAGAAAGAGAGCGTATATCTAAAGAAGGACGAGAGAGGATAATTATAGTAACGACTACAGCAAACAATATACGGAACAAGAGAGAAGAAAGGTACGCATAAGCTAGCGGTAAAAGTTATTATACTTATCAGCTTTAAGTGCTAAAATAGTATAGAATGCTAGCTATATTAAATAGACGGCATTTCTATACTTCGTTATTTTATAAGTAGGTATAAATAAGGCGTACTAAGATTACTAACGACTATATATACAGTCAGCCCACTAATGCTAAATCTTTTAAGAGTATTCGAGTATCTTTAAAGTATATTACACCTCATTAGGCAGCCTCTACTAGTTACTACTTAAATTACTTAGCTAAAGTTAGCGTCGTTAATAGCGAGAATCTAATCAACTTACCTTCTTTATATTAAGAAACCTAGCAATAGCCTTTTCTCCGCTAAGCTCGTTAGAACTACTAAGACTTTACTACTCTAAGACAAGCTATGCGACTGCTTTAATGTAAGCTAACGCCAATAGTAGTAGGTCTTCGTTAGTAGAATTAGAGAATCTTAGCTAGTTAAGCACAATCTCAATCTATAAGTCTATACGTGACTACCACAAGACGTAACCGCCCACTAACAATATCTAATACTACTCTAGTCAAAACATAAAATAAATCGTGCCTACCTCAAAATAGATCGTCTAGCTAGAATAGAGAACGACATATCTTAGCTATCTTCTAGTAAATCTGTTTGGGTTAGTACTCTAGCCGCGAGTCTCTTCTTTTAATAGATATAATATCTAGCTAAAACCTAGCTGCTCTTCTTAGACTATTAGCTACGTAGCCTTCCTATAGCAGTCCTAATAAGTTAGTATATAAGCACTACTTTAAGCGAGCAGCACCTAGTCCTCATCATCTTTCCACTTATTCTATTCAGCAATTAGTGCAGTGCATCTTTCCGCAGACGCTCCTTCAAGAAGCATATCGCGGACGCGACTAAGCAACTAGCAGTCCTTACCAGTAAGAAAGGAGGGTAATACAGAACGTAGGAGTGGGTTCTGTAGATTAAGCACGTTAAGAGGATCGTCGCTCGTTACGTTCTCTATAAATACTGCCTAAACGTCGCCAAGCCGTATTGATTCGAACGACGGTTACTATAAGCTTAGTAACGGCTTCTAAATAGATACGCTCCAAGTAGAATTCTTTATCCTTTAGAAGAGTTATTCAATAGGCCAGCCTTTCTAGTAATCCCACCTAAATTACTGCTAATCCTCAGTAATCATCGGCCCATAAAGAGCAATACGTAATTCAAGTCGACTCTTTACTTCTTCACCAGTCATATAGTACACCTCTTCTTCGCTCTCATCTACAATCGTTATTAGCTAACTAGCTCAGCTTAGAAGAGAATATATAACCTAAATATTTAGCTCTCCCCAGGTTTTTAGGGATTTATCTAGCATTAGCTTCCTTTCTAGTTAAGCTATTACCTATTATTAGAAACGAGCGTCACCTTTAGCATCGTACACTAGCCACCAGTCCCTATTCTCTTCTACAATAGAAAAAAAGAAGATTCTTAGGTTTTATACAGCGTCTTCAGAGAGTCAATCAAACTCAGAGCCTACTTCAGGCAGCGATAGACGACGCCGTTTAGTAGCAGCAGACAGCAACAGATCGAGTAGATTAGATATTAGACGTTTTAGAGTTTACATAGACACAGTATCCTCAAACTTCTAATAGCATAGCATACATATTATTGCCCACTTAGCGTATATCTTAAGGTACTTCAGACAGAGTAACTCTTACTAGGCCTCGTACTTCATAACTACCTCTAGGTCTTCTATAGTATTAGTCTCCTATTTACGCTCTACAACAGAGAGGAAGTTAGAGGCTACTTTATTAGAATAGGAGCAACTAGTCGTCAGCTCAGGCCTAGATTTAGAGGATTCTACAGTCGCCTTCAGTCAAGCTAATTAGCATTGTGTACTTAGCCTAGTACTACCTATCTGCAAAGATAGCAATACGTAGGATAGCTTAGAGCACGAGCGAAGCCTATTCAAAGTCCATACCAAAGCTCCAACTACCTTAAGCTCGATTCTAGCCATAGTTTCTACAGATGCCTAGAATAGAAATGACAACACTATAGGTTAACACTCATTAGAAACGCAGGATAAGGCGAAAGTGTCGGAGGTTAGTAAGTATACTAGTATATTTCCTAGCGACGAAAGTAGGGAAGTAAAGAACCTATAAGCAGAATTTTAAGTCTCAGAACATGCAGGCGAGGGTAAAGACATAGAGGTATCAATAACAACACTTAGAGGGGAAGTTACTATTACAGAAGAAGCTATATATCCTTCTGCGCTCTAAGTATTAGCGTATATAGCTAGCTAGAGTTAACCTACAACCTCTACCAGCACAATCAGTCCATACTAATCGAAGGCATATCTAGCTAGTAAGGTAGAGTTAGTAAGTAGGTAGTATTTAAGGATATATATCTTTCGACCCTTCTTCTTATAGTCGTTCTTCTCCAACCAGGTCTTAAAGTACTCCAAGTCGACCAAGTTAATAGAATTTAAAGACATTCTAAGGGACCGTCCTTCCACAATCCAGCTCAACAACAGCTAATTCAACTTAATTAAAGCCTCTTCCCAATCAGGTTTCCAAGAAGCAGCGGTGCCTAGCACCTTACAGAATTTCAAGCCTATTGACGCCCATTAGTAGTATCGAACCTTTTCAATACCCCAGTACCCACTCATCTTAGTAAGAGGAGCAAGACACTACTATTTCATCTTATTTCCAGACTCAGCTATATCAATAAAACGCTCCCACTATTTCGCTCCCGCTTCGGCTTAAGTATCAGCATCAACATCGAGTTTCCTCAACCAAACGCGCCTTTTCTCCCTATAATGCGGACATTCATCCACCATTACCCCTTCCACATATACAAAAAGCCATTCCAGCTCTGTTTGTTGCTCAAGGAGCTCATCTCGCATAGCTACGCATACCCTCAGTTTGTCGGCGTCATCATCGATCGCTTTCAGAGAGGCTCAGAAGGCTTAGATATTCGCAGGGACAGAATCGATATCGAGTATATCATCACTACAAGTATTAGCTTTTGCGCACAACAAGTAGCATATTTACTTCTAAGTTAAGGGCTCTATAGTAGTAAGACGGCGTTATAGCGATGCGTTTATCATAGAACGAGCTTAAAGTTAACAAGGGTAACAGCTCATTACATAACTAAGCTAGATAAGCGAACAGGTCCAAACTAGACCAGTTTCTCATTAGCCACAAGCACATCTAGTAATTTCTCTTCCAAGTAGAAAGTGCAACTACTTCTTTAATTATAGATAGCTTTCGATCGATAGCCTCGCCTTTCTCCTGCCCTCTTTTTAGAGCTTATTAGAGGGCGTAGACAGAGAACGCTCCGTAATGTAAGACCTAATACGTAATGCTTTTCGGCAGAAAATCAGGAACCACTACCACTATTTATATCCATCGCCCCTAAGCTGCCCTAACACGGTGTTGCAACAAGACAGCGTTAATATCAGAGGCCAGCCAAAGACTTTAACACCTACCACCCGCAGAGGCATAGCCTAAGATAAGGTCAAATATAAGCGCCGAGGTAATCCATTTCTAGCTACAGCACGCTCGATAACGTGTACAGAAGCTAGAAAGCTAGTTCTAGCACTCGCGCGCGTAATAGTAGATAGCGCATCGGCGGCCAATAACCACCTTCTACATAGCGTATCGGGACATGTGCTATCAAGCGAGGCGGAGAACGTTTCCGTCTAGAGCCCACAGAATAGCCTTTCTTGTTATATAGACCTATTTTGGGCCCAGCAAAGGCGCTGCTAACGTTGCTCGTAAGATAGACAAACCAGAGACTAAGCAGGGTAACGTTAATGCCAAGTATCGTGTCACGCGGGAGACGTTAGTCCAGAAAATCTAACAAACTAATATCCCCCATTTACGTAGCGAGAACCACTCCGTTACGAGAAAAATCATAGGTACTTAGACTAGTAAGCAGGAGAAGCCCTTTCTACGTCTCTGTACCTATGTAACAGTACATAAATGAAATGCGACGGGTCTTCGTTAGCCTCTTAATAGTCTCTACTAGAAAATTGCCAATGTTGTCGTCGCCTCCGCACCTGATTGAGGAGAGCCTTATCTCATAGAACACCTCTCATCTAGCTCTACCACTCAGCCTGTGTTAGTTCCAGTAGCTATAGTATTGTAATATACACCCTTTCAGCCTTACTGCCACACTCGTAAGCCAACCTCAACCCTGTGGCGGCGATACGAGGATGATTCATGCAGCGTCGCTACCCCTGTCGGTACCTTCTCAGTAAGCGAGCGAGTCTGGTCGTTCTGAAACACCGTTAGCACGTCTCGCGTAATATTACTTTACTTGTAATCTAAGCCACACCGCTCACAAGCCTAGCATGTGACTAGAAGCCATCCTAGATTAGACGGTGTCCGAAGTTCCCCCGCCGAAAGTCATTTGGCTCCGTCTTGGAAGTTGGGTCGGAGCAGACTACCGTCTCCACCGCCATATAGGACACGCTAGCGAACACGGCATGACCACCTCACCCTCCGACCCTTCTGTTCCTTCCGAACTCAATGATGAGCTTGACGATGCCGACGCCACCCTCCCTTCCGGACACGTGTGGGCTTATCCATGTAAGCTGACTTCGTGTCCCGACTACGGCAAGTCCTGGGGCCTTCGAAGCAACTTCCTCCTTCATCTAGTGGAGCGAGATTCACACAAGACGACAGCAATGACGCCAGCCGCACGACGTATGATCGAAAAAGAATGGCGGTATACGACCGATCCTAGTTTACCGCCCCGGGCGGCCCCAGATTTTCGTTCTCGAGAGGATCCAGACGAGCACATATGGGACTACAATTTCAGAGATGATATGGGGAAAACGATATCGGGCAGGGGCACGATGAAGCAAGTGGAGATGCATAGGGCATCACGACGCCGAGAGATACAGGAGAGACAGTTATTTGTGTTAGCGAACAGAGAGTCGTAGCAGGATGGATTGATGGAAAATAACTGGTATTGTTATTAGTCGGAGAAGCTCTTAACTGATGATTTCTCCTGGTAATCCACGTCACAATCTGCGCGCTTTGCTGCTCTCTCCTCTTGCTCAGTGTATCTTGCTTCATCACCTGCCCTAATCTCTTCAGGAGGGGTTTCCGACCGTTTCCGCTTCTTGACCTCCGTGGTAAAGGAATGCTTGCCCAGTGCTCGCACTACCCTGCTCTCTGCCGCATAAAGATATTGGCAGAGTTGTGACCCAGAAATGTAGATATCGGTATCTTCGTCACCCATCTCCTTCTGCGCAAGCTCTTCATAGGTGAAATCGCTAAGGCGGAGCCGTAGGCCGGGTTGATCGACGGGGTTTCCTTCATCGTCACGGAAAGCCTGATGGGAAAGTCAGAACATTGCGAATGGTTTTTCAAGAATTGAACCTACCTCATCCGCGACCACTTCTACAGCTCGCAATTCAGGTCTGTCAGGGGTATTAAGCAATTGGGGCCGCCAAATTGATAACGTTGCTTTGCTCGTCTTCTTGTTATCGTACTCAACGTGTAGGCAGACGACAGCCTGTACGCTGGCGTCCGAATCCAAGATGTAATTGTCGGCTAATTGGTCTAGGCATGTCTTCTTCTGCGAGTACGCGACTTCGACGATGACGCCGGGATATTGTGCATCTTCATGCCCGAACGACGCATCTGGCTCGTACTTCGATTTGCTAGATAAAGCGTTGGCGTCGAAACGTATTTCAGTCGATTGGCCTGGATGCACTTTCTGCGCGAATTTAGCCTTCTTTCCTAATCCATTCCGTATCCTTTTTAGCTGGCTCCGAATGTCATCCTCTACTGCATCGATGAAGCGTTCGTGTATTCCAGTAGGTATGCGAATGGCTAATCTTCGTTTGTCTCCGTTGTAATCATACCTGCCGAAGTCCTGTCAGCCGTGGCCTTCGCGGCCTCTGGAGTCTACTTACTGTATCTTTTCTTCCACGTATCCCGAAAGCACATCGTCTGCTTGAAGCGTACTTTCTATCTGATCGTACTCTTCTTCTGCCAACTGAAACTCTATCCGCCTGTCTTAGTTAGTATTCCTTCCTACTCGAATCTGCCTGAAAAACGCGATAACGCGTCGCACCCCTAGAGATTGCTTCTTGTCGGTTAGCGGAGGCGTTAAAGGCTGCTTCGTCAAACTTGGGGGCGGCGTGATGTGCTGTTGGTGCGCTACATTTGCTTGCGATGTTAATATAGCTGTGTACTGTGCTGTATTGTGATGTGGATTGTTAACTAGTCGTCGCTTTTGTATAGAGCGCCGAAGGCCTGGGCGCTCTGGTTGACTCAGCAATAGCGCTATGAAACTAGGGAGCCAGGAATATAACTGTGGCGAAAACACGATAATAGCGAGAATTTTACTTTTTGGAATTAACGTAGTATAACGCGCGCAAAACGTCCGCTAGAGACGGCTTTCGACTAGCTAATACTTAGAAGTAGCGCCTACTGCTGCTAAGGCGTTATAGCGACACCGTAGCCCCGACAGTCAACCTAGCCAATCCTAATAGACGAGTATGCTACTAACCTTAGCGCTTTTCTTCGTAAGGTGCTATCCTTAATTGAGCGTAACGGAGGCTAGTAGCCTCTGCTGGTAGATATTGTTAGCGATATTATTCGCGGCGTATTGACGTTTGTACTGAAGACGTAATACTCCCCTAACCTCCGCGGCCTTAGCGACGCGCTTAACGTTGCGCGGACTAAGGTAAGAGCGATAGTAGAAAGCACGGCGTAAACCTTTAACTAGATTAAGTAAGAGCTTAAGTCTACTGTAGAACTCGTACAACAGTCCAATAAAATAGTAATATAGTAGAAGAGGCGAGGGCAGCAGCCAAGGACGCTATAGAGGTAGGTAAAGCGACGCTAGAGATTGCGCGAGAGATTAGGAATAAGAGACTATAAGAGTAGGCGAAGGGACTAATAAGCTACGCTGCGGTGGTAGCTAGGGGAGTCTTGTTAGCAGGTATATATAATGTACAAAGTGTTAAATAGCTATCTGCGTAGACGCAGCGTAAGGTCATTATAAATATTAGAGACCCCTTTACTGTATAGAGCCTAAGGGCTATAAATTCTAGTAACCTTAAAACGTATGTCTAGCGTGCTATTAAGTAAAGTGGTAATAAAAATATAGTTAACGTAAAGATCGTCTTATCTAACTAGCTAAAGAGTGGAGACCTAAGTATTAAGATAGTAAGTAGTAGGGAAGTCGAGGCGCTATAATAGTTCGCGGACGACTAGGCTTACCGCATAGGCAGTGGGACTATAGTGTAGATTCTAACGTTTAGCGTCCTCGCACACGGTATACGTATGAGCACGATAGATATAAGTAAGCTTAACAAGATTAGAGCGCAGATACTGCAGAACAACTAACCATTCATACCCTAGGCGGAGATAAGATATATAGGCTGGCTTACTAGAGACGCTGCTGCTAAGATGGCAACGACTATTACCGTCGAGTTTACTAAACTAGAAGACGCTAACAAGATTATCGACAAGGGCCTAATCTGGTAGGGCGAGGTATTCTAGTGCGAGCGATACGAGCGATAGTGCCGAGTGAAGCAGTGCTTTAAGTGCTAAAGATACAGCCACATAGAAACCCAGTGCAAGGCAGTAATAGCATGTAGCTACTGTGCGCAGGAGCACGATACCTAAGACTGCCTATCGAGGGTCGGACAAGCCGTGACTAGGAAATATGCTACCTACTGTAGCGAGTATAAAGCGTAGAGCCGCCAATGCCTGACTAGGAAGGACAAGATAGCTAAGGTAAGGACCGCGTACGAGATGCGGCCGCGCTACTACTACGTTTCGCAAACAGCTGGACAAAACGTGCAGATTAATATCCCGACGTCTACGATTCAAAGGAGAAGGACTAGTCAACCAGTAGCAGCTACGCAGCCGATGCAGCTTACTAGGAACCGATCGCAAATAGGAAGAGGACAGAAGAGAACCAACGCTGGAACCACTATCGACCCGTTGGATCAGGAAACTCCATCAACGCAAGCAAACGCGAGCCAAAGACCGCATCGACAGATCATACCCAGCAGAAGAGCCCTGGAAGCGACTGGAAACAGCGTCCGACCAGCACAGAATCACAGCAGTCATCACATGGAGATCGACTCCGATAACAATGCATGAATAGACACATCACACTAAGCATACTACAGTATTTCTTCACCCATCCATACATTGACGTGACTCTAGATAATGAAAGCTACGCGCTCTCTAAGCTGAAGCGCTGGCTTTCTCTGGACTGCTTTAAATACTAGAACTCATACGGCCTTAGGATAACTTGCGTCCCCCTTGCCGAATGGTATGAAGATGCAAACCAAGCATTTGACAAGAACGAATCGCAGCCGGATTCTGGCCGAAACGAAGTCCCGGCATCTTGGACAGAACTTAGCGACGAATGTGAGGGTTTTAGTTACGATGATGCTTACCGCCACATCGCCGGCCTCATTCTTGTACCATCCACAGGAGGGACGTATCGACGCATTGGCGTGTTCAAGGATTGCTGGAGTAGCGGGGAGGAAAGATGGACTGAAAAAGATTCGGCAATCATCACTATTGTCCACAGAGTGTCCAACAATCAAGTAGATCGGCATACTTGATTCCTATTGAGGTATAACTTGACCCCAATCGAGGCATTGCTAACCGAGATAGGAATCAAGTATGCCGATCTACTTGATTGTTGGACACTCTGATTGTCCAGCGGGTGACCTGTGATATTATCGAAGTCGAGATCTATTCATGGCGGGTCATTCTCCTTCCGTATTCCACAGCCCGGTCACAGTGTGCTCCAGAGCACTCCCATCCTTCACAGAGAGTTGGGCCCTGTTCTAGGAACCGACTACACGTAGAAATGAACCCTTGGTCTACTCCTCGGAAAAGGAGTAGCTTACGTCATCTATCTAGAACTGCCTATGCATAGGGGTAGGTTGATTGTATAAGGTGCCTGTAGGTTGTTGTTTGTAGTGTTGCAATCCTACAATTGTTTATTAGGTGGAGACAGTGTTGTTCACAGTTCTACTGCCTAATTGGTGACAGGTCTTTGTGTACAAGTGCCGGCACTGAATTTCCGTCTTTATCGGTCTGATTGCTGTATCGGTATGCACCATACTAGAGAGGCATACATTCCTACCAATGGTTAGTTACTACACCCAATCTACTTGTTTCTTCGCACTAACATGCCAGATATCCTCTTCGCTTAGTGTTATTCGCTCGACCCTTATGAGTGTTGGTTTCATGTTGGATCTCATTGAAGACCATAACATCTTCTCTCGCATACAGGAGATTCAACTAAACGCAGATAGAATCAGCAATTCCATGATGATAGACTAGACTCCTTAGGTCAACCCACGGAGTCATGACCACTTCAAAATATTGTGCGATCGGAAGGGCACGAAACTGTCCCCAATTAATCTAGAAAACTTCATGAAGGAATGCAAGAAAGACAAGCAACTTTGGCAAACAACTTTGGCGTTGAGCTTAGAATCGAGACCAGCTTATAGAGAGCTCCGTATATTTTTGTACGAACCTATGGTTCTCGGGACACAAAAAAAGCGATTGAAAAGGCGATGCCGTTCCAAGGATGTGCTAGAAGCCTTGCTCGCTTGTCATTAAGTTCTTAAGCTTGTCACCTCACTCCACTAGCCAGTTCCCGCACATTTTCATCAAGGACGCAGACTTTTTATTCATGTAACAGTACCGAAATATTTTGTGGAGTTATGTTATGTGCGACACGCGTGCCTTTTGACTATTCATTCCACCACACTACGTCCAACTACGCCTCTTCTCAAACTCAAGACCGCTGTAATTTTTGACTTTAAATGCGATGGTATGTACAAGAGTAGCTAATCTTCCAATGCACTGTGTCTATACTCCTATGCAATCGCTTTGGCACATTCTACGTACTACAGAAGAGGATGTCGTTCTGTTACGGCTGTTGTTCGTCGTGCAAGGAGGGAGGTTAGGCTTTAAAATAGGTAAGATGACAACTTAGCTTATTATAATTACTCGCGCGTCCAGGCCGTACGCATGCTAACGCATATGGATACCTATGGTACATCACACTTTCTCAGCCTTCCAAGGTCCCTCACAACGACAATGCTATATGCTTCCAAGCCCAGCTTCTTCACTACAAGGTATAGAGAACTTCTCCGTGATATTCCACTGCGTCCAAATACGCGTACTCCCCAATTCGACACCCCAGTCAAGCAGTTCAGAAAGCAGGCGGAGGCGGAGGAGGCGGCATACCGCCACCGCCACCGCCAACCGGGTTCATACCACCCTTCTCCACATCACCACCAACAGCCTTTACGCCCACCTCCACACTCTTGAACATGCTCGAAACGCCCATCGTGAAGACCGCTGAAAACGAGAACGCCAGCCATTGCAAAACTTGTAGGGCCACACCAGGCATCACCTTCAGCTCGCTCGTATTCAGTAGTGTCGTCGAGTATTGCAATACTCCAAACGTCTGAGTTGTCGACAGGGCAGCCGCAAGCGCTAGAGCGGTGGATAACCAGAGCGTAGAGACGGTAATGGGTTTGTAGAGGGTCGTGCGGTGGGTTCGCGTGGAGCGGCTTTTCAAGCTAAGCTTCAAGAGGGCGAGAGATGCAAGACTCAGGGTGAAGAGGACACTTGCTATGACGAGGACGTTTAGCACCTTGGATTGCAGGGCTAGGGCGCTAGAGATCAAAGGTAAGTTGGAGGGGGTGTTGTGGTTGGCGCTGTTTTCCAGTACGCGGGCAATTAGGGCATCCTTGGAGCCGCCGGAAGTGGAGGCGCAGTCGAGGTCTGCGGTTTCGCCGAGACATGCTCCTGGTGATGATTAATATGAATTGGAGGATTAGGGCGGTGATACTCCATACCAAAGTATCCAAGTCTGATGTGGAAGTCCTGCAGGCTACTATTGGTAGCGACTGACGGTAGGCTTGACGGCTGGAGGCCGACTAGAAAGAGGTTTTTCATGCCTGGTGATGTGGAAACACAGCCAGTGAGCGAGAGTACTGAAGAGCTATTAGTGCCGCTGTTCTAACACATATAGAGGTAAAGGGAATGTCTTTGCCATAGAATAGGAGAATTGGAATGGGGAGCATATATACGCCGAAGCGGACACTAACTCTAGCCATAATCATAGTGAAGATTTTGGAGGGTGTCTCAGGAATGGAGGAGGCGCTATCTTATAGATTGGTACGCGATAGAGAGTAAAGGGGGGACGTGATAGCTTATGGGTGAACAAGAGAGTATAAGGACAAGATGAGAAGAGTGGAGAGAAGTTTGCTGAACAAGGGAGATGATAGGAATATTGGCTTTAGACCATTATAATACTTATACAACTGCGATATTCTCAAAAGTACCAGGGTCTGCTCTTGCCTCGATCGACACAACTTCTTCATAAGCGCGCGCTTAGGATACCCGGAGGCTAGACGGATGGCAGACTCCGTAAGCGCTATAGCGAAGTCTTAGAAATATGGGCGTTCTAGATAAGTAGTGTAGTCGGCTGTACAAGGACGTAACATAGGTGTAGGTGGCGTAGTTAGGTAAAGCACGTAGCTATACCACGCCGCAATATGGTCGCCTAACTGCAGTCAGGCCGTACCGGACGGTTCGTAACATAGATTAGTAAGAAAATGGACACATTTAGTGTATATTAGGAAGAGAAGACAGGTTACCCTTCTCGAGAACATAATCGCATGGATCGAGAGAGCAAAAGAGGTTTTAAATAATATTTATTCTACTCAAGAGAATTATAGAATAAGCCTTGCATCTACCACTTCAAACCGTTACTTACGGCACTAGCGACCGCCGCCTAGTAACGGAAGACTTGAAGTATTTCTAGTAGCGTTCCAGATCGAAACTACCGTCTTCAAGTTCCTTACTATCAGGCTCCTCTGCCTAGTAGAACGTCCGATAATTTCTAAGAACCTCTCTACCTTCTAGAACTATATTACACTCGTCCCATCTATAAGCGGCAGTCTCGTAAGCTGCTAAATAGTTAAAGTAGGCTTCTAAGGTTACCTTCTATATAGTCCCAATTACGCTTCTAGAGTAGTAGGGTATTAATGTTGGATATATACTCTATATTTTAATACGGAAACTAGAAATAGTAGTAGGCCTTATAGCTAGGAGTTCTAAGAGATCAAGAATTACTTGGAGGACTTTAGGATCTATAAGTAAACTATAGAAGAACATATAGAATAGCTAGAAGGGTTTACCAGGTATATTTACTTTCGTGTCTTTAAGGAACTGCTAGTAGTGTGCTTTATCTATAGGCTTAAACGCTCTAGAAGGTACTAGAGGAGGTAGGGGTACTATACTCGCCAGTCTTAATAGTTTGAATAGGCGTAGAGGTAGAGGTAGAGGTAGAGGCGGCATTACAGTACTTAGTATTGAAATTTTATCTTCTCGACGAGATAAGGGTAGAGGTAGAGGTAGAGGTAGAGGCGGAGGTGTATAGTCTATTATAGAAGCCGCTAAGCGCAAAAGTGCACGTTAGCTTTTATAATAGGACTATTAGTTAATATTCTAACTATTAGATTATTGCAACTACTTTACTTCTAAAGTCGCTCTACTAAGACTATTATATAGCGCTTATTACGGCGTAAGATAGTTATAATTAGGTAAAATAGCTAGACCTATAACGCTCTACCAAGGCTCGGCGTAACTAGTACGCCGTTTTAGGCATCACGTAGTCAGCCTTAGTATCCGCGCTAGCCTATTCTAACCTAGTATCTGGACGTAAGAAGCGCTAGCCTTAGCCGCAAATACTACAGCCTTAAAAAAATATCAAAACGCTATTCTATAATTTAAAGTAGAACTTAACTATACTACTTTCTTAATTTTTCTAGTTACTTAGTTTAACTCGCTATACTTAGTCTAAATACGTAATATAGCTAAACGCTACCTTAGAGCCTTAGTAGGCGCGCGCGTTCTTAAGAATACCTTACTAAAATTCAGATCGAACGATGTAGGTATCTATAACTATAAATTAAGCTTAGAAGTATCTATAGTCTCTAGAATATATTATCTAAATATATTAGTCTAAGAGTAGATTTACTATACCTTTCATCGCTCTTACTATATCCTAATTAATATATTTACTTCATTATTTTATATCCTAATATATCTATTATAGCCTTCTCTTATTTAGCTCTAATTAGACTCTGCTTTAGTACGGAACTTAAGGTCCTAACTAGTAGCAGAGCCAACAAATATATAGAATAGTATCTTACTACTAACGAGCTTAGTAAAGAGCTTAGGAGTGTTTAAGTAAAGAACTATATAAACTCTAATTATAATAAAGATATAGAAAACTACTTAGAATAGTCTATTATTTAGGAAGTCACAATCACGAACTAGATAATACAAAATAAATATAAGTTCTTATAATTATTAGACACCTGTTTTCTCTATTATATAGTTAGTTAAATCCTAATAAAGCGATAGGGGGTATAGAGCTAGTTTCTCTAATTCTAGACTTTTAAGATTAGCGTACTTAGTATTAGTATATAGATATAGTATAGTAGGTGTTATCTGCGAAATTTAATACCTTATCTACTTCCTAATATAGTACGCATATTTATATTTCGCCAACTCAAGGGAGCTAGACCCTTTTACAAGTTAAGAGAGTTGTAAAGGTAGTTCTCTACTATAAGAGGTCTATTGATACACTTCTACTATAGGAACGCCGCCAAAATATCTAGGCTTAGAGTAACTACTATAACACCATTACAAAGCTCTAGACTATAGCCACGCTATTTATATAGATAGATAGGGCAAGAGATATTCCTTATATTACTCTTATTATATACGCTTTCTCGAAGGATTCTTAATACGGGCGAGACGTAGGTAAAACCCAAGACTTCGTATATAACGTTTTCCAATAGAACTTTATGCTGCTTATAAAAGGCTCAATAGGAACTATCGAGTTTCGCCAACTATCTAGATCTTCTAACGTGGCCGCTACTAAGCTTTAGGTTACGTTTACCGCCTCGTTTATCTAAGGGGCAGTCTTGTTTAGGGACGGTCTAAACGGAACCTAGCTACTAACTCTAGAGGGCTTTAGAGGCCTTTTAATTAATAGCGCGATTCAATCTAGGGTCGCCAACTATAGTGCCCTTAACTAGCTTTTCAAAGGCAAGGCTTAGCTTCCTCTAGGAGCGTACAACTTAGAGGAGCTCTCTCTATAAGACCTTACAAACTTAAAAGCTAAGGCTGCCTAAAGCAATATTACAGTCGAGAAGTTCAAGAAGCTCTATAGGTACAGGTAGATATAGATCTCGTAGAGTATATTCGTATAGCGCGGTGCAATCTTGTGTACCATTATTATTCCTTATTTTATTATTTTATTTACGGGCGTTACCTTGAGTTGTACTTACTTTGCCGCGCTAGAACGTATCTATAGATTGTTGTATTTTACCTTTCGCTCCCATACAACTTTTGTTTGCATAGTAATTACTGGTGCTTTCCCGCTTTCTAGCGTCGGATCAATCAGCGTTTCGCTGATTCGTGCCACTTTTCCTGGTGGCTCTAACATATCTGCGCCTTGTTTCTCTGCATCACCTTCCTCGGCTGCGGCATTTTTACGCTTCCTACCACGTTTCGTTTCTGCTTGGCCTTCATCTGACTGCGTCGTTGCCTTCGGCCGACCACGCTTTGCTTTACCTGCCAAGCCATGTTTGGGTTGGAGCTCCAGGAGCCCCAAATTCAAATCCAATCCAATAACATCACTGACCCGTCCTTCACCATTCTTCCCGGGCTTCTTCAGGATGTCTGATTTCGTATTTCGGCGAGTCTTGGCTTCGTTATTCGTAGTCTTGAGGATTCCAATGTAATTCTGGTCAAGGGCTTGTCGGGCAAAAGACGTCTGGGCGGCGTTGGCAAGCTTCTGAACAAGTCTTTAATGGCGCATTTCATTTGGCTGATTATTATTGTAACAGAGGACCTAGTGTGTCAGCACAGGTGATCAGTCTATACCTACCGGGTCCTCTGTTAGTATGTTTGCTTAGTAAGAAGGGGCTAGCTAGTATGGCAGGGGTTAGTAGGGTTGGTGGACAAGACAATACACGGTTAGTATCACGAGTACGGGTTAGGCAGAGGAGTTCACTGGGTACTTCCGAAGAACTAAGTATCTTGACTCCGGAACCAGACAACAAGAGTTTGGCCATGACTAACGTCCGTCACTGCGTAACGGAAAACCCGCCGTAGCGGAACGCCGACAGCACTTTCCATTACAACAACACCAACAATTTTCGTACAGCTTCAGTATCCTCGGGATAGAGAGTTTAGTAGCTTGTCTCCTGGTGAACCTCATATGCCTGTCGTGAGACTTTTTAATAGCTAATAATACTATGATATACTCCTGCTCTGCGCAGCGCTGCCTCCTCGCACTGGCTCGGTCTTTCCTAAAGATTCCTGCATCTGTCTACAAGCTTGTCAGACTATGGATCACTACGAGAAGATAGTAAGCCGTTCATTTTACTGCGTTTGATAAGCTAGTTGCGCTGCATCAATGAATTGATGCTTGTCGAGCAACACGGCTCAATAACAACTTGCATCCTTACTGTACAGAAGCGGCCTAGCGTTGCTGAATACGTGATTGGCTAGCGTGATTTGTCCCCCGCCGAAGTACCGAATTGCTTTGCATCCACACAACTTAACACCAGCAAAATTTTAAATAAGTTTTCAAACGTCGTAAGTTATTCTAGGGCCTCGCAAAGCCTCCTCAAAAATTTAAAGCCAAAGATCAGCCTATGTTATAGTTCAATTGCATGTTAAAGTTAGTGACATTTTCGAAGAAATCGCCAACTTTAACTCTACTTAGCTCGTTCCCATCGCTGTCGGAAGTTATAAAATGCAGGCAAGAGGTACTTTAGTGTATGTAGAACGTATTCTAAGCTTTAAAGATAAAAATTACACGTAGTGTTATAGTGAAATTGTATTGCGGAGCGTAAAAGTTGCTATTTTTAGTACTTCAGCGGGGGACAAATCTTAAAAACAGAGAGACAAATCACGCTAGCCTAATAAGCATAGTCTCTAATACAAGATACACTAACGTCAAGTACTAACGAGACGGCTAGACTAACAAGACGGCTACTTTTCCTTAGTATTACTACTTTTCTATACGAACATTAATGTCTCAATATAACTAAACTTTATTACTTTAGTAAGAAGGTAGAATAAATCTTGCCCTTCGTACGTATTATTTACGTTAATTTAAGATATTGCGAAAGGCTACTATAGCTTTTAACGTACGATATTAATAGCTCTCTAATTAGCTAAATAAAATTACCTTTTAGCCTAAAACACTAGCTAATAACTAAAAGCTTACTTTAGTAGAAGAGTAAACTATTATATAATATATTCTTAACCTTTACGCACGAGGATTTTCTCCTCTATTAAGTAAGATAGCTAATATAGCGGACAAACTACTAGCTACCTATAGTAGAATACCTACTAGCTAGAACTAGGCTAAGCGCTTTATCTCTCGTATAAGAGAGCTTAAGATAGCCTTTAGTTAACTAAAGGACTATAAAAGAATACTCTAAGAAGATCTAGAGGTTATTAGGCTATAGTTTATACTTATACGAGAGACTATAGCTAAGTATAGCGTTATAGACGATAATATCTATAACTTTAATAAGACTAGCTTTTAGATAGGCGTTATTAGCTTAATAAAGGTAGTTACTAGTTTAGAGAGACGTACGAGGCCTAACCTTATCTAGCTAGAGAACTAGAAGTAGGTAATAGTTATCTAAAGTATCTACGCCGCTAGGTACGCTATTCTACTATTTATTATCTATAAAGAACGCGTCTATATCTCTACCTAGTACAAAGAGACTAGTATACTATATAACTAGAAGCTTTCAGTCTCTAAGAATAGATAGATAAATAATAAGCTTAGTCTTAAGTAGTTAAAGTACTTTAACTAGTATATAGAGGCGCGTTAGAGGGAGTCGTATAGGCTACTTATCTTAGATAGCTATAAGAGCTACCTTAATTAGAATTTTAAAGACTATTACCTTATACGAAGAATTCTAACTCTCTATATATCTACTTATTTATCGTATATTCTCTAGCTACTTAACGTTATATTATTTTTACTATTAAAAGTTAAGTACTCTTAACGCGTATAAGCCTTAGTATCTAGACACGTCTTCTATATTAATAAAGAAGGCTTTCTTTCCACCTTTAGAGACGCGTTTTTTAACGTATTTACGTATAATAACTATAAGAAGGCCTTTAAGGTATTAGGGCTAGTTTCTATTAACGCGTAGAGAGTTCTTAATCGCCTTAATATCTATCTTTATACGCTATTACTAGTACTTCTACTAGTAGCCTAACTAGAAACGCTCTAGTAGTCTTAAATACTAAGTAATACGCACGAATTTAGGTTATAGTTAAAGCTTATAAGAGATTTATTCGTATAATTACTAATAAGTACTTAAGTAGGCTTCTTAAAGCTTATTAAAGAAGCTAAGAAGATACTATATAAAAATATTCTTATTAAGGCCTACGTACGAGAGCTTAAAGAGTAATTAGTAGAGATTACTAAGCGAAAAAGTTAAAAGTAAAAGTAGATCTAGTATAGCGGGATAATAGAGTATAGTATAATAGTAATAGTAGTAGCTAAGAGCGCTTCTAGTAGTCGTATAGTAGTAAAGAAGGCGCGTAGTAGTAGTAGTTAAGAAAGAGCTCTACTAGGTTAACAGTAGTATAGTAACTATAGTAAGACTAGGTATAACGCTCGTATATATTAGAAAGATATAGTAGAAGATTCTAAATCTAATGTAAGTAAGCCGTACGAAGAATTAGTTTATAGTATTAAGTAATTTAATTATTCGTATATAGTGTTCGCTATATTAAGAAAAAGTAGCCGTCTTATTAGTCTAGCCGTCTCGTTAGTACTTAACGTTATATTATAAGCTACTAGTTAGACTATTTATCTATCTCTAGTATATAGTATATTCTTAAGCGTACGCTCTAAATTAACGTCTGCTTACTCTACTTCCTACTATTCTAAAACTATTAGAGATAACTAAAGATTAGAATAACTAGCTTTTAGCACTCGCTAACGCTACTATATATACTACCTTATTAAGATAATAGCCTTTATACTCTAACCTTATACTTTCTACGTAAAGGCTAGATTAGCTATACTAGTTAGCGTAGAGGGATAGTCCGCTTCTAGCTTCGTCTTATAAGTCTCTATTACTTATACCTCTAGCCTCTCCGCCTTGTCCTATTAGCCTTAGTTCTAATATATCGACGCTAGGTTAGCTATACTAGTTAGCGTGTAGAGATAGTCTACTTCTAGCTTCGTCTTATAAGTCTCTATTACTTATATCTTTAGTAGCTTAGCTTTATCTTCTTTACCTTATATACTATATATAATACTAAGGTTAGCTATACTACTTAGCGTAGAGAGATAGTCCGCTTCTAGCTTCGTCTTACGCGTCTCTATTACTTATATCTCTAGCTTTTCCGCCTCGTTCTATCGGCCTCTAAGCTTATATACTAATCTAACTATAGCTACGCTCTATAGCGTGTTCTTATACTCTTACCTTAGTACTTTCTTCTACGCTTTTATTGCCTTTCTAGCGAGTATCTTAGTATTAGTAATATTTCTTATCCTTTCTATAAACTACGCTATACGGTAGAGTACCGTCGCCTATTCTACTATCTATAACTTATCTTTAGGTTTCTACCTTACGGCTGTCTTAGTATACGTATAGAGTACCTAATATACTACCTAGTTCTTATACTCTTCTATTAGAAACGCTGCATAAAGGTTGCTAATAAACTACTAACTACTTCTATTACTTAAGCGTACTATTAGTCTTAAGCTATTTACGCGTTATTAGCTATACAAGCACGTATATCTTAAAGCTCGTGCTACTAGTATTAATAGATATAAAGTAGAAGTTACGTAGCACTATTATATTGTCTTTAAACTAGTTATCGCCTACGCTAGACTATAATATATCGTTCTTAGAGTCGCTATCTCTATTATCTTTTACTCTCTCTATCTAGTTAGTCTGCGCTTCTTATCGTTCTATATAAGGCTAGAGTAGATCCTCTAGAATACCTTATTAGTCGAAGAAGCTTATTAGCGAGAGTAGATCCGCTACTAATAACCGTATCTACCGTATATACTTAAACGAGATCTGCTAGGTAACAATAATCGAGTTCTTAGCCTCCTAGTCTCGATAGAGCTACCTACTCTCGTAGCTAAGTAGGCTTAATCGCTTGCGCTCGCTCTTCTTAAACTCCTCTAGGTACTTCGCTACTAGATATCGGGGCGCTCTTTGCGAGATGTATGCTGCAGCCTACACGATAGCGAGCGGTATGTACTCGAGCGCCACTACGAGTTCTACAACATCGCCGCTATCTCCCTGCGCTCCTAGCTTCTTCTCGAACAGCGCGAGCGCCTGCGCCTCGTCCATTGGGTCTACATTAACAATGTCGCGCGGCTGGACCAACTTTAGTGCCGCCTCCTTGTTCCGCGTCGTGACGAGGATGGAGCCGCGCTCGCAGTGGGGGAGATACGCGCACAACGGCTCGGACGCTGTTTTTAGGCTTGCAGTTAGGCAGTCAAGAAGAAAGCGAGCATCGTCGACGTTGTCTAGCACCAGCAGCTATCGGTGCTTGCACCCACGCAGCCAGTCGTGCACCAGCTTGAAGATGTTCGCTTGCGGGTCTTCCCGCCCAGTAATCTTAACGCTGTCGGCAATCTTGCGGAAGCTCTGCTCGAACCGGGCTGCGTTGCTGGCGTGCACCCAGAACACCCACGTCTCGGGCGACTGCTTGTGCGTGCGGTAAGCATGCTCGATGGCGAGCTGCGACTTGCTTTTGTGCAGTTAGCGTGTGGTGCTGGTTCAGCTATGCGCTACTGACCCTACGCCGCCTAGGCCGATGAGCGCAGCCCGCGCGTCCGGCGCTGCGCATATTTGATTGACACGATCGAGTGTCGTGCCTCGCTCGACGAAGTCGGTGTCGCGGGCGAAAGGTATCGCAATCGATGGTGATGGTGGTGTCTCCGGTCGTTCTAAGGCGGAGCTGTGGTTAGTGCTTGCTCCGGCGCTGCACATTTAAGGCAGGGCAGTCCCGCAACTTACCTGGTGGCAGGTGGAACGCAGCGCTCACCGGGCCGTTAATGGTGCCGGCCTGGATACCATAGTTCCTGTCGCCGAAGGATGCCGTTGATGCCATGATGCTGCAGCAGAAATATGGTACACGGTGGTGTTGTCTGCGGCGAGGTCTCAGTTGGGCTTCAGCCCAGGCAACCTGCATGTGCTCTTGTATTCGCGCTCAGCCCCTACTTAGCGATTCTATTATTGTAAAACCCCATGTTCTACGCTTCAGCTGAGGACCCGTCTTTCTCTCTTCTCCTCTTTGTAGCATTTACTCTATAGTTGCCTCTCTACTCGCTTTTTCTTGATTGCTGCTAAACACAAGATGACGGATCCTCTCAGCATCACTGCCAGCGTCGTGGGTATCACTGTGCCAGCCTTGCACGGCGTACGCCTACTCATGGAAGACCTGCAGCAGCTCAAGGAGACTCCAAAAACTGTAAAGCGCCTATTAGAAGACGTGCAGTCTGTCGAAACGTCGCTCAACCTGCTTCAAGGTGTCGAAGAGAGAGATTGGGATCTCTTTGGCGCAAACGTACTAGAGAAGTCGAAAACCACGATTAGCAGCTGCACGCAAGCATGCAGTCTCTTCAGGACTGACCTTCAGCGCTGGACTCGGCACTCAGAAGGCGGGAAACTGGCATGGCAGGATCGAACCAGCGTCGGGTTCTTCAAGCAAGGGCAGATCAAGGCTATGTCAGAGCAGCTCCAAAACTGCAAGCTCTCGATCAATTCAGTCGTGAGCATAGCTACCTTGTGAGCGACTACAGCTCTATTACCTTACTGCGAAATCCAGGCTGACCTCTCCTTGTAGGTACAGCTCCGTGCGCCATACCCACATAACAGAAAATGTCAGGAGGACCATGTCTCTAGTACAGGCAGAGGTGAAGGGTGCTGCTACTACAACCGATAAACAGCTAGTAGTATTAGAGAGCAAGGTAGAAGAGCTGAATCTAAGCAGCGATGATGAGCAAGAGGCTAGGCCTAAAGAAGGCAAAGCTGAGGTATTGCAACAGTTGGAAGAAGAACGCAAAGCGCTAGAAGCATCACGCACGCTCTTAGCTGAGCTGTTGTCAAAAGCACAGGAAGAAGCTGTTGCCAAAGCTGCCGCAAAGAGCCCGGATGGTTCGACCACAGTGACGAACGTGACGTTTGGCAATGAGAACTCGGGCCAACAAGCCGGCGTCATCAACGGTGGAGTTCATGGTGCCGTTTTTGGAGGAAGATAGGTACATTACTTGTGCAGAACTATCACTGAGGAGGGGGTAACTGGTAGTCGAACCGGTAGCAGCAGCAGCAGCAGCAATAGAGAAAGATTATAGTTTCGTTGGAACATACTAGACATCTACACTTCATCGATGGTCCATCCGGAGTGCCGGAAATGACCCCGTGCGCTCTGCTCCTTGATCCCTACCTGGTCCACACACCACTCTAGGAACACATCAAAGCCTTGGGCTGGGTCGCCCTCGTACACGCTTCAGCTGCGCTTGATGAACGCCTTGAGCTCAGCGAAGAACTCCTCGATTGGGTTGAGGTAGGGCGAGTACGGCGGTAGGTACATGAGTTTCACGCCTGCGTTAGCACACATCTGCGCGATGCGTTCAGTATGGTGGAAAGATGCGTTGTCCATCACAAGCACCGACTTCGGCGCTGGCCATCTGCCGCAGTGGTGGAGCAGCTGCTCGATGTAGTCTTCGAAGACGGCACTGTCAGTTGTGCCTTGAAACACACGCGACAGCAAGATCCCCTCTTGCGTGTATGCTGGTAGTATCTGCCACCGCTGCTCGCGCTGGTACCGAGCGATCTGCACAGGCGTTGTGCCGAGGGGAGACCACCCTGTCCGCCTGAAGCCGATGCGTTTGTCACACCCAGACTCATCCACATACACGAGGTGATAGGAGCTAAAAGAGGACAGATTGTGCAGGTAGTAGTCGCGGAGGTCTGCGTTGCGTCCGCTAGCCACCCGACAGCAGGCTTTCTTCGACCAGCCAGCAGACTTCAACGTCCGGCTGATAGTGGAAGTTGGCACAAGTGTACCAAACTCGTCCAACAGAAGGAGAGCCATCTCGTCGAGGTATCGATCGGGCTTTTCGACAAGGTGCTCGCGGAGAGCTTCGAGCATTGTCGGAGTTACGGATCGAGGGCGTCCGCCGCCGTTCCATGGCGCTTTGACAGATCCAAAGGCGCGCAGGTTGGAGCGGATGTACTTAACGGCGCGAACACTGCAGCCAGCTGCATCAGCCATTTGAGCAGCAGTGAGATCGTTACTTAGTATCATGTCGTAAATCATCCTGCGCTGTGAAGCCGCCAGGTTTGGCGCCATCCTTCGCAGGCGGAGGTTCTGGAGCAATAGGTGGCAATAATGTCAGAGTAGCGAGGAAGGTTGGGTGAGGGGCCTGCAGGCCAGCGGCGCAAGCCAGGGTGAAGCACAGCAGAGGCTTCGCCGCAAACACCACAGCCGACTAACACAACACACTACTATCACATTCTCATGGCCTCTACCATCTCGTTTGGTGACGCTAACGCCGGCTTCCAGGCGGGTATCGTCAACGGCCCGGTGAGCGCTGCGTTCCACCTTCCACCCGGTGAGTTGCGGAACTGCCTTTAGCTCTAGGAAGGCCTGAGCCAGCGCTAACAGACCCCGCTTCAAGAGCGACGCGAGACTCCACCCCTCCCAGACATCGCGATACCCTTCGCTCGCGACGCCGACTTTGTTGAGCGAGGCACGACACTCGAACGAGTCGACCGAATATGCGCGGCGCCGAACTCGCGGGCTGCACTCGTCGGCCTAGGCGGTGTGGGGTAAGTAGACGCCTGCTCATCTAACACTACGCGCTAATAACGGAAAAGCAAGTCGCAGCTTGCCATCGAGTATGCCTACCGCACGCACGAGCGATCGCCTGAGACGTGGGTGTTCTGGGTGCACGCCAGCAACGCGGCCCGGTTCGAGCAGAGCTACCGCGACATGGCCGACCGAGCCAAGATCGCTGGGCGGCGAGACCCGCAGGCGAACATCTTCAAGCTGGTGCACGACTGGCTGTGTAACTGCAAGCAGGGGTGGCTGCTTGTGCTAGACAACGTCGACGACGCTCGCTTTCTGTTTGATGTTCTGGCCAGCGGCAACGGCCAAGGTCAAGGACAAATCAACAACACGCAGATCATTCGGAAACCGCTGCGCGAGTACCTCCCACACTGCGAGCGTGGTTCTATCCTCGTTACAACGCGAAATAGGGAAGCTGCATTGAAGTTGGTCGAGCGGTGCGACATTATTCGTGTGGAGCCGATGGACGAGGAAGAGGGGGTGGCGCTATTTAGGAAGAAGCTAGAGGCACAGGCAGACAACAGTGATATTGCTAAGCTCGCAGCGGTGCTTGAGTACATGCCGCTTGCTATTGTGCAAGCTGCTGCGTACATTTCGCAAAGAGCACCGCTATGCTCAGTGGCAAAGTACCTGGAGGAGTTTAGGAAGAGCGAGCGCAGGCGGTTACGTCTACTTGGTCACGATGACGGCCAGCTCCGGCGCGACTGGCAGGCGAAGAGTGCGATCACCGTTACGTGGCAGATCTCGTTTGAATATATACAGCAGACGCAGCCGGGCGCAGCGGACCTGCTCTCGCTGATGAGCTTCTTTGACCGACAAGGTATTCCAACAGCCCTGCTTCAGCCTCACGCTGAGCGAGGAGAAGCCCAGACGAATCAGAGAGAGGCGGACGACGGCAGCGACGACGAGTCGGAGGACGACGCTTCGCAGTCCAGCGCAGGCGACGACAAGTTCAGAGATGCTGTAGCAGTGCTGCGAAACTTCTGCTTCATTTCTGTCAACACTACTGGCACGAGCTTTGAGATGCATGCGTTAGTGCAGCTAGCGACGCGGAAGTGGCTCGAGGACAACAGCATGCTTGAGCAATGGAAGCAGCAATTTGTCAGCAATCTCCACGCAGCGTTTCCAACTGGAGAGTACGAGAACTGGACAGCATGTCGGGCGCTCTATGCACATGCTAAGGCCGCCGCAGGGCAGCAACCCAAAGACGAGTCGTCGATAGCGGAGTGGGCGACAGTGCTCTATCGCGCAGCATGGTATGCATGTATGAAAGGCAACATAGCTGATGCCCAGACGTTGAGTGTGAAGTCAATGAAAGCACGGAATAGGTTGTTAGGCAGGGAGAATGCAGACGCGGTATGGAGTATAGCAATGGTTGGGTTAGCATACAAGCTCGGAGGCCGATGGGACGATGCCGAGAAGCTAGAAGTAGAGGTGATGGAGATTCGTAAGACCAAGCTAGGAGCAGACCATCCCGCCACGCTGGCCAGCATAGTCAGCCTAGCATTGACATATAGAAACCAGGGCCGATGGGATGATGCAGAGAAGCTAGAGGTAGAGGTGATGGAAACTTGCAAGACGAAACTAGGAGCCAACCACCCCTCTACGTTGACGAGCATGGGCAACTTAGCGTCGACATACAGGCACCAAGGGCGGTGGGATAATGCTAACAAGCTGCTTATGCAAGTGTTTGAAGCTTTCAAGACGAAGCTAGGAGCAGACTATTCTGACGCGCTAACGGGCATGGTTAGCCTGGTGTCGACACACTGGAATCAATGGCAATGGGACAATGTTGAAAAGCTGTTTGTACAAGCGATGGAAATGAGTAGGAAGGAGCTAGGAGTAGATCATCCTTCTACGCTGATAAGCACAGGCAGTTTGGCGTCGATATACAAGACACGAGGGCGATGGGATGATGCAGAGAAGTTGTTTGTGCAGGTGATGGAGACGAGCAAGACGAA